>CM053573.1:34382812-34493921 GCA_028646485.1 Cryptoprocta ferox
AGAGTCATAGTCTCTTAAAACTAGAAAAGAAAATGCAGATTATCTTGTCCTATGACCCTTCTATCTTCTTTACTTAATGGCAGAATGGTTTTCCAAACTATTCTTGAATACCTTCCAAGGAGCAAATTCCCCATTTACAGAACTGTATTAGATATTTTTGATGCTGAGTTGAGATTTGTTTTTGTATCTTCCTTTTATTGTTTCTGTTTCTTATCCTTGGTAAAAAGGAGAACAAGTATAACAATTTTTCTTGACATGCCTCAACATCTGAATATTACCATAATGACTTTGATTCCCAAAATCTCATGTTTAATCTATTTTTCTTTTCCTTTTCTTTTTTGTAAGGTTTTTTACACTTTTTTTAACTTTATTTTGAGAGAGAGAGACAATGTATATGTGAGTGGGGGAGGGGAGAAAGAGAGAAAGAGAGAAAATAGAGAATCCCAATCAGGCTGCACGCTATCAGTGCGGAGCCCCATGAGGGGTTCCATCCCATGAACCGTGAGATCATGACCTTAGCCAAAATCAACAGTCAGACGCTTAACTGATTGAGCCACCCTAATGGCACCCCTAATCTATTTTAATTAATAAAGCATGTTTTTGAGTTGCATCACCATTCTTTTTACTGGGTAAATAAGTCTGAATTTCCTGCATTCTATTTAGAAGTACCCCGCAAAAACTTAACATAATGCTTCAGATAGGTTTAATGCCATTCTAAAAAGGCAAACCTATCAGTTTCTCACTCTGGATATAACTGTCAGTGTTGACAAAAATAACTTATTTAATGGTCATATTTCAGTTTTAGATGATATAAAATTTATGGTTAATTAAAAGTTGAATAAACACTTCCCAAATAACTGCTAGAGATGAACAAATAGATTTCTCCATCCACAAGTACTGAAAATGTAATTTCTCTTTGGGAAGTTTAATCTTGTTACATTTTGAACTTCGTTTCTAATTAGTTATAAACTTTTGGCTATTGGTATTGATATTCATGTATTTCCTCCATTCTTGATTAATATAGTTAAAAAATGTATCAGTGTGCTTTGTACCTTTAATGTGTTACTGATAAAAAGTAGACTATAGTAGGGTTAAGGGCATAGATGTGAACAAAATTATCAAAAAAAATTCCTTCCAGTGTGAAGAGTGAAAACTAGATATCACTGTATCTGTCCCACACAGAAGTAGAGTGGCTAGAATTACTTTTTTTCTTCCTAAAGTCAGTTCCATGATTCTTTAATCCCCCAGAATTTGGATTCTATCTCATGTTTAGTGTTTTGTCTCAAGAAAAGTCTATCTATCCTTTACTATGAAACACTGGAGCATTCATGTCTCTTCAGTAGCCCATGGTCATTTTTTATTTGCTCTTTTCTCTATCACAAACTTCAGTTATCAGTTTGTGGTTTTGATTCCCTTTAGTTACATCAATACTGATTTCAAGAACTTAAAATATTGCTGCATGCTTATAATTATTATAAAGCTTCAATATTTCATATTTTTCTACCTCTTTCTGATCTGTAATGTATTTATAATTTTTATAATTATATACCCCATTGATTTGTTATTCTGTGTAGTTACATATACTACTTTTTGTCATTCTATTTTGAAACACTTTAACTCTAGTAAAAGACAGTTAAAAATGATGGATCTCAAGTTTCTACATATTCTGTGTGAACATGAAGAACTCTTAAGTTATAGACATCCATAACTTGTTATGTCTGTTTGGAAGACATGAATTACAAACACCATTTAGTCCCAGAGTACCCACAGAGTCCACAGGTAGAATACAGAAATGAAATCAACAGCTGACTTTTAATACTTCCCTTGATAACTTCCTCCTGTTAATAAATACATCAGAAACCACCCTGGGTTTAGGTTGCTTTGATTCTAGAGAAATGCTACTGATGCACCTTCTTCCCATTCCTAAGAATTATTTTTACTGTAGATTGTGGCAAATTATATCATTTCTTATAAAATTTACTCACACCTTCAATGGCAAATAGCAAATATGAAGAAAAACTCAAATATTTGAGAGGCTCATTCATCTCTTCCAATTGTTTTGTTTTCTAACCAAGGAGAGTCTTGGACACTTCGGCTTTCTTGTGAGCACAGAAAAATTTATATTGTTGACATGCGGCCACAACAGATTTTCATTATGATAGCTAATAAAATGTGTGCTTAGCACATGCCAGGCACTGTTCCAGGATTTTCCCTTAATAATCGCATCTAAACTCCAAATTAGCTAATGATTTGATTTTTATTTGTATCCCAGTTTTACAGTTGAAATGTAGAGGTGTCAGGTAGTTATGCAACAGACAAACAATTGTCAACTTGTAGAGCTGGATTCTGGAGTTCCATTTATTATTCCCAGTTCCCTAGGTTTTATTCACTTATTTCTGAGTGAAGTACTTTTAAGAACTTCTCACTTTTCCTGGGACTTGGGTATATTCATCTTTCTTATCTTCTAGTAGAGGTGTTTGTGTTGATATTTGCAAATAAATAATTTTGCTCTTATTTTTTCAGTGTGTTTTGTTTTGTATTGTTTTATTTTCAATATCAAGGGCTTTGGGAAAAGTGCTTTCATCCTTATGAAAGTAACATGTAGGTGTTCATGTAAATTTCAGAGTAGGTGGGGAATGGTTGTCTCAAAGACCAAGGACTTATTTCCTGGTATTTGTTCAATATTTTTTTAAAAATTAATTACCTATAAAACCAGTAGACCTAGTTTGATTTTGTGGGTCATCCTAAAAAGTATAAAACAATATTTCATATCAGTTTAGTAGTTAAAAAGTGTGAGAGCATCATCATCTGGTTAAAAAGCAGAGTCCTGTGACCCTTCTACTCCACTCTGGCAATATTTAGAGCAGCATGTTTCAATGGATGCGATGTAATGTTAACAGGTTTCTTTAAAAAGATGGGAGCAAGGAATGTTGGAAAATACATGTTGGAAAATAAATCTGTTTAGCCAATGATGTACTAATCACAATTCGATTTTTGCTTTTTTACCAGAACTTTTAACTGTTAACAGTGAATATGGAAAAGAGTAAAAACACATGCAGTGTTTCCATATCATATTTGACCATAGGACTGCTACTGTTCTGTTAAATACATGTGGGACATACGGTTTTAGAGAAAAGGATAGTCTAATTTCTTCTTCTTTCTAAAAATGAATTTGGAATGAGTTATCTTCAAAAAAGAAGACAAATTAGAATTTGAAATGAAAAAAAATCTGTCCTATTATTACAAAAAATAATATTTAAAATATTTATTTATTTTTGAAAGAGAGACAGAGCACGAATTGGGGAGGGACAGAGACAGAGAGGGAGACACAGAATCTGAAACAGGCTCTGGGCTCTGAGCTGTAAGCACATAGCCTGGCACTGGGCTTGAACTAGGGAATGGTGAGATCATGACCTGAGCTGAAGTCAGATGCTTAACCGCTGAGCCACCCAGGTGCCCTTCCTCCCCCCCACCAAATTTTAAAGTGACAGTAAAAGTTGAAGACTGTATTGCCATAAAGGTCTGTTTCTGGATTAGACTATCATATGTAATAGTATAGAAGTATACAATTTCTGTGTTTCAAGAAGAAGACAGCTGACTTAAGCATATCAACCGAACTGAGAGGTTATTTGAAAAACTGCCTGTGTATTTTAAACATTTCACATTGATTAAAATTAGAAGAAATGAGAACACTGGTGATAAGCAAAAGAGATATTCAACATAAGAGCAAATCTAAAATCTAAATTAAAGATCCCATACAACTGGCACAGACAAGTTTTTCCTGTTAATTCTGTCAAAAGTTATCTTTATTTCCCAAATAAAATTAGTATTATACTAACTGTATACTGGTAAGTCAAAACTAAGATGATTTAAGACAGTGTTATTTAAAAAATATTAATAATAGGGATGCCTGGGTGGCTCAGTCCATTGAGTGTCCAACTTTGGCTCAGGTCATGATATCATGGTTTATGGGTTCTAGTCCCACATGGGGCTTGTTGCTGTCAGCACAGCACCTGCCATGGATCCTCTGTCCCCCTCTCTCTCTGCCCTTCCCCCACTCATGCTCTCTCTCAAAAATAAACATTTAAACAAAATATATTAACACCAAAACCTTCCTTTCATTGTTAATATTCTTGACTCTCAAATTTCACAATATACTAACCTAAAAGTAACCCTAATGATTTTTTATTGTGTTAAATGTTGCAGTATTTAATATCTATTCTTACACACTTCTTCCTTGTTGAATGTTCATGGATTGTTTACCAAATATCATTTCATAGTTTAACTAGAATGCTCTTTACATCCAAATCACAGGTCAAAGTTTCCTAGGAAAATATATGTTAGAGTTCAATCTTTAAAAAGTAATGAGTGTTTCATAAGGTCAGCTAATTTTTAACTTGACAATCTTTTTGTTAAACTAAAGAAATGACAATTCTTATGACAGAATTTAAGTAACTAATAAAAACAAAAAAAAGGAAAAAATATAGTTACTTAGTGACTCAAATAGGTATAGGTACAGCAGATCTATAAAGGTACAATAATTAAAAAGAAGTTTTAGGACTAAAATTTCCTATTATCTATAAAGGCATACAAATTGAGCATAACTAACCATGAAGTTATTGAGGTTTCATTAGAAGAAAATGCATACATATCAGTTTTCTTGTATCTACCCTGATCCAGACTGAGTCTGCATGCAAGAGAAAAATAGAAATTCTATTCCAAATTGCCAACGTAACTGTTTGCCAAACATATTCGGTTAGTATAAAATGATCCGATTAATGCACCCCACAAAGGACTAAGAACAAATACCAGTATCAAACACAGCTACAGAAAGAAATCTTTGAAGTGGATGTTTTGAACAGACTATTAACAACATGAAATTTAGCTGAAATGTGACCAACCAGATGCTGGTGCTTGAATCCAGAAAATAAAAAAGATTGCTTTGCTATTAGAAAGGTAGCATAAATTTTCCCTCTCTGTCACAGTGCTCCCTGAAAACTCAGGAGGAAGATTCTAATTTTCTTTGGGCTTTTAAAAATTATCCTTATTTTCTGTTAAATTAACTGGTTAAATAGTTAAATTAATTCTCATTTAGTTTTAGTTGGTGGTGCTGTGAGTGAATTTTGGGAGATGAATAAAGTCCATATCAGCCAACCCTTTTAACTTTCTGCAGACAAAAAGAGGGGAAAAAAAGCAAACACAAATGTACAAATTGCTTCTGTGGGATTAGGAATGAAAGATGTTTCTCTTCCTTTGTTCAAATGATTCTTTTTAGATCTCTGCAGTAGAGATTTCACTTTGCAACCAATGAAAACATATGGTTTAGAAATGAATCCTTGGGGCACCTCAGTGGATCAGTCAGTGAAGTGTCCAACTCTTGGTTTCAGCTCAGGTCATGATCTCATGGTTTTGTGACTTCAAGCCTGGTGTCAGGCTCTGCTCTGGCAGCATGGAGCCTGCTTGGGATTCTCTCTCTCCCTCTCTCTCTGCCCCTCCCCAACTTGCTCTGTCTCTGTCTCTTTCAAAATAAAAAAAAAAAAAAAACTTTAAAAGAAAATTGAAATGAATCCTTGAACTCAGGGGAGTTTATACCAATGAAGTTACTATGTATGATACTGTAATGGTAGATATGTGACATTATACATTTGCCAAAACCCACAGGTTATAAAATGCAGAGTTTCATGTAAAGAGTCAATGTAAACAAGGGACTTAGTTAATAATAATGTATCAATATTTGCTCAACAATTGTATCAAACACACAGATTAATAAAACATGTTAATAATAAAAACAGAGGGTGGGTGAGGAAGTATATTGGAACTTTGTGTTTTATGCAAACACAAAATGGCTTAAAAGAATACAGTCTATTAATTAAATAAAAATTGAATTCTTGTTAGTCAATAGGCCCTTGGTGCATACAATATAGGCAAACTCAAATATACTCTGGATTATGTGGATTCATTGCCTGTTGCACTGCTTAGAACTTAATGAATATGGGTAGTTCAGATCAAAAACACTCTAGAACTTTTCTTAGAAATAGTAGATTTGGGGGCACATGGGTGGTTCAGTCAGTTGAGTGTCTGACTTTGGCTCAGGTCATGATCTCATGGTTTGTGAGTTCAAGCCCCATGTGGGGCTTGCTGCTGTCCATCCTGACTCCCTCTCTCTCTGCACCTCCCCCACTTGCACTATCTCTCTCTTTTTCTCTCTATCTCAAACATAAATACTCAAAGAGTTTATTAAATATTTCAGCATTCTTTTTCTTTGTATCAAATTTTGAAATATGTTTTTCAAGGCCTTTTTTTACATTTATAATACATATAACCCTTGTTATGAACTGAATTGTGTCCCCCTCAAAATTCATATGTTGAAGCCCTAACCCCAATGAGATGGTATTTGAAGATGGGTCTTTTGGGAGGTAATCAAGTATAGATGAGGTTGTAAGGGACACTCATAATGGGATTAGTGTCCCTATAAGAAAAGCCCCTAGAGAGTTGCTTTCTGCCAGATGAGAACACAGAAAGAAGGAGGCCTTCTGCAAGTCTGGAAGAGAGCTCTCACCAGAGCATGACTATGTTAGGCACCCTGATCTCAGACTTTCAGTCTCCAGAACAGTGAGAAAATAAATTTCTATTCTTTAACCCACGTTGCCTAACATATTTTGTAATGGCAGCACTAGCAGATTAAGACAGCATTCCACTGAGTTTAGTGTATGTTTGGAGAAAGTGGTGGAAAGAGCGTGGAGCTAGAATTCAACCTATTGGTACACAGACTATCTTTTAAAATAAATCAACCTGGAACATGACCATTTATTCTATCTTAAACCTGAGTACTCCATGTTCAAAATAAAAGAGTTACACTAATCTATCTCTATTCTTGTCCATTCAAGTTAGAATTGCTACATAAAACAAAAAATTAAATTTGAATTTCAGATAAACAACTAATGAATAATAACAAATAATGTACTATGTTGGGAATGATTATACTAAATATCTGTTATGTTGTTGTTGCTATTGGTTTTGCTTATTTGGTTTCTTTCTTATTTGGTTTCAATCCTAATTCAAGTATAATAGCAGTAGATTAGTGGTTCTGCAAGTTTAGCATGTGTAAGAAGGACCTGGAGGGTTTGATAAAACATGGATTGCTGAGACCCACCCCAGAGTGTCTGATTCACCAAATCTAGGGAGATGCCCAAGAATTTGCATTTTTATTAAGTTTCCAAGTGACGATGATGCTGAGAGAACTTTGGATAAGATTGAACCCATGAGCCTTAACATCCATTTATTTTTTAAATTAAGTTTATTTATTTATTTTAAGAGAAAGAGAGAGAGGAAGAGAGAAAGGGAGGGAAAGAATCCCAAGCTGGCTCCTCACTGTCAACAGAGAGCTCCATGTGCAGCCCCATCCCATGAACCCTGAGATCACGATCTGAGTGGAAATCAAAACTCAGATGCTTAACTGTCTGAACAACCCAGGTGCCCCCCTAAACATCAATTTAAATTTTTAATCTCCATTAATCTATATTCTGCTATCTGCCAATAATAGTTTATTCAAATCATTAAAACACCATTTAAGGTAATCTCAATTCTTTATCTATAAATTTTTTTCTCAAGATATTTCATAACAAAACAGAGTATTTTAGAATATTTTAGAGTATTTTTAAACACCCTTGCTTAAAAAGGGTATAATTAATATTCTTTACATATTCTTGCTAATATTTTCTCTAAGTTAGATCCAATATAATATTAAATATGCCTTATAAATAAATGCTGTGTTATCTATAACCTTGACACATCTTACTTTTTCTCCTTTCCTTTGAGAACAAATTCTCTAATGAACTTTGGAGTTATATATCTTCTGCAGTTCAAATAACTCCTGAAGAAACAAATAGCTTTGGTGATAAAATAGCCTTAAGCTATTTTGCCTTTTTTAGTAGAGTTGTATGTGGGAAATACTGTATCTCCATCGAAAAGTTTCTGTATTCCTTCCTGTCTCTAATCAAGTGTATAATTTGGTCTTATCCTAACCCTTTACTTCACAGCCTTGTCTAAGATCTTCTCCATGTCTTTGGCATGCTCATGAGAAATACATCTTGTGCATGGTGGCTCCCTGTCGATTTCTAACCCATGATCTTTTGTCCCTATAAAAACACATGCGTCAAAGAAAGAAGCTCTAACTTTATCCAGAAGGTGAACACACTAATATACTTGTTTCTTTTCAGCTACAATTAGTATCTTTTTATTCAGAACTTCCCACTTCCAGTGGTGATGTAGGCAAATACTTTAGTATTAGGACCTACATTCTCAAACTTTTATATAACTATGTTTATGAACTTACTTTGTTCCTCTATTCAATATTTATACATGATTGATATCTAAAATTGCCTGCATGAATATTCAGGTTTTTCTTGTTAATGTTTACCATTTTGATTTTCAGTTCTCCTGATTGCATCTTCCTGCAGTTCCCAACTACATGTTTGTGCTTTTTCACATTAATTTCTAGTCATTCTTGAGCAGTAGCATCTGAACAGACTTTCCAGCCATAATTACAATTAGTCCCCTTACCTTGCATGCTTTGTCCAGTTCCATTCCAGTTCCATACTTTTCCAGATTCCCTGGTAACAATAAAGTAGAGATCAATGATACCACTTATCATTGTCCTATGATTCATAACATGAGAAGTGTTCACTTCCATTACAAAAATCAACAGTTCTTGTCAGAAAGTTTACTTCTATCAATCCCTAAATATATGGATGGATGTCCAATATGACCCACTCATAGTTGATTGTTAGAACTGTATACATACAGTGCATATGTTTATGTATTTATATATAGCTTTATGTAGTAATCTTTACAGATATATGATTAAAATATACAATAGCTGATAATACCATATGAATGTTATGCCTGTGGATGAATATTTGACCAATGAAAAGTGAGAATGCTTACATATCATTTCTCTGAAATTCCAGAGATTCATAAGTTATATTATGTAGGAGCTATACTGCAAGAGCATTGAATCCAAATAAAATAAACTATATAATGTGATGATCCACCTTACATAATGTTTCTTCTAAAATAGTTTCTTTTTCTGAGTTTAAGTACAGAGTAAGGAGTCTTAATAGTACAACCATCTTAGGATGTCAGTAAAAAAGAAAAAAAAAACAGTGAAAATACTTCTTGGGGGATAAAGTGAGCTTGAAACCAGGAAGAAATGGCAGGAATGATAAAAGTTTGGGAGAAGTTGCCTTGCCCTATAAACTTGAAGGCAGAGATCAAGAGCTCAGCTTCTTCTAATGAATAATCATGTTATGAGTGGTGGGGTAGGGGGGAAGAAATCTATCAATAAGAGCACTGAGAAATTCGTGTTGTTTGTAGCCATTAACTGAATTGTCTAATGGCAATGATTTTCAATATCATCAAAGTTATAACAGCTGGCAATAGTTGAGCATGAACTGGCCATCAAAATAATTGGTTTACAAACACTGTATTATTCTATCCTCAACAAAATCCTCCAAGGAATGTCTAGTCTTGACCTCATTTCTAGATTACAAAAGGAAGACTCAGAAAGGCTATTTAAAATTTCCAAGGCTACATGTTAGGAAAAACACACATAGAGTTTCAGAATTCAGATCTTGCCACCTTCACATCTATGCTAAACAGCCAAATGGGATGAGTTGAACCACTGTTTCTCAATATTGTGGGACATAATTATTTTTTATTTTATCACTGGAAAATTCTCTCAATTTTCTGCTTCAATTAAGATGCGCATAGACAGAAAATTTTCTTCTGACCAAGTTTTCTTTTTCTTTCTATGCTATTTAACTCTACCATTTATTGGAACACAGAAGCATTTCTAAGGACATGTCAAGGAAAAAAAAAAATCCAACACCCAGCACCGGATTCAAACTACAATGAAACCAACAACGAATCCAACAACAGACTTTACCACTTAGTTTTAAAGGTCATTTGTGTGCTCGCAAAATACAAGTTTAAAAGGTTAGATTCCACGAAGCTTTAAATAGCGAATCAAAGTTTTGTTTGCATTAGCTTTATTCGGTGTGACTTTCATTCTTCCATTTCTATAAACCTCTTCGGGAAATTTCTGCTTAGTTTTCTTTCAGAAGAAAGCCCAAAGCAACGTACCCTCAGAGAAATATTTAAAAATCCGTTCATACTCAGAAAAAAGTTTTTGTGTACAGCCTAACTTAACCCACTGAAGGAAGTTTATTGTAATCAATATTGCTTTAAAAATACGTCTGCTATATAAATACATAATCAAAAGTTATTAGCTCATGTCATTGTTTTTACTCTACCATTCCATGAAACCCAAGATATTTGCTTATTTAACTTTTTTTCAAATTGATAGCACTGATTTTTCTCCTTTCCTAGAAAATCTTATTTGGTGAATGTATCAACAAGCCTATTGACTTCAAAGCAATTTTTTATTTGCTTTGATTTGAAAATTATCCTATAATTAAGGCAAAATCTTCTTTAATTTCTATGATATATCTGTGTGGTTTCCGAAGGCCAAAAATATGTCAGCTGTGACGCTGATAAGACCAATTTTATCTCAGTTGTCAAAAATGTTGTCTATGTTCGTGGCTTCAACCCAATTAGGAAGGGGGTGAGAGCCTCTAAAGACAAGAACTTGAAATATTGTTGGAAACCCAGATTATTTTCAGTTCAAGAGACATAAAAGACTGGCAAGAACTATTTTTAAAACTTACATAGGATGTTTCATTTTCCACTTTACCTATATGCAAAATATGTGATGAAAAATGGTCTGAAAGATTAAAGTAGTATTACAAGTCTTCACCAAAGCAGAAACAGGAGAGAATAATAATAAGATAAGTACTCAAGTGAATTTAAGAAGATCAGAGGAAATGGTTAGTCTTTTGTCATCTGATACACACTGGTAAAAATCATAACTTTGCAATTTTTGATAGACTGGCATGAACAACTTTAGAAAGTATATGTGGACATTTCAGCATAGGAAACGGAAAACAGTCCTAGACATTATCTTCAGTGAGCACATTTGAGAATAAATCCCTTTCACCTTTATGGATGTCAGATAGAAGATAATTTTAGTTTCTTTGTATCTTCAGGTCTTATGGCCATGAAACAAGATTAACCCATAGGGACCCTTTTCTAAAATGTGATATAAACCGGGATTCAGTATGATGCAAAGTCTCAGAGAATAAGGTAAATACATTTATTTTTTTTTTAATTTTTTAAATGTTTTATTTATTTGAGAGAGAGAGAGAGAGAGAAAGCAGGGGAGGGTCAGAGAGAGAGAGACACACAGAATCGAAAGACAGGCTCCAGGCTCTGTCTGAGCTGTCAGCACACAGCCGGATGCGGGGCTCGAACCCACAAACTGCGAGATCATGACCTGAGCTGAAGTCAGGCACCGAGGCACCCCAATACATTTATTTTAACAAGTACCTCCATCCCTTCAAACACCATGTAAAACTGTATGGCACGTGTAAGGAGTGAAATTTCACAGTCCTCTCTGACTCAAAATTCTAAGTTGATGGTGACATGGATAAGACTATCCGGTATAGATTCTTATTATTTTATTGTCTATATAATTTCATTGGTAAAAGTGACTTGGAAAACAAACTGAAGGACAAAAGTTAAATCAAACAGAACACAGTTAAATCAAAATGCATTTTATTCATCAATCTGCCCTTGAGTTATGCCTCATTTATAAGACAGTATAATAAAAAATTACTACAAAGTCAATTACTAAATGAATGTAAAATTAATTTGACCACATCTGTATGGTTTTTTTCTAACAGATCTTTAGATGAACACGAAATTGTAAGCTAGGATTCAAAGAACACTCAGAAGGCTGTGTCTCTTGCAGATTTCTCCTTTTAGAGAGCTACAGTAGTGCATCTGTACTTTCTTAAATTCTAAGTTTAGCAAACTCTTTCGGTCTTGAGGAAAGTGTTCATAGTGTCCTCAACCAGACAGATTTATCTTACTCTTAGGCAAGATCTGTCAGCTATTATTTTTTGTATTATAACTGTGAAAAGTAGTTTGAATTTTAAAAGCAGCCATGCAAACTAATTTGAAATGTGATCATTTATATTAAAGGTTTATAATGTCCAGGCACATGTCACTAATACAATCCTATATAGATAAGCAGAGGAGTGGCTGCTGCCGAAGTCAGAGTTAAAGCAAAACTGAAGTAGAAATTTCTATTGTATTTTTCCACTTCATAAAACCTACACATTATATATTTTCTCCTTTTATATGTCATTCAACTATTCATTGAATTTCAAAGGAAATCAACATCACTGAAATTATCAATGTCATTCTTTATGTTTCTCCAAGATCAGTTAAAGAAGAATCTAGTGAACATTCTAGTTTAGATGACCACAATTTAAATTTGTAATATAATAAATATGTTAAAGGAACCAAAGCAAACGGAGACAATCTCAAAATATGTAAAACTGCAAATATACAGAAAACATATGCAACAAGTAACAATCTAGTGACAGAATTGGATCAGAATACAGAGTGCCTTAAAATAAAAACTATCAAAGTCCACTGATGTTTTAAATAGCATATTCAGATATTCAATATTAAAATAGATTTGCTTTCTTCAGGGCTTCATTGCTCACAAGGCAAAAGGGATAGCTGAACTCTGCTATTGAATGCCATCAGATTCACTACAGGATGGAAAACATGCACAAAAGAAGTTAAAAGAAGCATATAGGAGTCATACATATACATATAAAGCAGATATTAGCTCTTTCTCAGCCCTCCCTTTTGCCTATTGCTCCATAGAATAAAAGGGTTCCTACTATTATCTCTAGTCATTGCTCCCCTAACCCATCTTTGTGGGACAGGAAATTTTTGCTGCATCACTAGTCAGTCCCCAGGTTTTATGTTTCTCCATTTGGATATAATAGCCCAGAGTGGTAGTTATTAAGTATACAGACTGAGCAGCAGATACCTGAACAATTGAAGACTCAGAACTGTCAAGATGTGATGCAGAAGGGCTGTGTGGATACTAACAAAAATTAGGACAGAGAGTTGGCTAGAGTAAACCTAAATACTAAAGGGAGTTTTGGAGTTGTGGTCTGGAGTAGAGGGAGTGAATTAATCTGGTTGGGCTGCACACAAAATATCACAGAACTGGGTGACTTAAACTATAAAATTTATTTTCTCACAGTTCTTGTGGCTGGAAAGGCAAACTTCAAGGTTCCAGCAAGGTTTGGTTTATGGTAAAGACTTTCTTGTTTATAGATGGCTGATCTGTCCTCACATGGTCTTTCCTAGGTGTGTAGGCACAGAGAAAGAGAGAGAGCTGTCTGGTGTCTCTCTAAAAGCCTGTGAGATCAGGGTTTCCCCCATTATGATCTTATTTAACTTAATTACTTCCTTAGGCATCCCATTTCCCAATACAGACACAATGAATGTTAGGGCTTCAACCAACTAAAGACACAAACCTTTAGTACATAACAGGGAGTGACATCAGTGCACATTGGCGCAGGAAATACTCTGCCTACCAAATACCCTGCAATGTGGCAAATATGGACTTTATGTCATTATTATTTCCTGGTTATAGAGACCAAAGTAACAGTGTGATTTTGAGTTTCAGAATAAGTCTTAGAATAATTCCTGAGAGGACAGAGGCTACTTTCTTCTTGCTTATTATTATTATTTTTAAATTCTTTGGTTCTCTTCTATTGTTGATTTTATAAGAAAAACTGAATTAGAGACTTCAGAAGAGAGAACAACAAGAAGGAAAATTGTCTGTTGAAATTTTAATACCTTTATGAGGAAATCAGGAAAATGTCCATTAGGAAATATAAAACCAAAACAAACTTCATAACAAGGCACACCAGCAGGAATAAGAATTTGAGGCAAAAAACAAACCCCTTACCATTTTATCTAAAATTTTATGATCATTTTATCTCCAGTGTTACATTTATGGATCTTGCTAAAAGCCTTAAAATATTCTGTGTATCTTCTCTCACATGGTTACAATGCAATGAGTTGGTAAGTGTGCCATTCCTCCTGTACTCCCATCAGGAACTGTGGTTCCAATTCACTAAGTTTTAATTCTTGAATTGTTTGTGGGTCTCCTCTGAAAACACTTTGTTCTAGATTAATGCAAAGTTAAGCCATAATTGAATACAGATCATTTTAGAACGACATGTGCTACTTGACTGTTTGGATCTCTGAGTTATTAGAATATATTACATATTTCTCATATTGCACATCCCTTGTATTCAATTTCTTTTGAAGATGTCTGTGCAAAGTCGTCTGTCAAGATTTAGTATTTCTCACTAAAAAAAATTAAAACGTCAGTCTACAACATCAAATTCTTAGTATGATGTGACACTATAATTCCTTGTGTTCTGGGGGTTCATGGCAAATAATTAATGATATTTGATATAATTCCTCTGCCCTATACTTGGGACCTATTTAATTCAGCTTGTCATGATGATATTTTTGTCTCATCAAATAATCAAATATGGTGACCACCTTTGTACATTTATTAAAAGTCACAAATTGATCTACTGCAATTCTGCATGGGAAAATAAAAGAAGAAAGAAAGGAGAGGAGAAAAAAGGAAGGAAGGAAAGAAGGAAGGAAGGAAATAACATTGTTTACTATTGAAGAGATTTGGCTTTATTCAAAGCTAGACTTCAATAGTTGGATTATAGGAGGTGCCATTGTACTGTATTGAAATGTTATATTAAATACTTAGAATGGTTTAAATTACTACTGAGTCTTCTATATTTTTATAGAAATTATGTAATTGTTAGCAATTTGCTATCTCAAAAAAGAAAGAATCAAACATTCTCCAGAAAATCTCAGGTAAATGAATGATAATTTTTTGTGGGTAACTTGACCTCTCCCTAAGAATAGAGTTAGAAGGGGGAGGAGTGAAGATGGCAGAGAAGTAAGGGGACCTGGATTTCCCTCTCCCTCAAACACAGCTGAATTGAGCTCAGAACCCTTGGAACACCCAGAAAATCAATCTGCCAAGTGACAGAAAATTCTCCACAGGCGGAGGTAGACAGCTTGGTGGGACAGAGGTGCATGTATGCAATGGGAGAGATAAAATAGTGTAGAACAGAGGGAAGGGATACCCTTCTGTGGAGAGACAAAAGGAAGAGGAAGAGAAGCTGTGGTATTGTGGTACTGTGTTAGAACAAAAGAATAACCTCTCTGGACCATGGACTGGGGAAAGAGAAATATGGGGAGTGCAAATTTCTACTTTGCAAACAGCCTTAGGAGCTAAAGAGCAGAGTTGTCAGAAGTGCACTACTTGCTCTGGACAGAACTCACTGCCATGTAGGCACACACTTGAGGGGAAGGGAAGCCATCCTGGGGGCTCAGTAGAGATCTCAGGGGTGCACTGGAAGGGAAGAGTCCCCTTCCCAGAATACTGTGGGAAGAGGGTTTTTTGCTTCCCTCAAGGACAAAAGACCCTGCAGGCACCAGCCAAAGGCCCTTAATCAGCAGGGTGGAGTGAAGACACCCCAGAACTGGGTCAGCAGGCGGTGGGATCCTTTAAGACATTGGGTTTTGAATCCAGGAGATTCTCTACAGCAGGAGAACTGTGGAGCAGGGCAAGCCAACAGACCGCACTGCTCTGTGAGTGCTGCCTGAAGAGCGCTGTCTGAGACACCTTGTCCAGGGAAGAGAGATTAGGCTGTTGCCATTTTTCTCCCCATCACCAACATGTTAGGGCTTCAGGGAACAGGACAGCAGCCCCCCGTGGAGGCAGTACCCACTTACACCAAACTCTGCTCCTCCATGCCAGATAACTGGTAATCTACTGGAACAAGATTGGCAATGTCCAAACCAGATGGCGTCCCCCCAGACCAGTACAGCCACTGGTCTTAGGCTTCAATAGACAACTGCCCTGCGGTTTTGTATGTTAGTCTCTTTTTCTCTTTTCTTTTCTTTCCTTCTCTTTTCTCTTCTTTTTCTTTCTACCCTCTTTTTGTTTCCCTTTGGATCAGGCTCATAGTTTCTGATTTGATTACTGGTCAATTCTTATTAAATATATATATGTAAATATAAATATATACATATATATATTCTCTTTCTTTCTTTTATTTGTTTGTTTAATCAGGCATTTTTACTCTATTCTTCTTACACCTTTTGTATACCTCCTGCTTTATTTTCTTTTCTCTCTCTCTGGATTAATTAAGCCTTATAGTTTCTTTGATTCTCTGCTTGGTCTTGTTTTTCACCCTTTTCATTTTTCTCTTTGTATGGGAACACATTCCTTGTCCTTTCTTTCTTTTTTTTTTCAGGGTTACTTCAATGGACAAACCAAAACACTTCTGGTGGAAGGTCCAAACACCTCACCACTACAAGCAAGGAAGAGCTCTGCAGAGGACTGACCAGTGGGACACAGCAGCCAAATATGCCACAACAGCCAAGAATGCACACAACACACTCCAAAAACACTTCCTGAAGTGCCAGGTCCTGGGCAGTGTATAAATGTTTTTGCCCAATGTGAAACCACCCAAATATATGTGTGTGTGTGTGTGTATATATATCAATTAACAAACACAAATAATGGAATATATAAAAATACTGTGGTTGTAGAGGACTTTAATACTCCACTTAAATCAATGGACAGATCATTTGGCATAAAATCAATAAGGAAACAATGGCTCTGAGTGACACATTGGACCAGATAGACTTAACAGATATATTCAGAACTTTTCATACAAAAGCAGCAGAATGTACATTATTCTCAAATGCACATGAAATATTCTCCAAAATATATCACATACTGGGTCACAAAACAGCCCTCGACAAGTATAAAATAATTGAGATCATACCATGCATATTGTCAGATCACAACACTATGAAACTTGAAATCGACCACAAGAAAAAATTTGGAAAGCCCCCAAACACATGGAGGTTAAAAAACATCCTACTAAAGAATGATTGGGTTCACCAGGAAATTAAAGAAGAAATTTTAAAAATATATGGAAGCAAACAACAGTCCAAACCCTTTGGGATAGAGCAAAGGCAGTCCTAAGAGGAAAATACATTGCAATACAGGCTTATCTCAAGAAGCAAGAAAGGTCCAAAATACACAACCTAATCTCACACCGAAAGGGGCTAGAAAGGCAGCAGCAAAGAAACCACAAAGCCAGCAGAAGAAGAGAAATAATAAAGATTAGAACAGAAATAAACAATATAGAATCCAAAAATAAGTAGAACAGATCAATGAATTTAACAGCAGGTTTTTTGAAAGAATAAACAAAATTGATAAACCTCTAGACAGATTTCTCAAAAAGAATAGAAAGAGGACCCAAATAAATAAAATCACAGGTGAAAGAGGAGAGATCACAACAAATACCACAGAAATACAAAGAATTGTTTATTAAAGAATACTATGAAAAACTTTATGCCAACAAACTGGACAATCTGGAAGAAACAGACAAATCTCTACACACTGTGGCTGGTGCCCCCTGAAATTTAAGAACCACTGATCTGGACCAATTTTCTCATGAATGTAATCTTTGTTGATGGATAATAAGGCACTGTTTAAAGAATTAGAAATAGTGGCATTGTGCATTTTAGATTAGCATCACTCCTTTGTTGTTTGAAAGTTTCCAAATTTTTTTTTAGAAAAAGAACTCATTTATGTTGATTTTATAAATGTGTATACAATTAGGATTTACCTCATTACTTTAGAAAGTCATGTTTACTTTGAATCATGACTCTTGATCATATTTACTGCTATGAAAAAATTATTTTTCAAATTATATTCTTGTACTCTAATGTGCATACAGAGCAGGGTATATATGTATAAACATTTTTATAGAGAAATTTAAAAATCACACACCTTGCAGGCTCACCTCCATCTGAAGACTACCAAAACTACCAAAACTCAAATGGGAAGAAATATAAAATTTGAACAAACCCATAACCAGAAAAGAAATTGAATCCATTATCAAAATTCTCCCGACAAATAAGAGTCTTGGGCCATATGCTTCCCAGGAGAATCCTACCAGACATTTAAAGCAGAGTTAATACCTATTCATCTCAAGCTGTTCCAAAAAAAATAGGAACAGAAGAAAGCTTCCAGACTCACTCTATGAGGCCAGCAGTACCTTGAATTCCCAGCCAGATTAAGACCCCAATAAAAAAGAGAACTACAGGCCAATATCCCTGATGAACATAGATGCAAAAATTCTAGGGGCACCTGGGTAGCTCAGTCGGTTAAGCATCCGACTTCGGCTCAGGTCATGGTCTCACAGTTCATAAGTTCGAGCCCTGCACCAGGCTCTGTGCTGACAATCAGAGCCTGGAGCATGCTTCGGATTCTGTGTGTGTGTGTGTCTCTCTGCCCCTGCTCTATCTCTGTCTCTCAAAAATAAATAAATGTTAAAATTTTTTTAAAAAGTTCTCAACAAGATACTAGCAAATCAAATTCAACAGCACATTAAAAGAATTAATAACCATGATCAAGTAGGATTCATTCCTTGGCTGCAGGGCTGCTTCAATATCCACAAATCAATCAACATTATACATCACATTAATAAAAGAGTGGATAAGAGCCATATGACCCTGTCAATAGGTGCAGATAAAACATTTGACAAAATATAGCATCATTCTTAAAAACCCTCAAGAAAGTCAGGACAGAAGGAATATACCTTAATACCATAAAAACCATATATGAAAGCCCATAGATAATATCATCCTCAATGGGGAAAAACTGAGAGCTTTCACCCTGAGATCAGGGATACGACAGGGATGTCCACTCTCACCACTGTGGTTTAACATAGTGTTAGAGGTCCTTGCCTCAAAAATCCGAACACAAAACAAAATGAAAGGCATCCAAATTGGCAGAGAAGAAGTGAAACTTTCACTCTTCACAAATGACATGATACTCTACATGGAAAACTCAAAAAACTCTACCAAAGAACTTCTAGAACTAATACATGAATTCAGCAAAGTTGCAGAATATAAAATCAATGTACAGAAATCGGTTGTATTTCTACACATCAATAATGAAGCAACAGAAAGAGATATAGAGGAATCGATCCCATTTACAATTGCAACAAGAACCATAAAATACCTAGGAATAAACCTAACCAAAGTGGTAAAAGATTTGTATGCTGAAAACTATAGAAAGCTTATAAAAGAAATTGAAGAAGACACAAAGAAATGGAAAAACATTCCATGGTTATCAATTAGAAGAACGAATATTGTTAAAATGTCAATTCTACCCAAAGCAGTCTACACATTCAATGCAATCCCAAACAAAATATCACCAGCATCCTTCACAGAGCTAGAACAAATAATCCTAAAATTTGTATGGAACCACAAAGGACCCCGGATAGCCAAAGTAATGTTGAAAAAGGAAACCAAAGCTGGAGGCATCTCAATCCTGGACTTTAACTTGTATTACAAAGCTGTACTCATCAAGACAGTATGGTATTGGCACAAAAAGAGACACATAGACCAATGGAATAAAATAGAGAACCCAGAAATGGACCCACAAATGTATGGCTAACTAATTTTCAACAAAACAAAAAGAGTATCCGATGGAAAAAAGACAGTCTCTTCAGCAAATGGTGCTGGGAGGACTGGACAGCAACATGCAGAAGAATGAAACTAGACCACTTTCTTACATCATACACAAAAATAAACTCAAAATGAATGAAAGACCTAAATGTGAGACAGGAAACCATCACAATCCTAGATAATAACACAGGCAGCAACCTCTTTGTCCCTGGTTGCAGGAACTTCTTCCTTGACATATCTCCAGAGGCAAGGGAAATAAAAGCAAAAATGAACCACTGGGACCTCATCAAGATAAAAGGCTTCTGCATAGTGAAGGAAACAATTAACAAACTAAAAGGAAACCGACAGAATGGGAGAAGATATTTCGGAATGACATATTGGATAAAGGGTTAGTATCCAAAATCTATAAAGAACTTACCAAACTCAATACCTGAAAAACAAATAATCCAGTGAAGAAATGGGCAGAAGACATGAATAGACACTTTTCAAAGAAGACATCCAGATGGCCAACCGACACATGAAAAGATGCTCAACATCACTCATCATCAGGGAAATACAGATCAAAACCACACTGAGAGAACACTTCACACTTGTCAGAGTGACTAAAATTAACAACTCAGGAAACAACCAATGTTGGCGAGGATGTGGACAAAGAGCAACCCTCTTGAGCTGCTGGTGGAAATGCAAACTGGTGCAGGCACTCTGGAAAACATTGTGGAGTTTTCTCAAAAAATTAAAAAATAAAATTACCCTACAACCCAGCAATAGCACTACTGGGACTTTATCCAAAGGATACAGGAGTGCTGATCTGAAGGGGCATGTGCACCCCAACGTTTATAGCAGCACTATCAACAATAGACAAATTATGGAAAAAGTCCGAATGTCCATCATCTGAGGAATGGGTAAAGAAGAAATGATATATATATATATATGTGTGTGTGTGTATATATATATATATATATATATATATGTGTGTGTGTATATATATACACATATATATAATGGAATACTACTCAGCAATGAAAAAGAATGAAATCTTGCCATTTCCAACAATGTGGATGGAACTGAGGGTATAATGCTAAGTGAAAGAAGTCAGTCAGAGAAAGACAAATACATGATTTCACTCATATGTGGAATCTGAGAAACTTAACAAATGACCATAAGAGAAGGGAAAGAAAAATAAGATAAAAACAGAGAGGGAGGCAAACCATAAAAGACTCTCAAATACAGAGAACAAACTGAGAGTTGATGGGGGTGGGATGGTTAGGGTAGTGGGAAAATGGGTGATAGGCATTCAGGAGGGCACTTCTTGGAATGAGCACTGGGGGTTGTATGTGAGTGATGAATCATGGTAATCTTCTCCTGAAGGCAAGACTACACTGTATGTTAGTTAAATTGACAATAAATAAAATAAATGAATAAGTGAATGAATAAATAAATAAATAATAAACACACACATAGATACATACATACATAAAAGATTAAAAAATAATAGAGTTAGAACTATAGATGCTGGAATGTCAGGGTAAATTTGAAATATGTAAAAACTTTCACCAAATCAGAACGTGTACTCAACTTGACTAGATGCCAAACTAGAGCATCTTGTTAGAACATCAGTTCTTTCTCAAACCTTGGAAAAATGTAGAAATATGAATCAAAACAAAACAAACTTTCTACATAACTTTAGGGAATTTAAATATTCTTGATGTTTATGTACAGCCCTCAACATGAGTGTCTTCTAGGTTTATCTAGAAATAGAAACTTTAGAGGAAAAAAAATGTGTATCTCACTTCATTGTTTTTAAATTAAGTCTCTTAATATTACCACAAATAAGTTTCTGCTGTTTCTGTTAGTTTTATACACAGAAATGATAAGATAGAGACATGCAAGAATGCCCACACATTCTAGGAAAAATAGTAAAAGCTCTTTAAATAAGTCATTTTAAGAAGCTACCATACCCTTCTCATTTTTTTTGTTTTAGTTTGTGTATGTGTGTGTTTTGGATAACAATTTTGGAAGATTTTAAAAATTTATTGCCTCCAACTATCCATTCACCATCTAAGATGCTGAAATGTAAAATAATATCTGTGTAGAGTTAAAAAAAAAGAAGGAAAAAAGAAATGTCTTAGAGATTTATTAGCCAAAATTTCTGCTCTTTGTTACATGTGTGCACACTTCCCATTAAATGTAATGAGTTGTGGAAGTGCTTCTGTTGTGCTGTTTTCTGTGTTCAGCTTATGAACATAATCAATAACAGGATAGATACTGCCTTAGTAAGAGCTAGCAATTGGAACTTCCATTATATGTATGCTGTGCTATGAATAATATGTGTCTTAGCAATCAGAGCTATTTTTAACTAATAAATACTGAATACAAAGGTATTTGAACATTTAAACTATTATTTCCAAACATAAAAAATAATTTAAAAAAAAGGGGCTCCTGGGTGGCTCAGTCGGTTGGGGGTCCCATCAGTTCAGGTCATGATCTCACAGTCTGTGGGTTCCAGCCCCACATCGGGCCCTGTGCTAACAGCTCAGAGCCTGGAGTCTGCTTCAGATTCTGTGTCTTATTCTTTCTCTGCTCCTCCCCTGCTCACATTCTGTCTCTCTCCGTCTGTCTGTCTGTCTCTCTCTGTCTCTCTCAAAAATAAATAAACAATAAACATGTAAATAAATAAATAAACATTGTTTTCATTCTTTAGATCGTAACCATTTAGGATAAAATAAAATGTACTGCATATAAACTGTATCATGCCTCTGAAACAATTAAAAGTGCTTGAACATCTCATCTATGGTTACAATAAAACCTTATTAAAAGTAGGTACAAGATACTGTGCCCACATATGCATAGGTGTAATGTAAAAAAAAGGTCCTCATTTAAAATTTTAACATTTTGGGAGGCCTTGGTGGCTCAATAGGTTAAGCGTCCGACCAGCTCAGATTATGATCTTGCGGTTCGTGGGTTTGAGCCTCCCGTCTGGCTCTGTGCTGACAGCTCAGAGCCTGGAACCTGCTTGGAATTCTGTTTCTCCCTCTCTCTCTGCCCCTCCCCCACTCGCACTCTTTCTGTCTTTCAAAAAAATAAACATTAAAAACATTAAAATTTTAACATTATTTTTAAGTTGCCTTCTATATCTCTATAAGGGAAAGAAGGAGGGAAGAAAGGAAGGAAAGAAGGAAGAAAGAAAGAAGGGAAAGAAGGTAAGAAGGGAGGGAGAGAGGAAATAAGGGAGAGAAAAGACAGAAGAAAATAGGAGACAAAAAAAGAGTAGGTCTTTTTTTCAGTTAGCTGATGTCCCATGAAAGAATAATACAGTTAAAGATCCAGGATGCAGGGATTTTCCTTAAAATTAGTGATTTATTTTTTAAATATATAAAATTAAGAAAACAAGTATTTGTATTTTTATTACTATTTAGAACTTAATGGAACTCTATTACAATGTTTTTAATTTTCCAAGTTTTTTTTTTTTTTTTCATTTAAAGGAATTTTATTCATGGGGTGCCTGGGCAGCGCCAGTTAAGTGTCCAACTTCGGTTCAGGTCGTGATCTCAGGGTTCATGAGTTTGAGTGCAGAGCCCTCTTTGGATCCTCTGTCTGTCTGTCTCTGCCGCTCCTCTGCTCACACACATACTCTCTTGTGCTCTCAAATAAGTAAGCATTAAAAAAAATATTCCATCAAGAAAATATTAAATATTACTTAAGAACAGCTTAGTTTTTTAATTATTAATGGTTAAAATACTCAGTATTTTCTAAAGACCTACCTACAACACATAGTCTCACAACCAGCCTAACTAAAAAACATTTATGTTAAAAAATGTTACTAATACAATCTTTCCAAAATAAATTCATTGTACTACTTTCGTACAAATCACTCAAGGTTCATCTCAAGATAGGATGTGCATTCCTTTCTTTCTTAAAGCTAGTAAAATTCTGTCAGAAATGATGAGGAAAAGAGTACAACTTTACCTATAGTTTAAGAAATATTCAACATACTATTGATATGTAAAAATATTACAAACTGTGATGGTTGATTTTATGTGTCAACATGGCTGGCCACAATATCCATATATTTGGTCAAACACCAGTCTAAATGTTGCTGTAAAGGTATATTTTAGATGAGATTAATATTTAAGTCAGCAGAGTTTGAATAAAGCAAATTACCCTCCATAATGTAGGTGGGCCCCATGCAATCAGCTGAAAAGACCAAGGTCCCTAGAGGAAGAGGGAATTCTGCCTCCAGACTGCCTTTGGACTAAAGTTGCAAAATCAACTCTCCTCTAGGTCTCCAATCTGCCACTTTACCCTGCAGATTTTGGAATTGCTAGTCTCCATAATCACATGAGCCAATTCTTTAAAACAAATATTTTTATGAACATACACATATTCTATTGACTCTGTTTCTCTAAAACTCTTGACTAATGTATAAATACTTCTGCATGTTATGCCCCAAAAATTCATCTGGTAACGTTCACCACAAAGCCAATTTAAAAATTTCAAAAACTAGTAAATTAATAACCAGATGTCTAAATAAACATTGCAAATGATATATTCAAATTTTTTCCTATGATTATTCTTCGTATCATTTATTTATTAAATATTTTGAAATATTTTTCTACGTCAAATTGTTGTATGTTAATTACTTTGTTTTATGTGACACAACACCCATATATTTCACATAAATTATACATAAAATGATGAATATTCAAATATAGGAATTCACCAAAATAGGTAACAAAGCCATATTTTCCTAGTTTTTTTTCTTTTGAAGCAGAAAAATCTTAACAGGTACATTCACAAATTCAGAACTAATTAAAAAGTATACAAAGCTTCCCATCTTTATATTTCAAACAATATAAAATCATGATTATTCATCTATGATAAGCTGTAAAAAATGTACAGCAGTATTAACTATCAGTGAATGGAGTTATATTTATATGTATTAAATATGGACAGTTGAAAAATTATATTTCACAGCAGTTACTTTATCTCAATCACAATTAGAGGTGCAACTCTTTACTATTTAAGACATTAAAAATATTGATATTAAAGAATAAACAAAAAATAAATTAAAAAATTTTAAACACCTACCACTACCATGGAAATGTAACAGGAATCACAATATACATAACCAAATATGTTAATAAAAAATGTATTCCTTCAAAAGAGATTCTTCAAAGAGTCTAATGGATAGGATCATTGGAAAGTACTTATAAACTTAAAGTGCTATATCATTAATGGTGATTAATGTAATAAATATCATATTGCTTTTTAATAATGTATCTGTCACTTTTGAGATATAACCATTTTTAAAGGACTTGAAGATGCATTCTTCTCGGACCAGTAAAGAGAGAGGAGACCAATACTCATGTAAGGAACTTCTTTTCTAATTTCCATATATTTTATAAATTTTCCTTTTACTTTTGCTCTAAGAAAGTTCAGATAAGATATTTAGTAATGTAGGGGCACCTGAGTGGCTCAGTGGGTTAAGCTCCGGACTCCTGATTTTGGCTCAGGTCATGATCTCACATCACAGTTCATGGGATGGAGCCTGTGTCAGGCTCCAAGCTGACAGGGTGCAGTCTGCTTGGGATTCTCTCTCTCCCTCTCTCTCTTTCCCGTCCTTTCTCTCTCAAAAAAAATAAACTGAAAAAAAAAAAAAACTTAGTCATGCATTAAACCATGATTTAGAAACTAAGTAAATGATTGAATACTTTCATTACTACATTATCTAGCTAATATCAGTGACCTCCACCCAAAGACTACAAGGAACACACTTGCAGTTACGATTAGGAATTATGCACACACTGTAATGAACTGTCCAACATACCAATAAGAGGGTGTTCGGACAAACTTACTATAGGTTTGGATTTATGTTCTGTAATTTTAGGGACACTTTAGGAAGAAAGGCTTTGTTCTTTGATTGGATTGGTTTTACCGTCAGGAAGTGGGGGTAATGTGCAACTCCGGTGAGGCTAAAACTAATCAGTAGAGGCACAAGTCACTCGTTTTAGCCAGGATAAGAAGTTTGGTTATTTTTATGGTCTGGATACTGTCCTTTGTTTGTGTTCAGACATAAGTACAGAGTGGTCTTGTTTTTATCTTGAACCATTATGGTCAGAGTACGTTTACTGATGTTGATATTCTGTGAAATTGTTTATGTGCAACAGAACACTAAGATGTAGCTATCATGTCTCAGATATCGGGGATTACTTTTCTATTTCTCAGTAATCTGTATAAAATTTCTCTTAATATATATATATATATCTATCCATTGTCAGTCTTCTAACTTGCTCTCTGCTTTAACTCTTACTCTTTTCTCAGCCTTTACAGTGATTTTAAAAACACATTGATCATTCCCATTTCTCTTATTACCCTTCAATGTCATCTCTCTACCTTCAGAACATAGTCCAACCTCCTTAACAAGGATTAGCAAGATTCTCAGTGCCTTGGCCAGGCCAATTTATCCACAAGGATTTGAGAAAACACAAAGATGGAGAGGTTTTACCTCATCAACCTGACCTAGCCAACACTCTGATATAGAAAACTGGCATTACTCATTTTATGAAAAGGGTAAAGTAAATATATTCTCATGTTTCTCTTTCCAGATTCTTGCTCTTAAACCAAGCCATCCAGTATAAATGAGGGTGCACCTGTGTGTGGGTGTGGGTGTGGGTGTGTGTTACATGCATACACACACAGGCACATACACTACCACTCCATCCTCTTCCAACCATTATATAATTATTTCATTTCTCCTAATATGACATTCTTTCCTTTGCCTCAGAGAATCAGCTCATGATTTACAATGGATTAGAATATGTCACTGCTAATGCCCTTGTTCTACTATCCCACTCCTCTTCCAAACTCTGGATATTCTGACTCATCATTCATAGCTCAGTTTAGAAGTCACTCCCTTCTATTTGTGGAACAAACTACCATGACAGGTCTCTCTCCTTGATTCATTTGGAACCTTATTCAGAATCCATTGACATTTATGCCTTTGTATTTTCAATATACAGAACTGCATGTGACCTGTAGGATGAGTAGTTAATATAGTTAGTTTAATTTTAGGAATTTAGAGTTTAAGTGAAATTATTTTCACCTATTTCCAACATACAGTTATTAACATATTTCATGGAGGGATATACAGTAATTATACTTTTATTTTATTAATTTAACCTATCTGTTCAATGTAACATATCTAAGTATTGTTCTATGCTCACACTCATCAATCAACATTAATCTTTATATTTTCCGAATTAATGATAATCAGGGATCATGGCTCTTTTATTTTGGCTCACGTCAGTTTCCTTTCCTTGTGAAACATAAATACATAAACACATATCATTAAAAAAAGGAAATCTGGAAGAAACATACAGGAAATTTCCCAAAAGTGTTGTCACTGAAGTATGGGAAAGATATAGTTGGTCACTGCAAAAATTATCCAAAATAGGAAATTAAAAAAAGATGTCTTTCACAACCTTAATGTTTTTTTAAAATATTTTTGAATGTAAAATTAGTCTTCTTTCCACAAAAGAAATCAATTGACAAAAGAAGTTATCTTCCTGACAAAAGCAGAGAACAACAGTATAATATTTAAGCCTTTGCTTTAGGTCTCAGAAAAGTTTGTTAAAATCAACTATTAGAAGAGTGACAGTAAATTTCAAAAGCAATCTAAGCTGTTAAAATTATAGGAACCCTCTTCCCCTCCCCCCAAAAAAGCAGGGTTTTTTGCTCTTAACAATAAAAATACATTCTTTGCTAGTTTAAATAATAAACTTAAATAGAAAGGAAGATAATATACTCATTGATTACAAGTAAATTTAATACACTTTATATGTGGAACAAAGGTCTTCAGGCAAAATCATAGTATATACATACCTCAACATTTTATTTCTTTTACTTTATGTATATGTATGTGTGTGGATGTGTATAATACTGAAATGTATATACTGATATATGTATATATACATACACGTGTGTGTGTGTGTGTGTGTGTGTGTACTCAAAAAGGCCCTTTTCTAAGTCAAGTTCCACATTGTCTAGTTTTTAAACATCGCATCCTAAACATGATACATCCTAATGTATCATGTACATATTCTTGTCTGGGTACCTTTTAAGTCACAAAAGAGTTTAAAAAATGCTCTAAGAGTTTGAATGCAGAATCACTCTAGGTTTTATTATAATTTTCTTAGTACTTCTTGGTTAAAGTGTTTACTCCCACAACTTTTGTTAGTGACTCCCTTGAAATTTCACATTATATTTGTATTAATATGGATCAACTATTTAACTTAATGCATATCAAAGACTTTACCAATTCTTTATGAAGTTTGAAAACTTGCAAAAGTTTGGAAAGGAGATATCAAGACCAATTTCCTTTGATAATGTTACCATAATTATCTTCCTCTTTCAGATCATACTGCTTGGGCTTCTCATTCAGTTTCTTTTGTAAAATAAAGTGTTGGGCTAGATGACATTTACAAACATTTATGTCTCCAACATTCTATAATACAACATATACAATACCTTTCCTTCAACATTCCATACTTGGATTGAAATAATTTATGGGGTTCATTTATTTATTGATTTTTACTTTAGTTTTAGTTTCCTCTTGTATTTTCAGACTAGGAATCTTCTCTTCTCTACTGGGCTTTCCCAGTCTTGCTGTTGAATGAACAATTCAGTAAGACCTTCTTAAAGGCTAAAGGAATTGGATGTGCAATGTGGAATCTCAATATCCAAGGAAAAAAAAGAAGTTCTTAGCAGGAGAATCAATAAGGAACAAAAAAGTATAAAAAATTGTGAATACAGTCCCAGGGAGAGGAATCAAAGTGGCTCACACAAAGACACAGCACTGACCACATTAATCAACTGGAAAAGGTTCAGAGAAAAGACTTCACAATTCTCATAATAAAGGTAGAAGAAGTTCAGAAAAGGCTTTAAGAAAATACTCTGAGGTTCGTTGATCTCCCAGAGGGCATAAGACAGCTAAATGTGGAAGTGTTCATAAAACAAAGAGATAAAAGAAAACACAGTCTGAAAGATCTCTCTACTGCACAGTGACCCAACTTACCATCTTGGAAGTTTTGTTCGAACATTGATTTTAAATAGCTAAATAGAGGGAAAGGGGCATTATATTAAGCTAAGTCTCCTAGAAAGAACAAGACTACTGAGGCTGAGGAAAGCTTTTAAGCTATACCAAGACTTATTTTATACTTAGAGCTATATGGTAATACTTTATAGAATTTTGAAATGTGTATCACACTCTTGAAATTCCAAAATAATAAGAAAGAAGCTCTTTGTAAATTGATAAATACCTTGCTCCTTTCTCAAGCCTAACAATGCTTTGAAATTCATAGAACTTAAAAAAAATGGAAAACAAAATAAAAAACAAAAACCTGATTTTGTAATGCTAGGGGAACAAAAGATAAAACATGATTGAAATATCTAAATTGTATGATCCATTTATTTTAAAAATCCAGACTAGGAACCACCAGGGAATGTATAAACACAGACCTATTTTAATGTAGATGAATAAAGACAGACATGCAGAGATAAGAAAAGATTTGGTAAAACTCAAGGGAATGTTATTTCTGTCTCAACTTTAAAAAATACACAAAATGTCCCTTTTCTAAATTTAAAGAGTTTCTATTGTTTAAGGATTTGAAAAAGATTTACTCTTGGCATCAAAATTGAACGTCTAATAATCTCATGGAGAAGGGGGAGGGAGTAAGAGGGGAGGGAGGAAGGAAGGAAGGAAGAGGGAAGCAGAGAGAGGGAAGGAATGAGGGAGACAGATATAAAGTAAGAGAGAGAGGAGGAATTATTTGAGATGAATATAGGTATCCTATGATCAGAAAATAATGTGGCAGATTCCCTATAAATGAAAATCTATACTTCAGAAGGAATATTTCTAGTTTGAAATTTGTAAGTGTTCTTATATCCTCCCAAAGTCATCCTACAGGTACATTTTAAGAGAGGACAATTTAAGTGTCCAGTTTAGATAGTTCATAAATAACATTCATATATATTCATTAAAATTTAAGGTAGTATATTTTTCAGTAAGAGTTAATATTTGTTTTGCAATGGAAACTTGAGTTTACAGTGCTAACTTTTGTAAACCTTAAGAAAGCACTGCAATTTTCCATAATAAGATAAATAATACAAAGACAAATGTTAAATAGCATAGAGTTCACTTTCATACTGGAAATGTTAGACAAAGTAAAACTGACTTAATCTTGATACATGACCCTAATTATAAACAGTTTGAACACTCTTTAAGTTTGAAAACGATTAAAATTATAGACATTTATTTATATTGTATAATGGATGAATAGCAGAATTAACTCATTGAGCTACAATTAAGTTGTCTTCAGAGAAAATGGCAATAAGAATTATAAAAGGAATAATAAATCGGCCTATGGCTTTCACTCCACATGAATAGTTAGCTATGAGGTGTCATGAAGATGCCAAGAATTTCTCAAAATCCAATTCATTGTAATTGAAAGAAATAATACATTATTAGGCATTTTTTAGAAGGTTGTAAAAGGAGAGTGTATCTATACAAAGAAAGGGTATTGCAGTGTCTAATATTGAAAAAAAATCAGGAAACAATGCTTTATTGAATTTGTACTTATTGTATTAATTTGTTAAATAGGATCATATTAGTCTACAGCTATGTACTTTTTGGATATATATTTTTTTTTTTCAGTTAAAACACATACTGACTAGGTTAAGAACAAAAATAAGAATAAAGAAAGGATTTATTCTTGAACTTTGTACCTTTTCTCTCCTTTTAAATAATTTTTAAAAGTTTGTTTATTTGTTTATTTATTCATTTATTTATTTGAGAGAGAGCGAGTGTGAGCATGAACAGGGAGGGGCAGAGAGAGAGGGAGAGAATCCCAAGCAGGTTCCATGCTGTCAGCACAGTGCTGGATGTGGGGTTCTATCTCACCGACCAGAAGATCATGACTTGAGCGGCAGAGATCAAGAGTCAGACACTTAACCGACTGACCCACCCAGGTGCCCCATTTGTATCTTTTCTTGAATCACATCACATTTACTAAAAATTGTAAATTTTAATACAGGAAAGTAAGGTGCAAACCTTTTTCTGTTTTCTTTAAACAATTTCAGGTTTCATTTATTAAGTACTAATAATTTATTTTGCATAATTACTTTGCCAATAGTTATATCATAACCAAGTCTGAATTTCCTGCCAGAGTTAATAATTAGCTATCCAAAATGGCCAAATAAAATATATATAAATCATTTTACTTAAGGAACTACTGCTTGAATTGTATAGTTCCAAGGTAATGTAATACCTACAATAAACCAAATACAGAATTAAATAATGATAATTCTAGCAACTTTTTACATAGTAATGAAGTTAGATTACAGATTCCTGAGAATCCCCTCAAAAGCACACAATAGCTATGTTCTCAATAAATGAATTTCCTAATTGCTATTGGTTTTGAATATATTTTATATAAGTAACACTATGCCACCATTTCCCATTATTCAATTATCAATATTCCATATAGAAAAGTTTTTTTTAATTTCCATGTTAAATTTATTTAAGATATAAATAACATTTTTTTTCTTTTTTAAAGTTTATTTATTTTGAAAGAGAGAGAGACCACAAGCAGGGGAGAGGTAGAGAAAGAGGGAGAGAAAACCTCAGAGTCTCTGCACTGTCAGTGTGGAGCCTGACACAGAACTGGAACTCACACCCGTGAGATCATGACCTGAGCCAAAACCCAGAGTCAGATGCTTACCGGACTGAGCCACGCAGCGCCCAGTAAAATTTATTCTTATGTTATTTCCATGTTATTCATCTTTGCAGGTTTTTAACTTCAATGAAGATCATTGTATCTACCTATCAAATATTTATATTAACCTTACACATAGTTACTTGATTATTTATAAGGCAACTGCGATCATTTAACCTAGATACTAATACAAGACCAATTTTACTAGAGATTGAAGTTTCTCCAATTTTCTCTCAGGTTATATTTACAGTAGTACCGGAAAGGAAGAGGTTGATGGGGAATTAAATCACTTAGCAAAATAGGAAACTTTCTTGTGACGACTAGTAAGTTCAGGGAATGGTGTTTGTGCATTTGCATATACACATACGCAAGCTGTCTCCTCTCCCCATACCTCCTCCTCTCCTCTTCCTTCCTCTCCTCTTTTTTTCTCCTTTCCTTTCTTCTGCCCTCCTCTCCACCACCTCATTCATCACAGTCTCTTTTCCTTGACCCACTCATCATCACCACATTTATGTATGTATGTATGTATGTATGTATCCATCCACCCATCTATCATCTAACTATCAATCTAATCCTCATATGTATCTGAAAATCATTACTAAAGTACAACACAAACACATTTTGGTTAATAAACTTAAGGTGGAAATTTGCTTAAATATAAGGCTTAACTCTGGAGGCCATCAATATTATGCAACAGTGAGTGTTTATCTATAGATCATCACATTTTTATGATAGAATCTCTTTAATTGAAATATACACATGCCTCAAAGCATTATTACACCTACACAAATGAACAATTATTCTAATAACAAATATCCTGTTAGTGTTTTCAATGGTCTTATAATTTTTACAATATGCTTTTATCAGGAACAATCACAACAAAAAAGTCAATAAACTGTCATTTACACTCCTCTTATATTTCTTTTAATTTACAATTGTCCCTACCTCTATATTATTTACTTCACTAGTGTTTTTGGAGAAACTAAGCCGTTTACCCTGCTGAGCTGTGTTTTTGCTAAGTTTCTCCATGCAGCGTCATTCAACATATTGCTAGTCTCCTGTATTTTCCTTAAATTGCATGTTAACTCTAGAGTCTTGATCTGATTCTCATTTTTTGGTTTGTTTTGTTTTATCCAAGACTGCTTCATAGGTGGTGTAGTCTTGTACACACATGGCAATCGTTATTTTTTCTATTCCACAAGGAAATAATGAATTTATTAGCTACCTATATCCATTACTTCATTATGGATTGCAAAATGTTGAAATTCTAATTCTTTCATTCCATCTATATGTTTAGCTGGATACTACAAAGAACAATTTTCTCTTAAAAATTATTTGGTTACTCTGAGAGTTTATACAAGGAAGGCAAATTAAAAGCTTATTTCTCTCCATTTACCAAAGTTCAGAATATGGAATAATTCTTACAAATATTATGTGTATTTATTGATGTTCAAAATTCTCCCATCTTTGGCCCCTGGGAGCAAATGCAAGATAGCTTTTACGTCTTCTTGACATGACCTCTTCTCTTTGGCAGTTTCCTTCTTTTTGGTATGACAAAATATATGTGTATTTCTTGTCCCCAAACAGAAATCTGCTATTTCTCCAAGGAAGCCTCATTCATATTAGTGAGAATGACATTAAGAGACCATAATCTATCAATAGTGATATTCATTGCTACTAAGTTGATCATTGTTTGCATTTGCTTTCAGGGGATATAGTTAAAAAATATACATATATACACACATATATCTTATATGAAAATAAATTATAAATTCATTCTGATATTCCCAGACCATAAATATAATTTCAGATTTTTACTTAACTTATTAATTTTATATGTAGGTGATTTTTATGCTTAAAAACTCAGTTCATAATCACATTGTCATAATTAATAATTTCCTTTACATGCAATTTTTTGCATGTATGCCATTTGCAGAATATAAACACCAATATTACTATCAATAATATGATTAGTGAATCAGTTTATTTATTGAAGTTATTTTTTTTCTCTTTAAGACGTGCCCCATCAGATTACTATATTTAAAATCACTTGATATGTTTACCCTATTGGAGCTATGCAACCAGACTGATAGAGTTAAATCCATTTGTTTTATTTGACTTTTTAGGATTTTTTCTTTTAATATAATTCAGGGGTTTTTATTTTGTTTTGTTTTTGTTTATTTATTTATTTTTAGAGAGAGAGAGAAAGAACGTGAGCAGGGGAGGGGCACAGGGAAAGGGAGAGAGAGAATCCCAAGCAGGCTTGCACAGTCATAGCACAGCCCAACATGGGGCTCGATCTCCACGAACCAAGAGATCATGACCTGAGCTGAAATCAAGAGTCAGATGCTTACTTGAGCCACCCATGCACTCCTATAATTTGGTTTTAAAATTATGGAAAACATGTCTAAGCATCCAAAGCTAAATATACAAAACAGGGAAGTGTGATTTTTCTTTCTGTGCTCTTTACCCTGTTCGCTGTTTATACATACATGTAGATAACCACTCCATTTTAATTTACTGGTGTATTTTATGTTTGTATATTTGTTTGTAATATGAAGTATACACATACATGCATCTATCCTTTCTTATATAAAATGGAAGCATACTTTCACAATATTGTCTACCTTATTTTTACTTAAAAATACATCCCAGGAAGCTATTAACATCATTGCTGACAGTTTTACCTCATTACATTTTAAGCTCCATAGCATTACACTGGGTGCAAAATTATAATTTATTCAATTAACTACTTATTGAAGGATATCTGAATCGGATACATTAATTCACTATTGGTTTAAATTGCTTCCTTTTCTGCCTTTACTCATTACATGTTTAATTTCTTTTCATTTTTTGTTTTTATTTATCTATTTAACATAAATCTGTTTACTATAAATTTTCTCCTATAACTATATATTATCCTGTAAATTCCAGTTGCTTTGTTTTATTTATTTCCAAAATGTCATGAAATATTAGTCTGTATTTTCACTTAGACCCAACAGTTGATTAATAACATGTTTAAAGTTTAAATTTGTATTTGAAAATTCAAAATTTGAATTTTGTCATGGATTTCTAATTTGATTTATTGTGATCAGAGAATATGTTGTCTAGTATTATCTTTTTTACTTGTTATTATGAATCTTTTTTGGTGGTTCGAAGGATAATCAATCTTCATAAATATATCATTTGCAATTGAAATCCCAAATAAGAGAGAAAACATCATCATTGCTATAGAAATTACCTTCATGCCTTCTCTTTCAATCCTGTATCCATTTACCCAGAGTAAAATAATAATTCTGATTACTTTCTGGCACATGTTCACCTGGCTTCCTCTAGAAATTGATCTAAATGGATCACAAAATGAGTAGTCTTGTGTGTCATGCTATAAATTTTCTTCAATTTTTTTCTAACCTAAAATTTAGAACTATAAATTTACACAATTATAGCAGTATTGCTGCTATAGCAGTATTGCACTGACTTTGATATGTTATACTTCCTAGTTCAAAATATTTTCATGTAGTGTATCTATGTCTGTATATGTATATGTAAGGATGAGAGAGAGATCCTTTGCCTTATGAATTATGTATACTTATGCTTAAACTTAACAAAATTTAAAGTTTTCAGAGATGTTATTGATTACTCTAATTGCATTTTACTCATAAAAATAACTCTGTGTAATATTTAGCTCTTTAAAGTATTTGATGTATTAAGTTTCATCAAGTGATGCATCTTGCTGAACATACCATGTCCAACTGAGATGACCGCATATTGTGAAGATGTTAGATTGAATGTTCTACACATCACAATTCCAGGTGACTAAGAGAGTCTTTCAGATTTTCTATGTCATTCTGACATTTTTTCCAGTTGTTTTTATCAATTTCTGAAGGACAAATTTAATATCACAATCTGCTTATGATATATTGTATTTCTCTGTATCTATCAATTCATGTTTCGTATACTTAAAAGCTCTATTGTTTGAACATACATAGTTTAAGTATTTGATATTTCTGAATAATTCATCTTTCATCATTATGAAACACTGCCCTTTATTTCATGCAGTTATATTTATTGTGAAATCTACTTTCTCCATATTATTCTAGCACACACAGTCTACCTAAGCTTCTTATGCTTTTCAATATCCTTATATCACTTTATTTAAAATGAATCATTTGTAGAAATATTTTTCTCCATTCTGTTATCATTACATTTACTTAGTATGTTTAGTTCATTACTACTTATTGCTATTAATGTTGAGCTTAGATTTAATTAAATTAATTTATTTTCCCTTTTTTAAATTTAAATTTTAGTTTATTTACAGTGCACTATTGGTTTCAGGAGTATATTGGTTTCATCACTTACATACAACATCCAACGGTTATCACAAGTGAACATCCAGCGGTCATCACAAGTGCACTCCGTCAACCCATAGTTTGATCTGTAACATTGAGTCTCTTGTAGTTTGTTTCTCTTTCTTCTTGTCCCTGCCCTTTGCCATATACTCATCTGTTTTGTTTCTTAGATTCCACAAATGATTGAAATCATATGGTATTTGTCTTTCTGGGAGTGACTTATTTTGCTTAGCATAATACATTCTAGCCCTATACCCATCATTATAAATAGCAAGATTTCATTTTTTTTGATGACTGATTAATATTCCATTGTATATATATATACTACATCTTCCTTATGCATTCATCAACTGATGAACATTTGGGCTCTCCATGGTTTGGTTATTGTTGGTAATGTTGCTATAAACATTGGGGTGCATTCACCCCTTCAAATCTGTATTTTTGTATCCTTTGGGTAAATACCTAATAGTGCAACTGCTGGATCTTAAGGTAGTTCTTTTTTTAGTTTTTGAGGAACCTCTATACCATCTCTTTGATACGAATGTTTTTATGATTTAATAAACTGCTGAATTCCCTAAGTCTGCCTTTGTGATCCCTGACCTTTGTTTCCCTCTTCTTTTCAGCTTCATTGTTTTTTCATAACTTTATCTTCTGTATTGCTTATCCACTCCTCTGACTCATCCATCCTCATTTCAACAGCCTCTATTTTGGTTTGCATTTTGGTTAGAGCATTTTTAATTTCAGCCTGACTAGATTTTAGTTCTTTTATCTCTGCAGAAAGGGGTTCTCTATTGTCTTCTGTGCTTTTTTCAAGCCCATCAATATCATTATAATCGTTGTTTTAAATTTTAGTTTGAACATCTTACTTATATTAGCATTGACTAAATCCCTGGCTGTCATATAATCCTGTTCCTTTTTTTTTTTTTTTGAGGTGAATTCTTCCATCTTGTCATCTTTGAGAAAGAAAAAAATAATAATAGATCGAAATAAAAATTTAAAAAGTTACAAAAAATAAAATAAAGGAAGCAAGAGTGGGTGTATTTTGGTCTGCATGTTAAGAGAAGCTTGATAGAAAAAGAGAAAAAAGATTGGAAAAATAATTGAAAGTTAAAAAACTAAAAAATAAATAAAAATAAAATAAAAAATCTGCTCTTTCTGTATCCAAAAAACAAAAGAAAAGAATAAGATAACAAAAACAAAAACAGAAGTAACAAAAACAAAAAATGAATAAGCAAACAAACTAAAAAAAAGAAACAAATGAAGCTAGATACAGTTTCCCCTATTTCTGAAACTGCAGAAGTCTGTAGTCAGTAGACTAAGCTTGTGTAAGAGATCTGTGCAGGTCCTCAGGGGGAGGGGCTGCTTTTCTGATTCTCACACTGACTTACCCTAGTAGAGATGTGCCTCGAGGGCACAGGGGAACAGGGCTTGGTGTCAGCTCTCCATTCTTCATTTAGTGGTGCTGTTTAGCTCAGTGGGGTTGATCAATATTGGTAAGCTAATGGTGAAAATGACTTCAACCCACTCTCTAGTCTCTAGAGTGGGAAGTCTGAGCACTCACTGATGCACAGTCACCCCTCCTGTGTCCCCCACCTCCCATCTGCTCCCTGACTTCCCCCTGCCTGTGTTCAAGCTGTCCCACTACCAGGCAGCGCCTCTTTCCAAAGTTTTATGTCAGGCATAGCTGTGTTTCAAAACCCCACACATCAGAGACCCCCCATGGTTGAGACCTGGTGATGTGTGTGAAGATCTCACCATGCCGTGGCCAGCTTGTCCCAGGAAAGAGTGGTGCCAGTGTGCATGGCAACAGCTTAGAGTTTATGGTAAATCACAACAAAGAGCTGGCTCCAGGGCTTGCTGCCTTCAACCGTGTCTTTGTTCCTATATGGGTGAACATGGCAGCTTGATGGTGCCCACTGGGTCTTTTGCCCATGGTGAGGCTGTATCACCTCTATCAAATGCACTCCAAGCAGGGGAACTGCTCCTGTCAGTCTGACCCAAGGGATCCTTAGACCATGGTGCCCATTCCTGGGGCTCTGCCCTGCTTCCTTTCTGGAGCACCACCAGCGGCTGACCTCTGAAACTTCAGATTCTGCTGTTTATAATAACTGGTAGTATTGAAACCCTCTCCTTTTTTCCCATCAATGGTTTTGGAGAACAGTTTTCTTGTGTAGTTTCCTGTGCTTGTTTTCACTCTTCCTCTCTAGCTGCTTTCAGGGGGAATGTTTTCTTGCGCAAACCTGATGCACTGCTCTCTCTCCCCATCTGTCTTTCTCCACTCTGTGAAAACAGCTCCCTCTCCTCTGCAGCACCACAGCTCTTCTCTCTCTCAAATTACAAGACCACCACGTACCTGACACATTCTCCCCTTAAATTATGCAGATTGTTCTTTTAATCCTTAGATAGATTTCCTAAGTGTTCAAAATGGTTTGATGTTGATCCAGCTGTGTTCCAGGGACAAGACAAGCCCAGAGTCCCTTACTACTCTGCTATCTTAACTCAGATTTAATTTTAGAATTTTGTTTTGTATTGCTTATTTTTCTCTTTTTTATTTCTGTTCCTCTTGTCTTCTCTTGAACTACTGGAATACTTTTAGACTTTAATTTTGGCTTATGTAATAACATTTTACACAAAAACCATTTGCACTAAACCATTTGTTTAGTGCCTGCTCATTTTCATAGTCCATGAAAGAGAACATATTTACTCCTAATATAAAATGTGAAAACCTCATGACTATATTTAACAATTTACCCATCCCATTCTTTATACTGCAGTTGTTATATATACATATGTTACGAATATATGTTTTAAATCCCACAAGACAATAATATAATTTTGCCTCAAAACAATTATATATTGTTAAAAATATTAAGAGGGAAATACATCCTTTTATTCATCATTTTTTTTCTGTTAATATCTCTTCCATATTCAAGTCTCCATTTCACATCATTATCCTTCATTTTATTTTTGTTTTAATTTTTTATCCTTCTTTTAAACAACTTCTTTTAGCATTTCTAAAAGTACAGATTTTTACCAAAAAATTCTCTTTGCTTTTTCTACCTGAAAACATCTTCATATCAATTTCATTTTTAAAAGATCTCAGTGGATGTACAAATCAATTTTGGTGGCACTTACAAATACATTGTTCCATTGTCTTCAGGCCTCTGTTGTTTCTGGTAAGAAGTCAATGATTGTTCAAATCATTATTCCTTTGTGCAAAACATGTTGTTCTTCTCTGGCTACTCAAGATTCATCTTCATTTGGTCTTTATCTTTGATTTTAGGATTTTGACAATATGCCTAAGTTATTTTCTTTGTTTTTATTCTACCTGTGTTTTGCTCAGTTTCTCAAATCTGTATATTTGTATCTATCAATGCTTTTGCAAAAATTTCAGCCATTATATCTTCAAATATTATGTCTCTCTTTCTATGAGACTCTAATTACAGATATATTAGAGCTTTTAATACTGTTCCACATGACTATTTTTCAATCTTTCTTCACTCTTAAATTTGCACAGAAAAAATCAAAACCGAATCAAACCAAAATACTTTGTTAGTCTAGGTTTATAAATTGATTTTAAAGATAATATGTATGACGTGAATATTAAGTTTTAGCATTAAAAATCGTTAAGCTTATTATAGTGTTTTCTCACATTCCAATGAATGCAATCTGTCTGCTGATTTACATATATATATATATATAATTAATCTACAACAGAGGCCGGTAAACTATGGCCCATAGGCTGGCCATCTTTTTTTTTTAAATAAGTTTTATTAGGATACAGCTATATCCTTTAATATTCATATTTTCCACAGCTGCTTTCGCTACAATGTGAGAGGTAAGTAGTTGTAATAGAGACCAAAAGAACCATGTGCCTAAAATATTACTATCTGATTATCTTTAAAAGAAACATTTGACAACTCCTGATCTAGAATAAAGATAATTGAAAAATATACTAAAATCTTTTTATAAATGACCTCAAAAGTTTCAGAAAACAAATAAATGATATTTTGGGAATAATTTTCAGATAATTCAAAAATAACAAACTTAATGAATAAATACTTCTCCCGAAGGAAATGCTTAATCCATTATCTGATGTAGAATACAAAAGATATTAGAAATGTTATTTTTTTCAAATATGAAAAGAAAATGATCACTGATATTAAAAGAAATAGTAATAATTGAAAATTAGTCTAGTGAAATGCTTATGGGCTAAGTGTTGTTTAAGGAAGAAAAAATACACTTTAAAATAAATTGGTCCCAATAGCTCATTTTTGCTTTTGTTTCCCTTGCCTCCAGAGACTTGTCGAGTAAGATATTGCTGCAGCAGAGGTCAAAGAGGTTTTTTCTGCTTTCTTCTCTAGGATTTTGATGACTTTTTGTCTTATGTTTAGGTCTTGAGACCTCCTCATGATAAAAACCTTCTGCACAGAGAAGGAAATAATCAGCAAAACTAAAAGGCAACCAACAGAATAGGAGAAGTCTTTGCAAATGACATAACAGATAAAGGGTTAGTATCCAAAACCTATAAAGAATCTATCACCCAAACACAAACAATCCAGTGAAGAAATGGGCAAAAGACATGAACAGACACTTCTCCTAAAAAGACACTTAGATGGCTAGCAGATACATCAACATCACTCATCCTCAAGGAAATACAAATTAAAACCACAATGAGATATCACCTTACACCAGTCAGAATGACTAAAATTAACAACTTAGGCAACAACAGATGTCGGCTAGGATGCATAGAAAGAGGATCTCTTTTATACTGCTGGTGGGAATGCAAACTGGTGCAGCCACTCTGGAAAACAGTATGGAGGTTCCTCCAAAAATTAAAAATAGAAATACCCTGTGACTCAGCAATTGCACTATTAGCTATTTATCCAAGGGATACAGGTGTGCTGTTTCAAAGGGACACATGCACCCCAATGTTTATAGCATCACTATTGACAACAGCCAAAGTATGGAAAGAGCTCATATGTCATCAAGCAATGAATGGATAAAGAAGAGGTATACATATATATACACCCACAATGAAGTATTACTGGGCAAACAAAAAGTATGAAATCTTGCCATTTGCAACAACATGCATGGAACTAGAGTGCATTATGCTAAATGAAATTAGTCAGAGAAAGACAAACATATGACTTCACTCATGTAGAATTTAAGATACAAAACAGAGGAAAATAAGGGAAGGGAAGCAAAAATAATATAAAAACAGGGAGGGATACAAAACGTAAGAGACTCTTAACAATAGAAAACAAATTGAGAATTGCTGGAAGGGTTGTGGTGGGTGGCTGGGTTAAATGTGTAAGGGGCATTAAGGAAGACCCTTGTTGGGATGAGTACTGGGTATTATACATAGGGGATGAATCACTGGAATCTACTCCTGAAATCATTATTGCACTCTATGCTAACTAACTTGGATGCAAATTAAAAATTAATTAATCAAATTAAAAAAATAAACTGGCAAGCAATCAGGAAATGTACTAATGCTTGTCATTTATCTGTTGTCTGAATGAATTCACTTTAAAATTGAAAATAAAAATTGTGGTTATATTGTAAATATATATTAAAGATTTATTAAAAAACCATAAAATATGTTTTCTTAAAGAAAAAGCTAATGTGCATTATCATTAAAAGACAAAATTATGCAAAGAATTGTTTCAAAATGAATCAAAGGAAACCATACATAATAAAGCATTATATAAGTAAGAATTCAGAAGGCATCATCAGATATCTACAGAATTTAACCATCATTTAAAGATAATCAAACATTTAAAAATATTAATATGAGACAGAAGATCCAATGCATCTATTATACACAAATAGATCACAAATTAAATCAACATATCATTTTATATGAATAAAAAATACAAAGCTTCTGAGAATGTTCAAAAGTTGGACAGAAAATAACTGTCCTAGTTGAAGAAACTAATGTTTGGAAAAGGAAAAGATCCAGAAAAATAGATTTACTCAGATCTATGGCTGGTAGGTTCAGGAACAGAAATCTAAACACATCAAGTCAATCACTTTTTCAAGAAAAGTGATTCTAGAACAAAGAACCTTGAACTGAATATTCAATCCCTTTATTTAGAGAGTGAATGGAGGACACTGATAAGAAGAGGCTAGGCAGTTGACCAAAGTAAAAAAAAAAAAAAAATCAATTAAGATCTTAACAGTGACTGACTGTATACACTTCTTTAACTAGTACTTGCAATATTAAAGTCATACTTAAAAGATTTTATTTATGTCAAAGAATTAAGACAAGAGCTAATATTTATGTAGTGCTTAATCTGTTTTAAGAACTATTCTAAGTGCTATAAAACATTAAATTAGGTAATTTTCACAAGATTTTGGCAGCTTCTTTAAATGCCCAGACCCACACTAACTGTCCTAGAAATCTGTTCTTAACTCCTGCTCTACTCCAAAGCCAAATTTTAAAGAGATATTTAGTTCTGTAAAGTTTGTAAGTCCCCAAGCCATTTTCACTTCTCATAAATAATGTAAGTCCAGGGGTCCCCCAAACCACCTTCATTCAGACTCATAGAACTCACTAAAAGCTATTATACTCATAGCTACTATTTAATAGAGAAAAAAGATAGATTATCAATTATAGGAAGAAGTTCATGGAATAGAATCTAGGGAATTTCCAAGTTTGAAGCTTCTAGTAATAGTGTTACAGTGGAGTTATGAACAATACTAACAGCTCCCAGGATTGAGGTGTAACAATATATGTAATATGACTAACAGTAAAAGTCATCCAAGGTCTGGTGTCCAGAATTTAATTGGGGTTTGGTCATGTGACATACCTGACTGATCATGTGGCTGACCTAAGCCTCTAGACTTTCCATAGGTCCAAAGTTTTCACCATAAATGACTGTCAGCATAGACTGTCAGACATGTCCCAAGGACCCCAGGCCAATAAAGACATTTTATCAGGCAGGATGTCCCAAGCACTTAGAGATTACCTTTCATACAATTAAGGCAAAAAACAACCTCTGTTTGGGTAAGGTTAATTCTTTAACAGCACTAGTCCACAGCTACAATTAATCTTGGTTGGGCTCTCTGTAATCATAAAAAATATGTAAGGTACAGACATAAAATACATTTTCAGATTTTTATTAAAGGAAATAGTAGTAGAACTAAATGACAGACACACAAAAAATTATATCTAGTTGCACATTCTTCATCAAACCGTCTTAACCAAATATGCCACTTCTTTAAATGGCAAACTTAGAATCCCTTTCAAATTATTGTTACATGACTTCAAAAGCATCCTGCATATTTTTCTGTGCTTGAAAATGTAAAATATATTTGGTAAGGAAATATATACTCAAAATTATTGTTACAATTTATTCCCCTCCTGTCATATATGCAAGATACTTATAAGAAGAATATAGCCTAAAATATCGTAACAAGTAAGCATGATGCAATTTCATCATTGCTTGGGAAACTATCATTTTCCTTAATCATGAATAACATTCTTATTAATAAGTTGTAGGGGACAAGTATATACTTTTACTTTATGTCAACATAGGTACAAGAATGACAAAGTAAGGAAAAGCATAGTGCAGAATAGCTAAATTGTGTAAGTACAATTTGCAATGGCTTATATAAATATGTGCCCTGGCTCTATGAGTTGAAATTAAAAAGTAAATATATCTTTAAATAAGCTTACTATGCCAAACTAACCATGGTAAACTCCATGTATTAGCGGAGAAATACGTCTATTTGTATTATGTTACAAACATGCATAAATAAAATATTTTGCTTGTTCTAGGTAATATACAGAATGTGGTAAGGAGGAATTTCCTTTTGATATTTTCAGTACAGCTATTAGGATATAGTAGCTGCTAGCATTTGATGTTTAGCCTTAATGATTACTTGCACTGAAATTAAATGCATCATTTTGGATGTTAATTTTCAATTTCATCTGCCAAGTGGAATGGTATAATGTACAAGATCAATAGAGTGATCTGACCAAACACACAAATCAGATTATACTCTCTTACCACCACTAAAATTTTAAACTATTGGCAGCACATAATACGTCATTCAAAGATTTCCAAATTTTGCAGGATTTTTCTACAGTACACAAGAGAATTTCTTTCAGCAAGCTAATGAAATCCACTAATTGGATATTTTATTTAATATTAGCTTTACTAAGGTCATGTTTATAATGTCATTAATCAACTTCCTCATTTTTTATTAACATATTCATGGTAAATAACACATATCTTATATTGTCTATTTGGTGTATTGAACCTCTATTAAAATATATTTATTTTTCATAGGTGTCTCATATAAAGTCTCAGGGGGTAATTATTACTTAGAACTCTTAATGTATTACAATTCTTTGGCTAAACTCTAAAACTATAAATTCGTTATTTTGTTTTTGAGAGAGAGCAAGCCCATGAACATGCTTGTGAACAGGGGAGAGGCAGAGGGAGAGGGAGAGAGAGAATCTTAAGCAGGCTTCAAGCCCAAAACAGAGCTCAATGCAGAGCTTGATCTCACACTGTAAGATCATGACCCGAGCCGAAACCAAGAGTCAGATACTCTACTGACTGAGCCACCAAGGGGCCCTATAATTTCTGATAATTAAGCCAAAAACCTATATATTTTAAAGGTATTGTGTTGAAAATTTCTTTCTTAAACCACATAGTGGTATTGGGAGTGGGAAGGAGAGAATCATTCTTTTTCAAAGGTATTTTCAGCTCTTGGTAAAAACTGGTCATACAAAAGGTGGTGAGTGAATAGATTTTTAATAAAATTAATTTAGATATATGCTACAGGACTTCAATAAAAGATATCTATGAGCTGCCTCAGGCTTGTGCAAAGTGTTAAACATTTCTCATGATAACTAATCTAATAACCACCCAATAATAGAATGAAAGATTTAATCACAGTCTATTAGTTTCCCTTCCTTTCAGAACATTAATTCTGCTCACAGTTATCAAAGAGCAACTATCAGATATGTATATCTCTCAAGAGTTTCTTACGATAACAGTAAATACAAACTACAGGCCAAAGTAAAATGTAGGCTACAGTAGATGCTTCTAAACATATCTCATCATAAGTATCAGAAAAGTACATAATTTTAAAACTATGAGAAGAAATTTGTTTTAAGTGGAAACAGTATGTTTGTCATCTCAGAGATTTTTATTTTTTAGATGTAAAGTCACAAATGTATTTAGTTGTATAAACTCTCTATTAGGAAAGTGAGGCAGACTTCAATAGTACGGACAATTCTTATTAGCAGCAAGTAATTAGTAAGACAGCCAGACAAAATGCTTTATTTTCTAATTTCTAATTTCATTTATTTTGTAATATATTAATTCATTTGCATTATTATTTTCTACAAGTGTGACTACTTAACACAGTAAACAGGTTAAAGTATTTTTGCTTTTTAAAACTGATAGAACTCTCTTTTGTTCCAATCTTCTCTTCTCTTCCCTTCCCTTCCCTTCTATATTTTCCTTCCCAAAGTTTATTTTTGTAAAAGGCAGAAAAATTAGTTTTTCTAGAAGGAAAATCTGTTTCTAAATAACATGAAAGTCTTAATATATGTTCTTAATATATGTTCTATATTTTTATCTATAAGATAAAAATAATGGGTAAGTGGAAATAACAGACTGGATAATTATAACTTTATGAAGGTGTGATTAAATTAAGAAGCAGCACAAACATACCTAACTTATGTAAAGTATAAATGTGTATCAACAGCACAAATACAGTGATATTGAATCATGACACATTACTTGTACATATAACCATTACTGTTAATAATAAACCTTTGGAAGGACATTCACCTTTATGCCCAAGACAACATCAGTATGTGTTTAAAATCTTCTCTTCCTCCTGTATGGGAGGATATTTCTAGACACTAATTTTACTATCTAATATTCAAACACAGAAAACCTACTCTACAAGATGCTTCAATTAAAGAGATTTTAAGTGTTTTTTTTTCTCTCCTAAATTTTTGGACAGTAAACAGTCCATGAGCACCACACACAAATACTATGTCAAAAGTGTTATATTAAGCCATTTGATGAGGCTTGATTGGTGATGAAGTTTTATGACATGCTTGAGCCTCACACTGAAGGGATCACATGTGAGGTAATACTTTGTCCAACCACTGTAGAGGTCAATTCAGAGGAAGTTCAATTCAGCGAGTATTCCTTACCATCTGCCTTCTGTATTCTGCTTCCCACCCTTTCACAAAACTCATGGTGCACATTCTAGTCAGCTGATACACAGCTTCAAAACTGATTAGCACACTGAGTAAGAAGAGAAACAAATTCCTGGTTGGTGAAAATCTTCACAGCCTGGTGGAATTTTAAAGTGCTGCAGGGAGCCAGCTCTATCTCTGATTACCCTTGAGGCTCTGCACAAAGACTGCGCTATCACTTAGGCACTCAGCAAAAACCTCCCCACCTATGTAATATAAGCACACTCCTCTTCCTATATGCCTTCCTGTCATTCTTATGCAGCTTTTTGGTTGACATTGGAGAATAACACTATGCAGAGCCTATCTTAATTTGATGGATCTGTGAAGCCATCTACAGCAAGTGAGAGCTGCGATGCATGGAAGTTCTCTCCAACTCTCTGGTTTAATTCATAATTTGATACTGAACACCAAAATGCAGGTTCTGAGTAACTGGCTGCAAATCCAACTATTATTAATGGGGAGAGAGCAGTAGGAGATATTTTTGCTGGAGATCCTATATCGATACATGAGTTCAACTGTTGATCACCTGTTCTTCCATCCTCACTGATACATCCAGGGGATGGAGTTTTTAGGATGTAATTACTCTGTGGCTCAATTCCCACTAGGAAATTAGTGTTTTCTGGAATAGAATAGGTATAATTATCTTGAGGTGGCAGGTCTGTTAGGATTTCAATACTGGAGGCAACACTTGTGTTTTCAATCTCTGGTAGTAGTGAAGTTAAACATCATCCCTTTAAAGATTAAAAGCACATTCGCAGTTTATAATTTCTTTGAGTCCATGATGACTGTGAAGATCAAGCCAGAACCATAATCAGCAACATATAAAATATGACAGTCTTTTTCAATGAGATACTTGAAGATGACCATCGAGAGGGCCTGTTTGCTCAAAGAAGCTGAAGAGGTCTGTTATATCCCACTGATCTATCATATTTGGTGTACTTAAGTTTCCAAATTTCAGAGAGAATGCTTGGTATGATAACAAGTTTACTGTTACAATTTTGAGTAGTGATGCCTTTGTCAAGTTCATCTAATTATCCTGTTTTCTTTTGTTTCTTCTTCAAACTTTTAACTTCTTTCTCATACCACTTTTCTTCCTGTCCATTCTGCTCTCCTCTCCCAGCTCTTCGAGATTCACCAGATGATTTCTTCTGTCCCAGCAGTCCCTTCATAACTAATGGAGTGTTCTTATCAAAGGCAGCAATCAACACTAAGAACATATTTTCTTTACTTAAACTGAAGAGCTGCTGACCACCTGTGCCTCAGTGCCTCATCCCAGAGCCCCTTCCCTAGTCTCCTGTCTCATCATTGGGTAAGGTCTATTGAGAACCACTGCCCTGGTCCACCTTCTGTAGTCAAGCCAGGAGTAGACACTTGTTTAACCCCTTGGGGAGACCTGGGGGCTGCCCAATGGAGTACCTTGAGGACCAGACAAACCCTGGGCAAAAGAAGGTTTCACAGAAGACCTGGTGCAAAGTTTATTTTTTTTAAATGTCATACACTTACATATTCATTTTTAAAGAGGAATAAAGATTTTAAAGATGAATAAAGATTTTAAAGATTATAAAAAGCAGACTGTTTTTTAAGTACACAATCAATAAACCATTTTGTCATATGAATCATAAGAAATTTTGTAAAATTAACTCTATATAATACTTTGATTTGAATTCAGATTTTTTTAATTGAATTGAAAATCTAATCATAGTATAAATTTCATAGCAGGATCCAACTTGTCTCCATGCCTTCACATATACAAAATCTCCCACATTATAACTCAAATCAGTGTGTCAGTAACTGAAGTCATTTATCTTCCAACCGAAATTTGGCAGTGCTGGTGCTTTTACCTTTCACTTTGTCTAAATGAATGATTATCAATAGCAACTACCCTAATGACTAGCCCAAAAGCCTATGTGTAATTATTCAGTGGCCCATTTCCTACGTCATGCTGATATCTAACAAACCACAGGTGGATTTCACTTTCTAAATATTCCCTAATTTTTCTCTTGCTACTTGCCACTAATTTTGTCTTGTTATCATTAGTTCACCTCTGAATTTCTGCAAGTTATCATTGTTGCCTAACAAGCCATTCTCTGCACCTTATTCAAACTATATAATTCCCTTTCCTTGAAAATACTAAGTGATGCCATTCTTACCAAATTACTATATGTCTTATTTGCTTGAGTGACATCTTATGTAATTTACCACATAATACCAAAAAAACATTGTGATTGCATTTTTTCTCTGTGTTTAGATATTTAAGAAGATCATCCCTCAAGACAGACTGCCTTCTTAAGGCAGATGACTTCAAAAGAATCCTGAATAGTTTCCTATGCCTAAAAATTGGGAAGTATCTTTGGTAAAAATAAATAGATTATAATCCTCTCTTTACATTTACTAGCTGTGTAATCTTGGCCAAGTTACTTAAACACTGTATCTCAATTTTCTTATTTATTAAATGGAGATAGTCATAGAATTTATCACACAGGATTGCTGTAAAGATTGCATATATCTATGTTAAAGCATGCAGAACAGTGCTGGGAGCATGTTAAGCACAATATAAATATTAGCTTTTATTTCATATGTAGTATATGAAAACTAGAAATGTTTCTAACTCATAATTCTCTAGGAAAGTAGTTTTTAAAGTTTATGTTAAATTACTATACATTAACAGATATACACACAATAAGTTAGTTCATGAATAAACTCAAAATGATTATTAAATGAAGCAACAGAGGTTACTTTCCCCCCACACATACAAAAAGCTGGAGGATATGGTGAAATTCTACATAACTGTAGAAGAGTTGTCCAAAAGACCTAAACACTTAATGTCAGTAGTGTTTACATGCTATAAATATGTTACACAAATAAGTTTTTATATTTATCAATTCTATCAACTTGTTCAAAAAATAAACATAAGCAGTTTTATTTCAACCATTTTTATAATTGGTTGTATTCTTACTCAAGACAACCAAACTACCATGCTATTCAGTAACTAAAGGCATTAGGTTTCAAGACATACAGATTTTTATCAGTTACCATTAAAATAACAGTGTTGAATTTTTTCTTATTATTTTATAAGGCATTGCCCAATATTACTTTAGGATTAGAATGCCCCTTGTATATAACTAAGTTATATATGTTAATGGTGTAATTATTTTAGTGTTGTGCACCAAAATCCTTTTATAAGTACAGACTCCACTGTGCAATTATCATTCAGATATAGACTAAAGTGTGTGAAATAAAATATTATACTATTAGCTATCAAATATTTTTATGAATTTCCTTTACCAATCTCTTCTCAAACATTATCTTAAGCATCTTCTCTGGGAGAATGCCAGGTTTTATTGTAGTAAGTTAGAGTAAATATTTTAGAATGTGAAGGCTTGACCCATCAGTGTGGTTCCAGGTAGCCAGAGAGCAGCAGATGTCCATATACAGTAACATTTAAGAATTTTCATTTAGAGGTCCACCTGGGTGGGTCAACTGGTTGTATCCAAATCTTGATTTCAGCTGAGGTCATGACCTTGTGGTTTGTGAGATCAAGCCCTGCATCAGGCTCTGTGCTGACAGTGCAGAGCCTGCTTGGGATTCTCTCTCTCCATGTCTTTCTGCCCCCACCCCAGCTCGCACCCACCCTCTCTTTCAAAATAAATAAACTTAAAAAAAAATTCTCATTTAGAGATGTATTTTTGTTTTTGCAAGTATAATTAATAAATAAGCTATATCAGCTTCTTGCAACCCCCATCTCTGTTCACCTAAATATGTCCTCTTAGGGAAGATCATTCTGGAATCCCTTCCCTACTGCCAAAACAACCCGAGTTCTCATTCCCACTGCTTACTTGGGAGAAAATAGACCTGCATTCTCTGATAGAATTCTGAATATACTTTCTATAGAAACCAGTTTATGACCTGTGGTTAATAATAATGGAAATGTTGCCGTCAATAATATTCGTCTATAACATCATGGTGAATAGTATTTGTTAACTTGTTTCCACAATCACCTTTTGTGGTATTGTTAATAAGAGGAATTTAAAAAATCTGCATTTCAAAGTGCTAAACTTCTTTGCGGCAGCTTTTAGAAAATAATAGAAATGTAAGTTAGGAAATATTCCTAAATTCATAATCAACAATTAGAACATTCATAAGTTGACCACATGTAATTAAGTATTTTTTTAGCTTTAACTGCACCAAATCCATGACTGAGAAAATTATTCAATCTGAGTGTTTACAGCTGCTTTTAATTTCTCATTAGTCCCTGTTGTTAAAAAAAACAGTGAAATACAGTGAAATACATCAAATATACTTGCTAAAAATCTCAAAGGGGGAAATTTGAAACATCGAAACAATTCAATTGAAAAAATTTTAATTATGGATAGATTTAACTTGGTGAAAATATCACTAACAAATAACATAGATCATTAAAATTTAACTACTGCATGGTAGTGGGGGGGTAAATCAATACATAAACTCTTAAAGGATAAAGAAATTTGGCGTTTTTCTTATCAGCAAACATTCATAAATTAAAAACACTTATTAAAAATTTTGGCAAGAAAACACACATATTAAAGGATGTTCACTAATGTTATTCCCATCATCCAAGAACCATGCTACAATTACTTTACTACAACATCTCAGCTTTTGAAGTTTTATTAATTGTCAAAGAAATATATTGGGATTATTGGGCCAGAGCTTACCACAGTTACGTCTACCTCACCAACTCCTCATCAATCAAGAAATTGTCATTTTTCCCCCCATGGAGTATACTGAAGTTCATATTGCCTAAATGTCAGTGCGAAAGAGACTTAACTCTCTTTGGGATGGTGATCATGTACTTTCACTCTTGCTCATCATTTTCAACCGTTTGACTAGATTTTGGCACCTTCCTTGTAGAAATGTGTGCATACGTGAAGTAGCAGGACTAAAATGCCAGAGTCTTCTTTATTCCAGAGATACCTCCAATGTGTTACCATGTAGTATCTTAAACAAAATAAACTCCAGCATTAATTCTTAAGAATAATTTAAGAAATTTTCTTGGTTTGTCCTGATAGCTTCTATGCAAACAATTCAACCTTACAAGAACAATACTCAGCATCTCTAGAGACAAAACATGAATGCTTGTATTATATGTAGCATATTCTTTGCTTTACAAGTTCTTCCTAATCATAAACCTGAATATCCTTATCACTTAACCGACATGTTATGTCTCTGACACTTCTGTCCTAATTCTAGAATAATGAAAACTATTTTTATATTTTGTCATTAGATTTCCTTGGGTTCAGATTTTTTTTTTAGTAAAGTGCTAGCATTTTTATATATTGTATATACTGCATCTATTCTTTGAAAATTCAAGTATTACTGACATATTTTATTTTTAGTATCACAGGAAACTTTAGGGCGGACAATAATTTCAAGGAAGATTTACTTGACTAATTACTTAACTACTATAAAACCCACTATAAAATTTCATACAAGCCTGTGAAATTCTACACTGATGATTTTATTAAAAATATAAACTTATATAAGAAGGTATATAAATGTGTGTATACATATACTCAGACAGACAAAGTGTGGGACTTAATTTATTATATTGTATAGGAAAGTAATCCATAATTTATTACATTTCTATGCATATGGAAAGTAGGAGAAGGTGTTTTTTCATGATATTTAGTGCAAGAGCACAGTGTGTTGTGTTTGTTTAGCACCTGCTGTGCTGCCACATGCCAATCCATGCTCTCCTCATCACTTTTCACTTGTACACACATCAAACAGAAGGGACACTGAGTAGGATGATTTTTTTTGGAAATAAATTTCCTTGTTACTAAATAGCACTTTAAGTCATTATTAAAACCTACTCATATTTCAAGTTCTAGTTCGTGTCCTACACTCTTGATGGAGAATTTCCAGATACTGATAATCCTATTGAAGATCCCTTTCTCAGAAACGTAATGCTTTTAAGAATCAGAAAGCTCTTCAAATGTGCCAGTCCTTAAGGGTCTTTTTTGATTGTTTAATTCTAAAAGGTAGACTGCTTGATGGGGCTATATCCCCATATCTATTTGTTTTACCTGGCATTTTAAGAATTTATCTGAAGTATCTTTTGAGTAGTTCATATATAATTTTACCTCAGTTTCATTTGAGATATAAATGGCATATATTGTGTAAGTGATGCACAGCTTGTTGATTTGATACATTTATATATTGCAGAATGATTATTACCTTACCTTTAGCTAACACATCCATCTTATCATCTCATCACATAATTACCATTTCTTTCCTTTTTTTTTTGGTGATAATGTTTAAGGTCTACTCTCTTAGCAACTACCAAGTATATAATCCAATATTGTGTGGGTTTTTTTTCTTTTTTTTTTGAGAGAGAGAGAGAGAGCACAAGTGGGGGAGAGGGGCAGAGGGAGAGAGAGAATCCCAAGCTGGCTCCATGCTCAGCACAGAGCCCCATGCAGAGGTCGATCCCACAACCCTGGGTTCATGACCTGAGCCAAAACCAAGAGTAAGATGCTCAACTGACTGAGTCACCCAGATGCCCTAACACAGTATTTTTAACCATAATCACCATGCTGTGCATTAGATTGCCCAAACTTATTCTTTTATAACTGGAAGTCTGTACCCTTTGACCAACATCTCCGCATTTCTTCCACCATGCCCCCCAGCCCCTGGTAACTGCCACTCTATTCTCTGTTTCTATGAGTTCAGCTTTTTTAAAGATTCTAATACAAAAATGGTCATATAATATGTCTTTTTTCTGATTTATTTAATTTAGAATAATGTTCTCAAGTCCATCCATGTTCTTGCAAATGGCAGAATTTCCTTCTTTATCATGGCTAAATTCTATTCCAGTGTGTGTGTGTGTGTGTGTGTGTGTGTGTGTGTGTGTACTACATCATTATTCATTTATCCATTGATGAACACTTAGGTTGTTTACATATCTTGGCTATTATGATCATGGTGCAGTAAACATGTGTGTTGATCTCTTCAAGATTCTGTTTTCATTTCCTTTGGATATATACCAAAAGTGAAATTACTGATGGTAGTCCTATCTTTAATGTTTTGAGGAGCCTTCATACTATTTTCCACAGTGGCTGCACTAATGTAGATTCCCACCATCAGGGAAACTAAAATTGGTATGGAGCCTCATAAGACCAAAGCCAAAGGCATCACACTTCCGTATATCAAACTATAGTACCAAATTATAGTAATTAAAACAGTATGGGACTGGCATACAAATGGGCACATAGATTAAGGGAATAGAACACAGAGCCCAGAAATAAACACTCGTATATACAGTGAACTAATATTTGAGAAGGAAGCCAAGAATATTCAATGTGAAAAGGAGAGGTTCATCAATAAATGGAAAAACTGGATACTCACAGACAGAAAAATGATACCGGACTTCTATCTTACACCACTCAAAGAATTAATCAAAAATTGATTAAACACTTAATCATAAAATCTGAAACCATATAATTAGTAGAAATTTAAGAAAAACGGAAAATTTCCTTTACATTGGTCTTGGCAATGATTTTTTTTTCACAATACACCAAAAGCACAAGCAGCACAAGCAAAAATCAATAAGCAGGACACATCAAACTAAAATACTTCTACAAAGCAAAAGAAACAATCAACAAAATAAAAAGGAACCTATGAAATAGGAAAAATATTTGCAAATCATATATCTGATAAAGGGTTAATATCCAAAATACATAATGAATTCATACAAATCAACCACAACAACAAAAGCTAATATTCTGATTAAAAACTGGGCAGAGGAACTAAATAGACATTTTCTAAAAACAGACATAAAATGGCCAACAGCACATTGACAATGCGCTCAATGACTAATGATCAGAGAAATGCAAATCAAAACCACAATGAGACATTACCTCACACCTACTGAGATGGCTATCATCAAAAAAGTAAGAGATAACAAATGCTCGTGAGGATGTGGAGAAAAGGAAACCCTTCGTATATACTTTGGGAGGGATAGTGACCAAGTAGAATACTTTCAGCAAAAGTGACCTCGATTGTAGGAAATCATGTCTAGTTAAGAAAATTTGAAGAAACAGGTTATATTTAGTCTGAAAAGAAGACCTAGAGGGAAACTTGATCATTGTATTGATATCATTTAAGATGTTCTATTTGAATAAGAGCCTAGGTTTATTCTGTGTTGCTTCAGAGGGTAACAGATGAACTTTTAGTATCAATGTACAATTACATTTTAGAGGAAGGAGAAAATAGCCTATTATCTATGATTTAACTAGGTCTCTTGACAGCCTGGAAACTGAACAGTGAACAGTAAGAAAATGTATTAGGAAGGCATAAGAACTAAAGGCATAAGAAAAGATAGTCATTAGTCAATAAATTTGAGTCAATATTCCAGAAAATATCAAGCACCAATAATGCAGGATCATATAATTTTTCTAGTTTTGCCCTCTGATTTACCACTGCTGCTCTCAGGCAGGCTTAATCCCTCTCTACAGTCCTTCAGAATAAATGAGATTTAAGAACTCAGTGGGGAACAACAGGAAACAAATGAAGGCCTACTATCAACAAGGCTCATGGCCCATCAGTTGCTCATCTTCTTCGAACGGCTCAGAAGCATAGTTCAGATATGAAGCCATATTTTATGAATTCTTGAGACTTACCTCACCTCCACAGGGAATGCAATTGTCAATGTTCCCAAAAAGGTCTGTTTTAAGGTAAAATTTGAAAAGTAGCTGGCTGAAATCAATCTTGGTCTAAGGAAAAATACATATGACAATTAACATTAACATTAATATCTTGTACGAAAAATAATAAAAACTACTGTTCTTAAGTCACAAGCATCTGAAATTTACTTCAGTTGTAAAAATTCTAATATTTTATAAACAAATGAATTTCGGGTTTAGATTAGTAGTTTATAAAGTAAAAGATATATACAGGAAACTACCTGAAGTGAAAAATAGTGTCAGCACAGTCTAATTATAGTCAAGGTTTCACAGGTGAAATATCCTGAAAAAAAGATAAAAAATAGTAAATTTGTCATGCAAATGTAGAAAATTATTAATAAAATATATCTTAGCATATACATATACAAATATAACATATCAAGGTAATTTAGGCATCCTCCTTTTAGCACTTAAGCAAACCAATAAATATATTACATATCCAATCTTTCTCTCTGTTTTTCTCTCCATCTCTTTCTCTCTCTCCCTCTCTCTTAGTAATACAATTCATTGTTTTTGTTACTGAGAATTTTTTAATGTTTATTTGTTATTTTTGAGAGAGAGAGTGCCTGCCAGTTGGGGAGGAGCAGAGAAAGAGGAGGACAGAGGATCCAAAGTGGGCTCTGTGCTGACAGCAGCAAGCCCAGTGCCCAGGGTCAAACCCATGATCCTCACTGTGAGATGACCTGAGCCCAAGTCGAAGGCTCAACCGACTGAACCGCCAAGGTGCCCCTGTTGTTGAGAATTTTTTTAAATTTTTTTAATGTTTATTTCTTTTTGAAAGAGAGAGAGAGAGAGACAGAGCGTGAGCAGAGGAGGAATAGAGATAGAGGGAGACACAGAATCTGAAGCAGGCTCCAGGCTCTGAGCTGTCAGCACAGAGCCCGATGTAGGGCTTGAACCCACAAACTGTGAGATCATGACCTGGGCCGAAGTCAGACGCTTAACCAACTGAGCCACCCAGGTGCCCCTGTTGTTGAGAATTTTTAAAACCACTATTTCTGTATTTAATATCTGTCCTTCCAGTTTTTTCATAAATAATTTCTTCTAATTAAATCAATATGCTTGTGTACTGCTGCTATCTTCTCATTAAACATTACTTGTTGTTATAAGAAATATGGATTACAACAAACATAAAAAATGCTCAATATAATTAGTTATTAACACTCACTAGTATGGCTAAAATTAAAAAGAGTGACCATATTAAGTACTGGAGAAAATGTAGAACAAAATTTGTAGTACTTTGAAAAGTTTAACAAAATTAAATAATCCCTTAGAGACTAAGGGAAAAAAAAAGGAAGAAGAAAAAGAAACAGAGAAAAAGGAAAATGGGAAATGTAAGAGAGTATAGATATTACCATAGATCTCACAGACATTAAAAGGATAAAGTGAGCTCTTTCCTTTTGCGGCCATGGCTGAAGTGCCAGCAGCCAAAATAAAGTTCAATCCATTTGTGGCTTCTGACCCGAGCAAGAACTCTAACAGGTATTTAAATGCACCTTCCCACATTTGCAGGACGATTATGTTTTCTCCTCTTTGCAAACGCCTGATACAGAAGTACAATGTTCTACCCATGCCCATCTGAAAGGATGATGATATGCAAGTTGTGTGAGGGCACGTAAATTGGCAATTAGTCCAGGTTTACAGGTAGCAATACATCATCTACATTGAACAACTGCAGCGAGAGCCAGTAGATGGCACAACTATCCATGTAGACATTCACCCTGGCAAGGCAATTATCACTAGACTAAAACTGACCGCAGAAAGATCCTTGAACGTAAAGGCAAATATCACTAAGTGGGAAAGGAAAAGGGCAAATATAAGAAAGCAACAATTGAGAAGATGCAAGAATAAAGTCATCTTACATATGATTTTAAATAAAAAACTGTTAAAATGAAAAAAAGATAAAGTGAAAAATATTATGAACACCTTTTTGTAAAATAAGTTCAATAACTTGAATAGAATATACAATTCCTACAAACACAGCTTACCAAAATTAAAAAAGTAGACATCTGAATAGCTATATTTTTTTAAAAAGAACTCATAATCACATTATTTTCCACACAGAAAATATCCCCAGATGGTTATAAACATTATCAAATTTTTAAGGAAGAAATGGAACAAATTGTATAAAAAGTCTTTGAGAAAATAGATAGGGATGGAACAAAGTTTATTATAAGCACATACATTTCTGTCCATTTCATATACAAAAAAAAAGAATAAACATCTGAAATGATGAACATGTTTCTGCTTAAATTTCTTCTCATGGTTTCAGAAGTAGGTATTTTTCTAATATTTGTGCCAAGACATGTTTGGAAGCATTAACTGTGGCCTACATTTTACTTTGGCCTATATTTTGTATTTACTGTTAGGGTAAGAAAATATTGAGATATGCATACAGCTGACGGTTGCCCTTTGTTAAGTGTGTGCTGACCAGAATGAATGTCGTGAAAAGGAACGGGAACTAACGATAGGTTGTGATGAAATCTTCCATTTTATTGTTGGTCGTTATTAAATTAGTTATCATGAGAAAAGTTTAACACTGTCCAGAAGGCTGAGGCAGCCTATAGATATATCCTCACTGACGTCCATTAGAAAATAACTAAATTAATTTCATTTAAAATTTATTCATTCAGTAACTTTTGTCTGACCAATTCTTCCTTGGAACTGAAGATATCAATAAAAAAACATAAACTCTTCTCCTACCCACAGGATCACAGATATTATTTGAGAGAGGATTAATAGATATTTTTTAAAATTTTCAATAGATATACGACATGTATCTACATGGAAAAGTAATTCATCTCATCTGGAGAAAATCAAGTGAAGATTCAAGTTAAAAGCTATAATCCTGATGAAAATACAATTTAGTAATGGTTTTGAATTTAAGAATTGTTTTAAGACTATTTATGACAGATTAAAAAATATCAAGTGACTGATAAATGTCTTGCATAACTTTATTTATAAAGTATATTTAAGTTTTGCATGATATTAATGATTTTTGGTAGCAATGTTTTTAATGGCAGAATAGTAACAAAAATGAGGAGTAACATCTATTTTTACCTTAATATTCTGATTGTTTTCAACTTTCCATTATTAAACAAATACTAAATTTATATGTCTATATATAAGCTCCAATATTTTTCATTTCTTTGTGATAATGTTCCAGAATAGGATTAGGAATATTACCAAAATTGAAAATTAGCAGTATAGTGGATATAACACATTAGGGGGCTCTATGCATATTGCTAAAATAAGTTCCTAGTAACTGTTAACCAATTTATAGCCTCATCATCCAATTAGTTGCCTTCCTACCAACATTAAGAATTGCACTTAGGGGCGCCTGGGTGGCTCAGTCGGTTAAGCCTCCAAGTTCAGTTCAGGTCATGATCTCACAGTTCATGGATTCGAGCCCCATGTCAGGCTCTGTGCTGACAGCTCAAAGCCTGAAGCTTGCTTCGGATACTGTGTTTCCCTCTCTCTCTCTCTCTCTGCCCCTCCCCCTGCTCATGCTCCATCTCTCCCTCTCTCTCTCTCTCTCTCTATCTCTCTCAAAAATAAACAAACATTAAAAAATTTAAGATAAAAATATATCTAATTAAGGCAAAATAAAATATTAGTGATAGAAGCAAAATTTTATCACAATAATGTGTTAACCCTTCAATGAAGATAAAGAAAGGAGATTTGGGATATGAATGGTAACTATTAGCTGTGTATGGTTAAGAAAATTAATGCATAAAAGACATTCTAACTTTCAAAAACATTACAATCTATTGAATATTTTTATAAATCTCTAAGATCCAAGTTAGAAAGCAATATATTCTATAAGGTTAAAATAGATACATGATAACTGGGGAGGGGAGAATACATCAAACTTAGACCATGGAAGGTTTTGCAGAAAAGATAAAACTTTATGAGACTTTTAACAATCTCATAGGATTTTTAACTTTAAAACATTAAAGATTGAGAATATATGATTTTTTAAAAAATGCTGAATTTTGACATACTGATAATACACAGCAAATATTTAGTTTAGAGAGGCATTTGAGTGTAAAGGTTAATGGCACAGATTCAGGAGACAGATGTTCTCTTTGAATCCAGCTCATCTAACTTCCCTGTTAGATTGAAACCTCCTCTGGCACTTCCTGGTGTAATATGAGACTGGCCCCTATACTCGGAAGTCAAAGACAGACCATAGAAAAAGGCAGTCCACTTCAGGTTAGTAGGTAACAGGTTTAATAAGCAAGGGAACTTACTTATGAGACCTAAGTCAGGTGACCACAAGACCAGTAGATCTCCACACCCACCGATCAGAATCCTAAACATTCATTTAGAGGCCTTAACTGGGTTCAGTCACATACCCAGTCCAGATAGCATCAACACCACATTTCTATCTTAAAATGTATCCATGGAGCAGCTTTGGGCAGTGGGGTAGGCAAGCAGAAAACACATCCCAAGGATATATGAGGAGCCACACAGCCTCCAATTGCAAGGGTCCAGCCTGCAGGTCTCCTGGTGGTCACATTTTCTTTATGACCTTCTCCAACAATCTCTGTAAATTTGAGCAAGTTATTTAGGTAATCTTTGCTTCAGTAACCTCTTGTATAAAGTGGTGAATATAATGGTATCTGCCTCTTTGAATAGGGATTAAATTAAATGAAGATTTAATTTAAATAAGGATTAAATTTAAATTAGGATTAAAATTTTAATACATGTAAAGGGCTCAGAATAATGTCTTGACTGTCTGACGAATGTTATATATGCCTAGACATCATTATTATTACTATCATCATCATCATCATGATTATTGCAAATAGCTAATCAGTGAAAGTAAAATCAGAAGATATATTTTAATCTAATGAAAGACCTGGAATAACAAATTAATGAATTTAAATTATGTTCTAAGGTAATGGAAAGACATTAAATGTTTTCAATAGGAATACAATCAATTAAGAAATGGGTAAGTGTAGTAGTAATGGGATAAAAAAATGAGAAGAATGCAATGTCATTCTCATCCATATTTTTCCTACCACATTCCTTGAGCACAAACTACTTAGCAGATATTATGCATACACAAGATGATCATTTTAAACTCTGTTCTTTTAGAAAAAATATAGGCATCTAAAACACTCATTGAGACTTCAGGTCATAGACCAAGAGAAAAGTGGAATCAATACACTTGCTGTTTAAAATGTCAAAATTTAGGGGGTGACTATCTGGCTCAGTTGGTAGAGCATGTGACTTTTGATCTCAGGGTCATGAGTGTGAGCCCCATGTTGGGCATAGAGATTACTTAACAGAAAAACAATTAAAAAAAGGCTTTTAATATGTCAAAGTTCAAACACTTTAATACTTTATAAGTGCTATTGACTCCAATATGTAAACCCTGAAAACTTAATTCTCTAAATTCTATGCCTATCTGTACAGCAGCACTTAACAATCACTTTGATGTTTTTGAGGCACCCTCCCCTTTTTATCTCATTTAAACAGATCTTCTATTTTCCCCATGGCATTTACACTTTACAAAAAAGTTGTTTAAATGTATATTTATTTTTGTGAGAGAGAGAAAGTGACACAGAGATAGAGAGAGAGAGAGAGAGAGAGAGAGAGAGCGCTAATGAGCAGAGGAGGGACAAAGAGAGAGGGAGACACAGAATCTGAAGCAGGCTCCAGACTGAGCTTTTAGCACAGAGCCCAATACAGGGCTGAACTCAGGAGCTGTGAGATCATGACCTGAGTCACCCAGGCGCCCCTACACTTATTCTTATTTTAATAGAATACAGCTTCTAAAAGAGCCTTCATCCTTTCTGAGACTTGATCAGTGGAAATATAAGTCCTAACTATATTCCAAGAAAATCTTGCTTTTAAAACCTTAGATTTTATGACAAAGTGGAGCACAGTAAGACCTCAAATATGAAATTCCCCTAGATTAGCTCTTGGGTTTGGAAAATAAGTATAGATCATAAGTAAGCTTATTGTCACTAATGTCCATGTGGAAAGTGAGTAGAGTTTGGTCTGTTCTTGTGACCCTTGGCTTTATTATTTCACATGCTGCATATAAAAGCTAAAAGGTCTCTCATAAAAGAGAAAAACTAAAACTACAACATTAAAACATAGTTTCTTTTTTCTGGTAGACTGCAAAATTTTGAAAACCAAAATTTTGGTTTTCAAAATGGCCTGATAATTCAAATATAAAATTAATCTAATTAAAAAAAAATGTGTGGTTGGTCTAATTTTATCAAATAAAAAAGCTGATAATTTATTATTAAATTTATTATTAAATTACTCCCATTGTTAAGCTGACTGCTTTGGTTTAAATAAATATAAATAACATCATTTTATGAAAATATACTTGTTAAAAAGAATTAAACTTAAACATGTATATCATCATTAATTTGTAATACCTAATATTAATATTAGCAATAAGGATTATCTCTTGTTAAAGAAAAAAATGGTACTATCTATATGACAAATTATTGTAAGGAAAAAAGAAATTGCAAGGAAATATTTATTATATATCATAAAGACACCATTAAATGCAAAAGCTTCAACTGATTCGAGAACTTCTGCTTCTGGAAATAAGAAATAGGAATGCTTTCCTCTATTTTTCCCACAAATACAACTAAAACTCCTGAATATTACATATAAAACAACACACGAAGAGTCTGAGAAGTGGAGAGAAGAAGCCAACTCATCTAGGGATCTTGAGAACAGAAAAATAATGCTATGGTGAGTTCCTTGGATATTCTTCTTGTCTCATGTGTCCCAGATACGGAGCTAAAGAAGCCAACAACCTGGAAATGACCGTGGACATAGAAAAAACAAAAATTCCAAACAAAAGTCTGCTCTTTCTAGCCAAAGGACCAGGAAAGGGACAAATTTTCCAGAAAGAAAATTCAGCAATATACTCTGCTGAACACCATAAAAAACTATTGGCCCATCACCATCATGCCAACAAAGCCCAACTGAGGATCTTAGAATTCCAGCGTCTTAAGGGTATAATGAGAGACCTGGACATTCCCCACTAGGATGGTGTCAGAGAAAGGTCGGTAAGATTCCGGTCTTTTACCATCACTTAGAGGCAAAAAGGACAGCCCCAGTGTGGTATCAGTGAAGAAAACATACGAACACAGAAATCCCATTCCTGCTAAGTGGCAAGGAAAAGACCTATCACCTTAAATACAGCAGAGGCCGAGATGTGAATCTAGACATTTAGGTCTACCTGGAAATATCATGGTGACGTTTCCCTTCCTCCAGTTGAATTGGTGCCAAATAGCTAGCTAAAACAAAAAGTTTAGATAACATCAAGTCTTATAATATCCATAATGACTGGTTTCAGTAAAAAATAACCTGTTGTATCAAGAAACAGGAAGATCTCAAACTGAATGCAAAAAGACAATCGATACACGCCATCATCGAAATGACAGTGATGGCAGATTTATGTGACCATTATTTTAAAGCAGTCACAATAAAAGTGCTTCCATGAGTAATTATGAACATATTTGAAACAAATATAAAAAAACAGAAAGCTTCAGCATAGAAATAAAAAGAAGAAATCAATAAATGAGAACACAGAAAAATAGATACTAATCAATGTGAGAAAGAGAGGAAAGCAAATGTAAAAAAACCAGACTAGAAACATATGCGATCACATCAAAAAAAAGTATAACATCCATGCCATTAATTAGTTGAAGAAGGAAACACAATGGGGATAAAAACAAATAAATGCATTTAAAAAAATAATGCCTGAGAACTTCCTATTTTTGGCAAGAGACATAAAGCTACAGATTTGAGAAGCTAAGCAGGTGATTACACTGGACAGCTTCCATCATGGAAGGGGCAGCATTTTGTTCTTATCAGAGTAAACACTTACTCTTGATACAGATTGCATTTCCTGCATGTAATGCTTCTGCAAAACCTACTATCTATAGATTTATAGAATGTCTTATCCATTATTATGGTATTCCACCCATCATTGCTCCTGATCAAGACCTGTTTATAACAAAAGAAGTACAGCAATGGACCCATGCTCATGCAATTAACTGGTCTTATCATGTTCCCCACCATCCTGAAGCAGCCAACTTGATAAAACTGCGGAATGGCCTTTTGAAGGTCCAATTATAGGGCCAGCTAGGTGGCAATATCTTACAAGGTTGGGGCAAGGTTCTCCAGGAGATGGTAAATGCTTTGAGTAAGTTTCTAATAAATGGTACTCTGCCAGAGTCCCGCTCCAACCAGTCCAGGGGTACCCCGAAGGAAGGCTGGCGTCGGCGCGAAGGAATGGACACAGACAGCTCAGGTGAACCAATCTGGACAGTTTATTGATTTTTCAGCAAGCTTATATATGCTTTTTACTCTCTATATGTTTGCATCAAGCTATTGTTTTTGCTCTCAGAAAGTTCCCAGGGAAATCATCCATGAGAAAACTTTCTGGTTATTTCCTTGCGTTACTGCTTTTTTACTTCAAAGAATTAATCTTCAATCTTACTATTTCTATGCCTGACAAGCTAGAGGGCTAGTTATTTTTTATATTATTATTCCAACTGTTTTAGCTGAAACTGGTAGAGCCTATTCTTTAGAGAAATTGGAGGGTGACTGCTTTCTTGGTAACTGCCCACTGTAACCTTCTACAGGGGCATGTTTTTCTTCAAAGTGCCCTTAATGATTAACTGATTGCTAAGTTATAGGGAAAGGCCCAGTAAGAAAAATTTAAGCTGATTGAATAAGCTGATTGATTAGAAGAAGGGATATCAGTAGCCTCGCTTCCAGAGAACCGCTTTGCTGTCTTCTCTTATCGACCCCCTGGGCTTTGCCATCAGGTGACTGATGAAGGTCGGCTCCAGGCAGTACTCTTTCTCCAATATCCAAAATACATGGGTCCAGGAATAAAGGGGTAAAAATGGGAATGGCACCACTTGTATTAGCCTAAGAAACCCCTAGGAAATTTTTTGCTGCCTGTTCTCATGACTTTACATTCTGCTGACCTGCAGGTCTTAGTTCCAAATGTAGGAATACTTCTAGCAAGAGATAATAATAATTCCATTGAACTGGAAATTAAGACTGCTACCTGGTCACTTTAGGTTCCTCGTAATTCTGAATCAACAGGCAAAGAAGAGAGTTACTAAACTGGCTGGGGTGTGTGATGCTGAATAACGCTGTAAAAAAGGGATTGCAACTCCACATTGGGGATAAGGAAGAATAAATGGAGGTACAGTAGATCCCTTAGGCTGTCTCTTAGTATCACTATGCCCTGTGATTAAAATCAATGGAAAAATAAAGCAACCCAATTCAGGCAGAACTACTAGTGGCCCATACCCTTCAAGAATAAAGGTTTAGGTTTTATTTCAAGGTAAAGAAATGCTACATTACATTACATAAATAAATAGTATATATATTGTTAATTATTGTTAAATTTACTGCTAAATATTGTTAATTTTACTTAACACCATGAAGTAAATGCTGTTAATGTTACTTCATAGTTAAATATTGCTAAATGTAATTTAAATACTGGTAAATATTAATTTTATTTCATAGCATTTAAGTTACAGGATATCAAGGGAGACTGAAAAATCAACCAAGACTTTTCATTCACTTCTGAAGAAAGTGTGTTTTGGTTATACATAAGGTTCTTGTATTATGATAAGTACAAATATGACCTTGTTATTCTCTTTATTTGGAGATTAGGTATTATTTTTTAATGTTTATTTTTGAGAGAGAGAGACAGACAGAGACAGAGTACAAGCAGGGGAAGGGCAGAGAGAGGGAGACACAGAATCTGAAGCAGGCTCTAGGCTCTGAGCTGTCAGCACAGAGCTGGAGGCGGGGCTCAAGCCAAAATTGGCTGCTCAACCAACTGAGGCACCCAGGTGCCCCAGAGATTAGATATTATTTAAAGAAATGCATATAGGTGCCAAATTGATGAGATGGACTTGTAATATGTAATTTTGTGTGTCAACATGCCTACAGCAAAATACCAAGATATGTGGTCAAACAATATTCTAAATGTTTGTGTGCTGGTATTTTTAAAATGAGATTAACATTTAAATCACAAGACTTTGAATAAAGCAGATTACTCTTCATAATGTGAGTGGGTCTCATCCAATCAAGTAAAACCCTTAAGAGAAAGCCTGAGATCCCCTGAGGAAAAGAAATTCTCCCTTCAGACTGCCTTCAGATTTGAGTTACAATATCAACTCTTCCCTGAATTTCCAGCCTACTAGATATCCCATTGTTCTGTTTTTCTGGAGAACCCTGACTATTACATCATACAAGTAGAATCATACAGAATTTGTCCTTTTATGATTTTCTTATTTCTCTTAGCATAATTTCTTTAAGTTTATCCATTTGTAGCATATGCCAAGAATTCCTTCATTTTTAAAAAAATTTTTAACATTTATTTATTTTTGAGAGACAGAGAGGCAGAGTTTGAGCAGGGGAGGGGCAGAGAGAGAGAGGGAGACACAGAATCTGAAGCAGGCTCCATGCTCTGAGCTGTCAGCACAGAGCCCAACACAGGGCTCGAACCCACAAACTGCAAGATCATGACCTGAGCCAAAGTCGGCTGCTCAATCGACTGAGCCACCCAGGTGCCCCAAGAATTCCTTCATTTTTAATGCTGAATGATATCCCCCTGCATGTATATAACACGTGTTTATCTTTTCCATCCATCAATGAATAGAAAGCAACTTGGGTTATTTCCATCTTATTTGGCTAATGTAAATAATGCTACTATAAACATGGGTATACAAATATCTATTTGAATCTCAGATTTCAATTCTTTTGGGTATTCTCAGATGTAGAATTACTGAATCACATGGTAACTTCAGTTTTAACTTTTTGAGGAACTGCCATATTGTTTTCCAGAGCCGCTGCACTGTTTTACCTTCGTATCAACAATACAAATACACAAAAGGTATAATTTCTCTACATCCTTGTCAACACTTATTTTCTGTTTTGTTTTGTGTTTTAATAATAACCATCCTAATGGATGTTAAGTGGTATCTCTTTGTTTGATTTGTATTCTCCAAATGATTAGTGATTTTGAGCATCTTTTCATGTGCTTATGGGCCATTTATGTATTTTCTTTGTAGAAATGTCTATTCAAATCCTTTGCCCATTTTTAAATGGGATTTGTGGGGGTTTTTTAGTCACAGAAGTTCTTTTTATTTTCTGGGTATCACTCTTTATGAGGTATATTATTTGCAAATATTTTTTCCCTTCTATGGGTGGCCTTTTCACCCTGTTGATAGTTCACTGTTATGTACAAAAGTTTTTAATTTTACATGGCCTAATTTATCTACTTCTATTTTTGTTGGCTTTGCTTTTAGTGTCATATCCAAGAAATCATCACCATATCTAATGTGTAGGTATCCCATGTATTTTCCTCTGAGTGTTATAGTATTAGTGTTTTCACTTAGGGTTTTGATCTATTTTGAATTAATTTTTGTATATAGTATAAGGTAATGGTCCAAATTCATTCTTTTCCATGTGGATATCCAGTTTTCCCAAAACTGTTGAAAAGACTGTTCTTTTCCCGTTGAATAATCTTAGCAACCTTGTCAAAATTGTTTGGACATATATGCGAGGGATTATTTCTGGGCTCTCTATTCTATTTCATTGGTATATATATGTCTTTATGTCAGTACTACATACTATTACATTACTTAGTTTTGTAAGAGGTTTTGAAATCAAGAAATGAGACCTCTAACTTTGTTCTTCTTTTTCAATGTAATTTTAGCTACTTGGGTTCTCTTGAGGTTTCATAGGAATTGTAGCATGGGTTTCTTTTCTGCAAAAATGTCATTGGGATTTTGATAGTGATTCAAATTAATCATGGATTGCTTTGGGTGGTACTGACATCTTAAGGAATTTAAGTCATCCAATCCATAAACATGGGATGCCTTTCCATTTTTTGGTGTCTTTTTTAATTTCTTTCAGCAATGTTTTAGAGTTCACTATACATAAGAGTTTTATTTCCTTGGTTAAATTCATTTCTGAGTGTTTTATTCTGTTTTGATGCTACTGTAAATGGAATAGCTTTCTTTATGTTGTTTTCATATTTTTCATAGTTCAAGTATACAAATGTAACTGATTTTTTATGAATTGATTTTGTATTTTCCAACTTTTCTGTATTATTACTTTTTTTATTCTAACGTGTGTGTGTGTGTTTGTGTGTGTGTGTGTTTGTGTGTGTGTGTGTGTGTGTGTGTGTGTGTGTAATCTTTACAGTTTTCTACATAAAGGATCATATCCTCTGTATACAGATATAGTGTTAATTTTTTACTTTCCAATTTGAAATTTCTTTATTTTTTTAGACTAATTTCTCTGGCTAGGACTTCCATTACTATGTTGCATATAAGTGGCAAAAACAAGTATCCTTATCTTGTTGCTGGTATTACAGGATTACAGGAAAATATTTTAGCCCTTCACCATTGAGTATGATGTTACCTGAGGATTTTTCAAATATGGTCTTTATAATACTGATGTATTTTTTCTCTTTCTTAGTCTGTTGAGTATTTTTATCCTGAAACAGTGTTAAATTTTGTCAAATAACTCTCCAGCATCAATTCAGGTGATCAGATATTTTTGTTGTTTTTTGTCATTCTGCTAATGTGGTGTACTATGTTGATTAATTTTAATATGCTGACACATCCTTCCATTCCAAGAATAAATCCTATTTGGTTTATAACTTTTTTACTACACTGCTGAGTTTGATTTCTCCAGACTATGCCAGGCAACCATGGAGAATGGTTTAGGGAAATCTGAGTAAAAATCTCACAAAATTTCCTACTATTTTGAATGGGTTTTCTTGGTTGAACATTTTTTGTCGCTATAGTCTTTGAACGACTTTGAGAGATCCCAAAAATTACTTCCACCAGTTTCTAATTGTTTATTTAATGCTTTTGTGGAAGAATAAGGCCTGAAGCTTCCTAGTCTACTATCTGCTGATGTCACCCAAAACTGTAAATTCTTAAAAAATGGTATTAATATATGCTAGCAATGAGCATACACAAATTGGAATGAAAAATCCAATGTCATTGACAACTACATAAAAATGAAATCCTTAAATGTAAATCTAACAAATATTGTATAGAACTTGTAGGCTGCAAACCATGAAGCTGATGGTAAGAAATACAAGATGAAAATAAATGGGGAGACATTCTGTGTTCATGGACTGGAAAACTCAACACAGTAAAGATGTTGATTCTCTCCTAATTGATATACGGATTTAATACAATTGCTAGGATAATTCCCACAAGATTTTTTCTACATGTGGGCAAATTTATCATAAAATCTACATGGAAAGGCAAAAATATAATGTAGCAAAGTCATTTTAAAAAATAAGTATGAAGGGGAAAAATCAATCTACTAAATTTCAAAACTTGTTGTATAGCTGTAGTAATCAAGAGTCTGTGGTATTGACAGAGGGAGAGAAACATAGATCAATGCAACAGGACAAAGAATTCAGACATATCCCACCCATATTCTCAATTAATTTTTGACAAAGGTAAAAAGGCAATTCAGGAAGGATAATCTTTTCAATAAATAGGGTAGTTGGATATCCATAAGCCAAAAAAGAAAAAGAAAAAACCCTCAGTGAAATATCATACCTTAAATAAAATTAACACAAAATGAATCACAGATTTAAATATAAAATGTAAACTTATGAGAGTATAGGCTATTAAAAAAAGAAAGAGAATACTTTGGAACCTAGAGCAAGGTAACAAGTTCTTACAAGTTCAGTCTTTAGAATTGAGACCAAAAATATAATTAATAAAAGGAAAAGACTAATAAATTAAACTGCATTAAAATTAAAAATGTTTGCTATTTGAAATAATCTGTTAATAGAATGAAAGGCAATTTATGGAGTGGAAAATATATTTGAAAACCATATATCCAATAAAATACTAGAATTTAGAGTATATAAGGAACTCCCTAAGCTTCATAGTGAAAAATAATTAGAAAATGGGCAAAAGACATGAAGAAACACTTAATAGAAGAGAATACATAACAGAAATTAGACACGTGGAAAGATGTGCAACATTATTAGCTGTTAGGGAAATGCAAATTAAACCACAATGAAATATCACTCTATGCCTATCAGAATAGCTAATATAAAAAAATAGTGACAGCACCAAACGCAAAAGAGAATGTGGGAAACTGGATCACTCACACATTTCTGATGGGAATGTAAAATAGTATAACCATTCTGGAAAACAATTTGGCAGTTTTTTAAAAAACTAAAAATGCAACTACCATAGAGTCCCACAGTTACACTCCTCAGCATTTATCCCAGAGAAATAAAATTTATGTTCCCATCAAAACCATGTACAAGAATATTTATTGCAGCATTATTCTTAATAGCCAAAAGCTGGGATGTTTTCCATGTGGTAAATGGCCAAGTAAACTTTGTTATATCCCTACCAGGGAACTAGTCAGAAATAAGAACAAGTTATTGATACATTTATAAACCTGATGGAACCTCCAGAGAATTTTGCTCAATGAAAGAAGCCAATCCCTAAAGGTTTCCATTTTGTACAATTCCATTTATATAATAAGACCTTTGACCTGAAAATATTATAGAAATGGAAAGCTTATTAGTGGTTGCCAGAATTTAAGGAATGGGTGTTGGCTGGAGAAAAGTGAGTGTGGTTACAAAGAACAATATGAGAGATACTTGAGATGATGGAAATATTTTGTATCTTGATTTATCACAATATTATTAATCCGATTGTGCTACTGTACTATAATTTTGCAAGATAATATTATTGGGGCATCAGATAAAGGCTACAAGGGACCTCTCTACATTACTTCTTAAAACTGCATGATAATCTATTATCCCAAATATATTATCTCAAATAAACAGTTTAACCAACAGTTTCATGTGTACAACACAAGGTAAGATGTCATCTGTTAAAAACTATAAAAATAGAAATATTTTTAAAACTTGAAATAAGATCAGTCGAGCATCCTTAACTTCCTTCTTTTATATAGGAAAAGGCAAAAATAAAATGCCATATGGTTAAAAAAATAAATTTCTTTGTAGTAGAAATGACCTATAATAAAAAACAAAATATCAGAATTTCAAATTAGTTTCAAATGTCATCCCCTCATTTGATGACTACATGAATATGTTGTTAAGTTATATTTTAAAAATCTTGAAATAAGAGACTTTAAAAACTAGAGTAAAACCAAACTGAAAAAATTAATCTATTTTTCCCAAAATTTTAACAGAAATTAAAAGACATAAAATCATATTATATTTATGGTCATAAAACAATCTGAAATTTAATTTAAATTTTGCATTTATACTCAGAAACCAATAAAATAATTAGCTTGAAACCACTACTTTAAATATTTGTGTATTTCATAAAATGATACCAGATATCAAATAATAGAGATAGTTTTTACGTTTAAGTAGCAGAATTGGAGGCATTTTTTAAATCTGTTTTGTAAATGTTCTCAAGAATCAACATGTTAATATATATATTTTTAATTCTATGTATCATCCAATCTAACTTTTTTGGAAAGACAGAGAGTGAGTGCATGCAAGTGCGGGGGGGAGGGGGCAGAGAGAGAGAATCCCAAGCAGGCTACACACTCAGTGCACAGCCCCACACGGGGCTCCATCCTACAACCTTGGGATCATGACCTGAGCCAAAATCAAGGGTCGATATTTAACTGACTGGGCCACCTAGGTGTTCCTTCAATCTAATATTTTATGAAATGACATTAAAAGAAATAATTTGGCTATGAAAATGGAAAAAGCTAATCCAGTCTTTACTCAGATGAAGATATCATTCATAAAGTGTATTATCATTCATAAAGTGTATGAATTATTAATTCATGAATATTTGTCTTTTGTCATTTTGTTGATGTTATTCAATATTCTAAGGGACTGAGCAGTGAATATCCAAGTTCCTGTTTGATAGGAGGTCACCACCCAAGATAAAAATTCATATTCTTTTCCTCCTTTCTCTATAATAAATTATAACTGCTCAAAGAGACTCTCCCCTTTCTAAAAAAAAATCAAACAAAACCAATCCAAATTAATTTTTTTCTCAACAATTCAAAATGCACAGGCTCTCACATTTTCCTCCAACTTTTCTTCTCAAGGACTATTTTTTTTTTCTCTTCCTCTCCTCCTTCCTTCCTTCCTTTCTTTTTCTTGCTTTCTTTCTTTCTTCCTGTCTTTCCTCCTCATATTGTTGCTTGTTTAATTGTATCACCCCTAAAGATTAAGTTTTGTCTTATGTATTTAATTAAATGAGATCATACTAAATTAAGGTGAGCGTTAAATCCAATAAAACTATGTCCTCATAAGGAGAGACACAAAGACACAGGGAGGAACACCACGTGACAAGGGAGGCAGAGATTAAAGTGATGTGTCTACAAATCAAGGAATGCCAGACTGCCAGATATCATCAGAAGCTGAGAAGAGGCAAGGAAGGAGCTTCCTCTAGAACCTTTAGAGAGACAATGGTCCCACCAACACTTTAATTTCAGACTTACATCCTCCTGAAAGGTGAAAGAATAAATTTGTGTTGTTTTAAGTCACTATGTGGTAATTTGTTATGGCAGCCCCAGGAAAATAAATACATGTATTTTCTGCATCTTTCAAGTTATTTATTACCTCAATGGAAACTTCATTTTATAGGTGTGCCTTTTAATATGCCAATTCACTATTGCCAAAGAAAAATTATAAGGTAAATAAATGTGTGCAATAATGTACTGTAAAACAAACTTTCAAAAGTCACTGCCAACACATACTATCTTTGAACCTACAGACATTTCAGTTCTTAATATATTAAAAGTACTGTGCTAAATTTTCCTGTCCTAGAAATGGGCTCACGCAAAGCTGAAACCTGGGTCTACTGAGGCTGGAGAGCCAATTAAATTACCTTTGATTTACTCAGCCTTTCACTAATTGCTCAGGATTGGAGGGTTCTGGTGATCTGTTTACTTGCACTTGGAAATGGGAAAGCATGTTTTCAATTTTCACAATAATGAATCCCTTAGAGGAGAATAAAGACAAACTTCTTAATGGACATAACATTAAGGGGTTATCAGAAGCACTGGGCAAATTTATGAAGACATGCAGGTCAGAGAAAATGGTTCTTCCAACTGGTATGTCCTGCTTTAGGTAACATTGTCATCCAATAAATCTCATTCTTCCCTTAGCCTTGTGTCTCACTGTTTTTTCAGGTCTGTAGATACCTTTTCAATAATTATGTTAAATCTTTAGGCAAACTGTGTAAATGAGACCAAAAGAATATAATAAGGTATAATGTCTCCCTCAACTGGCTTGTATTCTATCTAGTGACTCAGAAACACGAGCCTTACCATACTTGCAAATTGACATACAAAATTAAAAATGCCAAATGAGTTCTGACTTTAGAATGTTCAATTCTAGCTGTCAAAGAAATTCTATAGAAAATGAGAACTCATCTGCTTTTAAGAGGAGGGACGGAGAGATAGAAATTTGAATGAATAAATTTATAGGGTAAAACATATACGTCAGAGAAAAAAAGTAGATCAGTGTGGATGGAAGGTTTATGCTTTCTCTATCACACTAGTAATATCTGGTCTTTTAGTTCACTAACAACTTATGGCTCCTATATGCTTCACTTTAAGTATAAACAAAATGCAAATATTCAATGAAAATATATATTTTATTAATATAGGATCAAAGTTTGCTTCTTTAAACTTTTGTAATATCTATTAACCAAATGTTTAGTTATATATCTGTTCAATAACCTGTCTTTTACAGAACAAACATATGCCTTTTTAGAGCTACAGAATTCTGTATTGGTACAAATACACTAAAAGCCACTAATTAACCTATTTTGCCAATAAAATTTAATACTGAAGTTGACATTTTTTATCAGAAAGTATTGATAAATATCCCCTTCATTAATTAATTTATAATATTTAAATAGATATTTGTTTACATAAGTAAATAGATTTAGTCTATATATGGAGGTAAATCAATGTATCCTAAAAATCACCTGGTTATCTGGCAATACAGAAGCTCATTATTAGGGGTATTGGGAAATCACAGAACCAAAGAACCAACGCTATGGAAAGGATTGGTAGCATTCCAAGCAGTTACTGAATGTAAACCAGAGTAAAGGGGAAAAATGCTCAGCATCCTATAGTTAGTTTATAAATTTGAACCCTGCTGTCTCTATTTGCTGTTTCACTAAAGACCTTGAAGGGAACATCCAGTTGGCTGAGCCTAAATCATTTGACTATTCACTGGTTCTACTTGAGTAGACAAAGGGAGCATAAAGCTTTACCCAAGAATATGCCAACAAGGAAGAGCCCCCAAATTCGAACTTAAGTTAATCAGAAGGAGAAGTTAATGCTTGACAGTCAAAAAAGTAACTTTTATAAATGATGCCTCTAAAACTGAAAGTATGCAACTTGGTCAATTGGTCAATAACATTAATGAGATATTCAGCATTGTGCTAGTATTCTAGGAGCTATATCAGCATTATAAAATTTTAGATATTACCTAAGCAATCTTGTAATTTTAATGAGTATAAAAAAGTGATACAAGTGTACCTATTTTGTATATATCTATCATCTATTCAGCTATCATCGAGCATTATCATCTCTATCCGTTATCTATATAAAGAAAAATAGGAATTCTCCAGCCTGACAGATATATACATAATAAGATATAAATGTACTTGTAAGATTGTTTTAAAAAATGTCTATTTGTTTTAATTACCAAGATGTCTAGGGAACAAAATATAAATATATCCCTATGGAATATAATCTCTAATATAGTTGAACATCTTTCTCCTTCTTCAACTTTCAAAATACTCTCCATTTTTTACACTAAACTCTACCCATGTTACCTATCATTGGTGCTCATTTAAAGCTTGTTTTTGTTTTGCCTACAATGACTTCCTCTTACCTCTGATATGTCTGAGTCTTTTTGTAACAGTTAAGATTCTCTGCCCATCATCATCATTGTACTGCTATATGTAAAACTCCTTGTTTATTTTCTAGTTAGCTCTTCTCACAACATAAAATTAATTTGTTTGTGTCTGTGTTTACTTATTTATTGTCTGACTTTTGATCATGGCATGAGTTTTGTAGATACTTCTGTAGATCCTGGCCTAGAAAGCATGTGGCACACAAAACATTCTTCATAAATTATTTGTTGACTAGGCGAATGAATGATGCTTTGCACTTGAGAAATCATGGGGCTAGATCACTTTCCAAAAACTTAAATACAGAATTTTTAAAACATGGCTTCCATTACAGAAAGAAAAGGGAATTATGGTAGATTTTCTAGAGCTTTATCGAGGATAAGGATATCCCTCTTATATGCAAATTTATGTTTTGCACAAGTTTCAGGGGTACGAAATACAGTCCGTGCTAATACTGAAAATAGAATTTTGTGTGGTTATTTTCCCCAAATCAGTGCAGAAATATTTAAAAACTGGCTGAATTAATTTTCAGAAATATTACAGCTATAGCACATGTCAATATATAGTGACAGAGGCAATTGCTAGATGGTTCGAGGACAAAACATTTGATGTGTCTGTGGTTGAAGATATGATAATTCTTTGGCCACAGTATATAATAGCTTGAGGCTTTTATTCCCTGTGTGGAGAGACTGGAGAGAGTGGAAGATCACTTTATCAAATTCCCAAATATTAACTCAAATGAAGGTTAAAGGGTCTCCAATAATGTTCATCCCTTGGGGGGAAATATTACAGCAACAAAAGCAGTGACTAAGGGATAAATAAATGTCTTTGGAACACGTGAATTAGAAGAATTTTACAAGGTGAGCAATTATAGTGAAGATTCAGAGGTAATGAAAAGGCATGATTTTCAATTATTAAATGTTGTTAAAAATGATCCATGAACACAGCAAATTAGCTACAAAGAAATTTTAGCAGAAACAAATATAATCTGGTAAATTAATCTATGCTATAGGTTGGATATTCAAAATGAGAATGTGGAAAAGTCTGATAAATAATCATACAATTTAATGGATAAAATCCAACCTGCTGCTTTTTTTTAATTTAACTTTGAGAAATTAGAACCATAGCATTAAAGAATTTGACAAAAGATCAACTATATTTAGTTATTCTGATGAATTAAATGGACAATAAATTTCTTACATTGGGAAAATAGATACTTGATATAAATACTGCCTCCAGAACTTTGAAAAAAAGAAAAAAGAAACTAACAAGTACCAGAAAGGGAAGAATAATCTCCTATCTCTTGCTTTATTGTGACCATTTCATCAACATAATGGAGACTCTGACTGGAAATATTTTAAATTATGAAGGGATTAGTTTGGTTATCTACTTTTGCAAAGAAAGCAAATCAACTCTAGTGGCTTAAAATAATAGTTTGTTCTTTTTGGTGATTCTCTGGGTTGACTGAACTCAACTATATGGTTTTTTCTTGGGTTGCATCAAGTGGTTGTGGTCATATATTTCAGTCATCTGGTGTTCTCTGGAGTGGACACTGAAGAGAAGTTATTCATATGTGGCAGTTGATGTGTAATTTTGCCTGGAAACTCTTATGATGCTGTCTACAAGAGCACCTTTATAACCTCTCCATAAGATTTTGATTTCTTATAATATGGTAGCTGGATTCTAAAGGGGAGTGCATATTCCAAGAGATACTTTGCTGCTACTCTCTTAAGAACTGGGCCCAGATACAGGCATGTGGTTACCTCTTGATATTCTGTTTCACTGAGAAGTCATGAAATTTTCCTTATTTCCAAGTGAAGTGGCCTAAGTCCTATTTCTCAATAAAAGAAATGTCAGAAATTTTGTGGTGGTTTTTAATCTTTTTAAAGCTTTATTTTGAGAAAGACAGAAATAGTGCAAGTAGGGGATGGGGAGAGAATCCAAGGCAGGCTCTTTGCTGCCAGTGCAGAGACTGATGCTGGGCTCAAACCCACAAAACTGAGATTTTGACCTAAGCTGAACCCAAGAGTCAGATGCTCAATCAACTGAGCCACCCAGGTGCCCCTGATTTTTTATAAGTAACACCTTATGGTGACTTTTAAAAATCATTACATTCAAATAAGCAACTAAAAACAAAAAGCTTGCTGACTTTGGAGAATTTAGTTTTCTTCAGCTATGAAGAAAATAACATTGGTGTCAAAAACATATCACGTATCCATTTTTAATCCTTCATCTGTGATGGCATAAATCAATTGCATTGGTGTGTCCAACCCATTTCACCATTGCTGGAGTTTCTGCTCACATAAAACAAAGGAACATCTATTTTATAATGATAGCTGATTACTGTAAATAGAAATGTAATATCAAACTCATCTTGACTTGCCTTCCTGGAATTTGATTATAAGGAACACAGCCATATGTTTCATCCATGTATGTATAACCAAAGACTTCAGTGTGAGAAAACAGTATTTTCCATATACTCTGAGAAATTTTATTTCAGTGACTCCACAAGATTTGTAGAATAGAAGACATGTCTAAGGTCTAAATTTACTGTTATGTCTTCATTGTCTCTGACTCAATAAGGGGACTTAGAATGTACCCAGGAACATGAGTTCACTATTTAACTACATCCCTATGTTCTCTGAGAGAGATCTCCATGAGGGCTTTCAAGTAATACACACTAATATAAATTCAGGACAGGAAGGAAACTTTTGTGTGTGTGTGTGTTGGTATGGGTGTCCAGAGAATTTTACCAAAGATATGCCTCAGGGTATTTCTTGAGCTATCTAATGAAATAATGGGAAATTAGTCAATGTTAGATTCCACTGATCTAAAGGAATGACATCAGTGTATTTTTGAAACCTGGAAGAGCAGGAGTTAGAGACACTGATAGTATTAGATCAGATGAAAATGCTGGGTTAAAGCATGCATTTTGAGAAGTATCTATTGTTGTTTTATTTGGATTGTTGTTAGAGTATGTAAGCTATTTTGAATTTCAAAAGGACTCCAGTTATTTTCAGAACTTGAGGGCATAACAAAAGAGGAGAGAGACAGAGAGAGAGGAAAGAAATGACTGATAGTCTTAACTACATATCAATTCAAAGAAGATTATATATTATGTACATAATACATATTAATTCAAAGAAGATGACCAATTATTGTGGGAATTTTGAAGTTTAAGAAAGTAAATCAGATTCTCAATTACACAGTTGATAAAAACTGATTTGTGGGGATAAATGTATCAATTAAAAAAAAGAAAAGGTAAAATCTATATCCATTTAGTGACTTTGTTCAGAATCTGTGAAAATCTACATAATCTTTGAAAAGAAACACAAATATGTTGTCCTTCACACGAATGTAAACTCCATGAAGGCAGAATATTTTTTCTGTTGTTTATACATTAATCTCTGATTCTTAAAGCAGTGTCTGGCATACAGTAGGTTACCAAAAAAAAAAAAAAAAGTTGGAAAAACTTTGAATGAATGTATGAATTATGAAAATAAGAAAAATGTAATGCAAACTTCACTCCTGAAAACAATTTATTTTAATCTACTATTATTAGTAGCAATAGTATTAGTATCACTCTATTATTTGGAAGCCAGTGAAAGAACTTTTAAAACTAAATAAAATATCCAAACCATCATCAGAGTTAATGTTTGCTAATCTAAAATCTATCTATCTATCTATCTATCATCTATCTACCCACCCATTCATCTACACACACGTACACACATACACATGCATGCCAAGATATAACAAGGAAGAAAGTCTTACACAATAAAGTTTTATTTGTTAAAAACAGATGCTCAGCTTCAAAAGCATAAAAGTATTATCAGATGAGGACTATCTGCAAAAGACATTTTCAATGTATATATTCTTAATGTCCCTGATTCAAAATTGCTGAATATCAGACTTTACCCCTTTCACATCAAGGTTGGCCTGAGAAGTCTGCCTCTCAATGTGAGTGATAAGCTCACAAAGGTCTTGAAAAATAGGAAGCCCAGAGAAGGAACCATGACTCTTGAAAACAAAGGACCTCTGTGCATTTTCTTCCTCTCTTTGTCTCTCCCCCTCTGATAATCTTCCTCTTCGATGTTATTACGTATTCCTTCTCTGTATATGGGTCTCTGTCTATATATTTTCCTTCAAATGGCATAAATTTCACTGTAAGGAGGTCTTTCAGTGTTCCTAAAATGAAAGCTCTCTGAAGGGAGGAAACATTGTTTCTTGGCTAATGTATTAAAAAAGTCAACCATAAGTATTCTATCATATTAAGACAAACAAAATTAAATATAAATCCAAAATTCATTCCATGATCCCCTACATAGGTGCTATATTGGGGCCACAAATTTGTCTCTATGAATTCTATGATGCAATATATACAGGAACATTACCTATACTGTTCATAATAACATTTTTTTTTACATAAAACTACGCAAAAAATAAGTGACATTTTGTGTTTGAGGAAGAAATACTTATCTATCATATGTTAACTCTTACTAAAATAATGCTAAATACTTAAATTTCATAATGAAGCTTGTGTATATCCAAGAGCTTAGTGAAGAGGAAATAGTTAAACCTGCTTGACAATGGAGGCAAAATCGGTGAGATGGAAACAGCCTAATGGCAAGCACTATTCCAGCCTTGGTGTCAGATGCTGGAGTCTCTAATCCTTAAGTATGGTCTTTCTATGTCTCAAGTGCTGCCTTAGAAACTTCTCAAGGTAGTATTATGGAGCAATTTTATGGTTCACTTAATTGTTTCTTTTCTCTCTAGGGCTCACTTTCCCCCATTGCCTGATATTCAGCATCTTAAAAAGGTTTCATGTATTTTGTGTCATTTTTGCTTTTTGTATTTTTGTTTGTTTTGTTTGGTCTTTGCTTTGTTTTGAGCAGGGCAGTAACTTTGATCCTATTGCTCCAGTTTGAATTAAAGCAGAAGTTCCTTTTATCTAAGCTCTGTATACCTCAAGATAAAGTTAGTACACTATTATTTTCTACCCCCTAGGAGTGTTGAAACCATAAATTACATAATTATGTAATTATAATTATTTTTATTTTATTTATAATTTATTATTTAATTTACAATTAATATGAAATAATAAAAAGAAGATAATCTTACTAGTATCTGAAACAGATTAAACCTTCAATAAATACTATCTGTTATTAAGTTACCTATTCTAGGCCTTACTCTCAAGCAGCCTATACCCTCTGACAAAGACTTTCCTTGACCAAATGTCGGGTTGGCTCCTCTTAGCCCTTTCCTCAAGTCTTTACATTTGGCTCCTGTGTTGCACCTTGCCTAGTTTAGTTTTAGCAAAAGTCTTGCTAAGTCGGTATGATGAAAATGTACCTACCCTTAATATGTGAGCACCTCCAATATCTGATCAAATTCTTCATATCCACCCTTGATGCCTGATAACCTTGGTCTACATTCATCAAGAATCCTGTTAAGTTGCATTAGCAAGAATCCTCCTATCTTTGATGATCTCCTTTTCAGGAATTTTCTAAACACTGATCTCTCACTCTGTTGTTGGCCATATATCCTTATCTATCTTTGCTGTATTTCGAGTTGGCTCTGGTCTTTCTCCTTTATTTTAATTCTCATATTGCAATAATCTTGAATAAAATCTTTCTCACTTTTTAACAAGTATCAGAATAATTTTTTTTTTACTTAACACCACCATTTTTTCCTTGATTCAACAATTCAATTCTCAATTAATATTATGGTCTAGTCTATTTGCTCTCTATTTTGGTTGCTATTTCCTGTTTTTACTAAAAACATTTCCACCTAATCCTGCAAATTTAGGGGCTCCCTTGTTCCTGCCAGTCTCCCATGCCCGAGAGGGAAGTTTTGAATCTATATATGATAGACTGGATATTTTGTCCAATGGTGGAATGTCTCTTCTCCCACATCCATTTAACACTAATGAAAATCTGACCTTGCTACCACCCAATGCACATGTACAACTCAAACAGAAAGTTTTGTCACTAAAGTGTGGTCCTTCCTTTACATATATCCATGTCGGCTAAAATTCAAGAGTTATTTCTCATCAATATACCTCAAGATCTACTATGAATTTTACCTATATATCTTCTAGATTTTCAAATAGGTATTCAAGTTCTTTATAATTTTGAGGCTATCTATAAAAGTGAAAAAAATCACTAAAATTAGGGTTCTTATATATATAGTTGTCAATTTTACCATTCCATGAAGCACATATCATTAACAATGACTCCCTATTTATTTTTTAAATCTAAGATGTAATCATAATCAAATATAGATAGCCTATAGATATATTTCTATGAGTAGAATCAAATTATAAGAGTAGTGTCAAATTACAAAGTTGCTTATTTCATAACAATGACCCAGTTCCTTTATTTCTTAGTACATATTAGTAGGTTTGTCCCGAGTCTTTTTGTTTATTAGACTGTATAATACTTCAAACTATAGCAAAAAAAATTAGGTTTGAAACAGTACCTTGGATTTATGAGAGAAAAAAATACACCAATTATTTGTAGCTCAAGTTGTACCTAAATATATTGCTTTCTTACGAAGAAAAATGTACAAGCCAGTTGGAGACTACTTGTCTCCACAAAGTGTTCTCCTTTTGTCTTTTAAATACTATTATAACCTATACAAACATAATTTAGATCCTGCCTTTAAATCAGTGTACATTCAGTATCAATATTTGCTTTGTGGCATGTCAGTGCAAGTTTGTTGGGCCCTAGAGAAAGAATGTACGTGGAGACGACCACATTCCAACTGAACATTCTCACATTTATAGGCCGAATTCGTACCTTATAATTATTGAGGAGTAGTTTTGTGTGTCTCATATTCTTTTTTTTTTTAGGTATTGTACAAAACAAGAAAATAGCCTCTCATTGACCTTATATTGAGTTATAATTTACATGCTTTTGTGTGGTGAATTGAGACTGCCTTAATTAACATGTTCCTTTGTACTGAGCAATTCCAAGATCCACAGGCAGCCACTTTTGTGTAATATTCAATGCACAGAAATTTATAGAATATGTTCCAAGGGTACATTCTGCTTTTTAATAATCAGTCATTCATCATAATCCAAGAATAGATTTTTCTTCCTCCACGAAGTTTACCATATGTTGAATATTAAGAAATGAAATCAGAGGGAGGAGCCAAGACGGCAGAACAGCATGGAAGTCTTTTTTCCATCTCGCGTACATGAAATACAGCCAGATCAACACTAAACCATACTGAGCACCTCGAAAACTGATATGAGGATTATCACAACAATCTGCACAACCTGAACCACAGAATTCAGCAGGTACTCAGTGCAGAGAGGTGAACTGGGAGAGAGAGGAGACGTGGAGGGCAGGGAGCTGTTTTTGCTTGCAGAGAGAGGATGGAGACGGGGAGAATATGGCAAAGGCATCACAAAAGCAGCTGGAGAAAATGTGGAAAAGTGGAAACAGCCACAGGGACTGAACTAAAAAGGGAGAAAGGAGAGAGGGGAAGGTTTAAAATCCATTAAAACTCTATAAACAGGGGGAGCACAGAGTCTGAAACTCCACAGCTCAAATACCTAGAGGTGCTCTGGTGGGAAGGGCAAATCCCCAGGAGCTGAGTGGGTCCAGGAGGTCTTCGGGCCATGCATGATTTTCCATAATCCCGGAAACTCTGCTGCTACATAATCGCGTGAACTTTTTGCATGGTCCCACAAATGTTCTGGGTATGGCCAGCTCCCGGCCATTGCTTGATGAGACCATCCCCTAGAGGATCTGAGCGGGTCAAATCCACAGTCCCTCAGAAGTGAGGGATGAGAAACACAGACGCATATGAGATAAAACTCAGGAGGAAGGTGCCACCTGGCAACCTAATGGTGTGGTCACGGACAGTGTAAAAGTGGGGAGTGGACGGAAACTGGAGACGAAGGACGGGTGGGCAATCCCTGGTCCTGGAGAGAAAAGAGTTCTGATACTAGAGCCTGGGTAGCTGGGTGACACCATTAGCATCCTGCCTGCTCATGTGCATACATACCTACAGGTGCCACAAAAATCCACCCCAGTCCTTAACCTACAAAGGAAGACAGATCAGGTTTGCAGCAGACCTACCACAGAAACTTGGCAGGCCAGAAAGGAGTGGCAGGACATATTCAATGTGCTGAATCAGAAAAATATGTAGCCAAGAATTCTTTATCCAGGAAAGCTATTATTCAAAATAGAAGGAGAGAGGGGCATCTGGGTGGCTCAGTCGGTTAAGCGTCCGACTTCAGCTCAGGTCATGATCTCGCGGTTTGTGGGTTCAGGCCCTGTGTCAGGCTCTGTGCTGACAGCTAGCTCAGAGCCTGGAGCCTGCCTTCATATTGTGTCTCCCTCCCCCTCTAACCCTCTCCTGCTTGCACTGTCTCTCTCTTTCTATCAAAAATAAATAAAAAACATTAAAAAATTAAAAAGAAACAAAAAACAAAAGAGAAGGAAATATTAAAAGTTTCCCAGACAAACAAAAATCAAAGGACTTCGTCACCACTAAGCCAGCCCTCCAAGAAATTTTAATAGGGACATCTAAGGGGAGAAATGATGAAAAAAAAAAAAAAAAACACACAAACAAAAAAATGACCAAAAGCAACAAAGACTAGAAAGGACCAGAGAACATCACCAGAAACTCCAACTCTACTGGAAACATAATGCTATAAACTCATATCTTTCAATACTCACTCTAAACGTCAATGGACTAAATGCTCCAAACAAAAGACATAGGGTAACAGAATGGGTAAGAAAACAAGATCCATCTATATGCTGTTTATAAGAGACCCACTTTAGACCTAAAGACACCTTCAGATTGAAAGTAAGGGGGTGGAGAACAATCTATCATGCTAATAGTCACCAAAAGAAAGCCAGAGTAGCCATACTTATATCAGACAATCTAGACTTTAAAATAAAGACTGTAACAAGAGATGAAGAAGGATATTATATCATAATTAAGGGGTCTATTCACCAAGAAGACATAAAAATTATAAACATTTATGCTCCAAATTTGAAAACACTCAAACATATAAATCAATTAATCAGAAACATAAAAAAACTCATTGATAATAGTATAATAGTAGAGAACTTCAACACCCCACTTACAGCAATGGACAGATCATCTAAACAGAATGTGAACAAGGAATATGAACATAAATTCAAATGGCTTTGAATGACACACTGGACCGGACGGACTTAACAGATATATTCAGAACATTTCATCCTTAAGCAGCAGAATATACATTCTTCTCCTGTGCACATGGAACGTTTTCCAGAATAGATCACATACTGGGACACAACTCAACCCTCAACAAGTACAAAAAGATTGAGATCATACTGTGCCTATTTTCAGACCACAACGCTATGAAACTTGAAATCCGCCACAAGAAAAAATTTGGAAAGATAACAAATACTTGAAGACTAAAGAACATCCTACTAAAGAATGAATGTGCTAACCAAGAAGTTAAAGAAGAAATTAAAAATTACATGGAAGCTAATGAAAATGATAACACCACAGCCCAAAACCTCTGGGATGCAGCAAAAGCAGTCATAAGAAGAAAGTATATAGCAATCCAGGCATTCCTAAAGAAGGGAGAAAGGTCTCAGATACACAACCTAACCTTACACCTTAAAGAACTATACAAAGAACAGCAAATAAAACCCCAAAACAGCAGAAGACAGGAAATAATAAAGATTAGAGCAGAAATCAATGCTATTGAAACAAAACAAAAACAAAAACAAAACAAACAAACAAACAAACAAAAACCCAACAGAACAGATCAATGAAACCAGAAACTGGTTCTTTGAAATAATTAACAAAATTGATAAACCTTTAGCCAGATTGATCAAAAAGAAAATGGTAAGGACCCAAATAAATAAAATCAAGAATGAAGGAGGAGAGATCACAATCAACACAGCAGTAATAAAAACAATAATAAGAGAATATTATGAGCAATTATATGCCAATAAAATGGACAATCTGGAAGAAGTGGACAAATTCTTAGAAACATATAAACTACCAAAACTGAAACAGTAAGAAATAGAAAATTTCAACAGACCAATAACCAGTAAAGAAATCAAATTAGTAATCAAAAATCTCCCAAAAAACAAGAGTCCAGGGCCAGATGGCTTTCCAGAGGAATTCTACCAAACATTTAAGGAAGGGTTAACACCAATTCTCTTGAAGCTGTTCCAAAAAATAGAAATGGAAGGAAAACTTTCAAACTCTATCTATGAAGCCAGCATTACCTTGATTCCAAAAGCAAAGACCCCAATTAAAAGGAGAACTACAGACCAGTTTCCCTGATGAACATGGATGCAAAAATCCTCAACAAGATATTAGCCAACCAGATCCAATAATATATCAAAAAAATTATCCACCACGACCAAGTGGTATTTATACTAGGGATGTATGGCTGGTTCAGTATCCGCAATTAATGTGATTCATTACACCAATAAAAGAAAGAACAAGAACCACATGATCCTTTCAATAGATGCATAGAAAGCATTTGACAAAGTACAGCATCTTTCTTGATAAAAACCTTCAAGAAAGTAAGGATAGAAGGATCATACCTCGAGATCATAAAAGTCATATATGAAAGAACCAATGCTAATATCATCCTCAGTGGGGAAAAAACTGAGCTTTTCCCCTAATGTCAGACACACGACAGGGATGTCCACTCTTGCCACTATTATTCAACATAGTATTGGAAGTCTTAACCTCAGCAATCAGACAATACAAAGAAATAAAAGGCATCTAAATCGGCCAGGAGGAGGTCAAACTTTCACTCTTCGAAGATGACATGATACTCTATATGGAAAACCCAAAAGATTCCACCAAAAAAACTGCTAGAACTGATGCAGGAATTCAGCAAAGTGGCAGGATATAAAATCAATGCACAGAAATCAGTTGCATTCCTATACACCCACAATGAAGCAACAGAAAGAGAAATCAAAGAATCAATCCTATTTACAATTGCACCAAAACCCATAAAGTACCTAGGAATAAACATAACCAAAGAGGTGAAAAATCTATACACTGAAAACTATAGAAAACTGATGAAGGAAATTGAAGGAGACACACACACACACACACACACACACGCACAAATGGAAAAATATTCCATGCTGCTGGATAGGAAAAACAAATATTGTTAAAATGTCAATACTACCCAAACCAATGTACATATTCAATGCAATCCCTATCAAAATAACACAAGCATTCTTCACAGAGCTAGAACAAACAATCCTAAAATTTGTATGGAACAAGAAAAGACCCCAAATAGCAAAAGCCATCTTGAAAAAGAAAACCAAAGCAGGAGGGATCACAATCCCTGACTTCAAGCCTTATTACAAAGCTATAATCATCAAGACAGTATGGTACTGGCACAAGAACAGACACTTACATCAATGGAACATAATAGAGAATCCAGAAATGGACCCAAAAACGTATGGCCAACTCATCTTCGACAAAGCAGGAAAGAGTATCCAATGGAAAAAAGACAGTCTCTTCAGCAAGTGGTGTTGGCAAAACTGACAGTGGCATGCAGAAAAATGAACCAGGACCACTTTCATACACCATACACACAAATGAACTCAAAATGGATGAAAGACCTAAATGTAAGACAGGAACCCATCAAAATCTTTGAGGAGAAAGCAGCCAAGAACCTCTCTGACCTTGGCCGCAGCATCTTCTTATTCAACAGGTCTCCAGAGGCAAGGGAAACAAAAGTAAAAATGAACTATTGGGACCTTATCAAAATAAAAGGCATCTGTACAGGGAAGGAAACAATCAGCAAGACTAAAAGGCAACTGATGGAATGGGTTGATATATGCAAATGACATATCAGATAAAGGGTTAGTATCCAAAATCTATAAAGAACTTTACAAACTTAACACCCCAAAAACAAATAATCCAGTGAAGAAATGGGCTAAAGACATGAATAGACACTTTTCCAAAGAAGACATCCAGATGGCCAACAGACATGAAACAATGCTGAACGTCACAACATCACAATGAGATACCACCTCACACCAGTCAGAATGGCTAACAACCAACTCAGGCAACAACATATGTTGGTGAGGATGCAGAGAGAGAGGATCTCTTTTGCACTGCTGGTGGGAATGCAAACTGGTACAGCCACTCCGGAAAACAGTATGGAGGTTCTTCAAACAATTAAAAATAGAACTACTCTAACACCCAGCAATTGCACTACTAGGTATTTATCCAAGGGATACGGGTATGCTGTTTCGAAGGGACACATGCACCTCAATGTTTACAGCAGCATTATCAACAATAGCCAAAGTATGGAAAGAGCCCAAATGTCCATTGATGGATGAATGGATCAAGAAGATGTGATAGATAAATATATATATATATATATATATATATATATATATATAATGGAATATTACTCAGCAATCAAAGAGAATGAAATATTGCCATTTGCCACTACGTGTATAGAGCTAGAGGGTATCACGCTAAGCGAAATTAATCACTCAGAGAAAGACAAATATCATATGATTTCACTCATATGAAGACCTTAAGATACAAACAGATGAACATAAGGGAAACTGAGCAAAAATAATATAAAAACAGGGAGGGGGACAAAAACATAAGAGATTCTTAAATATGGAGAACAAACGGGATTACTGGAGGGGTTGTGGGAGGGGAGATGGGCTAAATGGGTAAGGGGCATTAAAGAAATCTACTCTTGAAATCATTGTTGCACTATATGCCACCTAACTTGGATGTAAATTTTTAAAAATAAATAAATAAAAATTTAAAAGAAAAGAAATCAAATCAAATCATACCTCATTGCTGAAAGGACCAGAATACTATTTAGACAACATGACCACAATTTCCAAGTCTCTCTGATAAACCATCATACATTAAGCAAATTAATATATTAATTATCTAATTTAGAATGTGGTGATTATAAATTTTATGGCCAATTATCTTTTGCATTCATCCTATATTCAAGATAAAACATCTACTAAATGGAAACTGCTTTTACAGGTGAAAGGAATTAATAGTGACTTTTTTCTTTCCATAAGTATCCCTCATACAACATAAATTTGGAGACTGTATTTTGTACTACATACTTTCAAGCCAAAAGCTAGATAGGAAACTTAGTATTTCGATGAAAAGAAAAAAAAATGATAGGTCGTGTTTTAGTTTCTAGACTTACAACAAAAATGTATTTCTTACAGTTCTATAGGCTAGAACACTGAAGTGAAAATGTTGGCAAAGTTAGTTCCTTTTGAGGGCTGTGAGGCACAAAGCTATTTCATGCCTCTCTCCTAGCTTCTGGTAGCCTCACTCATTCGTGGCCTGTAGATAGCATCATCCCTGTGTCTTCACATAAGCTTCCATCTATATATTTCTCTGTTGCCAGATTTACCTCTGTTTTATAAGGGTATAGCACTGAATCAGGGTCCACTCTAATGAGCTCATTTTAACTTGGTTATCTCTGTAAGGATGCTATTTCTAAGTAAGGTCAGATTCATAGCTATTAGGGTTAAAACTTCAACATTTTTTTGGATAACACAATTTAAACCATAATAGGTACTAAAGAAAAAAAAACCTGCTCAGCAATACACTCTGGGGTTATAGTTGTCAACATCTTCTAGGAAAGATCTACTGCCTTCATGAAATATTCAGGACAATATTTAGCAGATTTATGTTCATTATGTTCCTAAATAATGAAGAATTGTGCTAGAGAACTTTGAAAATTAATTTATCATTTGCCTTAAAGTATAAGAAAAAATAGATTTTCAAAAAAAAAACAAAAAAAGAGTATCAAGGTGACCCCTCTGTCACCAGAAAGAAAATAAATCCTCACCCTCCACCCAAAAGTGATAAATGAATGGTCACCAGAAGAAAGGAGCAAAAAATCTACAAAACAATCCGAAAACAATGAATAAAATAGCAACAATAGCTCCTACCCATCAATAATTATTTTAAAAGTAAATGGACTAAATTTCCGATCAAAAGACATAAAATAGCTGAATGGACAAAAAATAGGGCAAACTATATGCTGCCTACAAAAGGTTAACTTCTGTTAAGAAAAGGGTTGGAAAAGATATCCCATGCAAATGGAAACCAAAAGAGAGAATGGGTAGCTATTCTTCTATCAACAAAGTAGACTTTAAGTAAAAAACTGTGACAAGAGACAAAGAAGGCCATTACCTAATGATAGAGGGGTCAATTCATTAAGAAGATATAAAAATCATAAATATTTATATACCCAAAACTGGACTTGAAAATATAAAATTCCTAGAAGAAAATATAAGCAAAAGGCTCCTTGACATTGGTTTTGCAGCGAGGTTTTGGATATGACCAAAAACAAAGATAACAAAAGCAAAAATAACAAGCATGAGGTGATATTTCATGTGGTGTTGATTTGGATTTTCCCTGATAATTAGTGATGTTGAGTACCTTTTTGTGTACTTGGCTCAACATTTGGCCATTTGTATGTCTTCTTTAGAAAAATGTTTATTCAGGTCCTTTACCCATTTTGAAATTGAGCTGGTTTGTTTTTTTGCTGTTGAGTTGTATGAGTTCTTTTATGTTTTGTGTATTAACCACTTTTAGAATATTTGGTCTGCAAATAATTTTTCTTATTCCATAGGTTGCCTTTTCATTTTGCTGATTATTTCCTTTGCTGGACAGAACCTTTTTATTTTGCTGCAGTTCTATTTCCTGAGTTTTGTGTTTGTTGCCTTTCCTTTTGGTGTCTAATCTAAAAAATCATTGCCAAGGCCAATGTCAAAGTGCTGTTTCCTTTTATTTTCTTTGTGTAGATGGATAGCCAGTAGCTGAATCTCAGATATCCTTGAATATATTGTAAACAAGAGAAATGTTCATATTGACTGTTTTAAAAAAAAAATAACTAGAATAGTTTGTTGTGATATATAATAGTTAAAATTTAACAGCATACTGAAATATGGATACTATATCCATATTTGCACAGATAAAGAATAAAGAAGAACCAATAGGAAATCTGTTAAAACTTCAATGTAATTATTTTGGTGAAAGGAAAAACTCACAGCTCCTCTGTCATTTCCATGTCACTTAACCTATAATGAAGATACATGGCAATGTAATTTGGTGATTTCAAGATATTTAGGTGATAAGATAGTAATCTAACTATGCATAACATATTATGGCATATTCTCTGTCTTGTGAATTTTCAACACTGTAGGGACTAATTTTTCTGGTTTCCTACCAAGAATTTTGATTGATTTACAGAAAAGGGATCCTATACTACAGTCCATTGTTTCTGTATGTTATCGATATGAGTTAGTCTGCAACTTTAGTACAAAACAAAATCATTCATATGTTTTTATTTATACTACACAATCTTTAACTTACACAACATATATATGCTAGACACACACACACAGCATACACAGCCAAGATGAAAGTTGTATACAATGAGAACTTGTTATTCTATTCTCAAATTCAGTGCTGACTTTAATAGCAAAAAGTCTGATGATTTAACTTTCTGATAGATGGTATACTTCAAATTAAATTCTGCATAAGAATCAATTCATATACTTTATGTAATTATTAAAAATAGATATTCCAATGATCCATAAAAAATAAATTAAAGCTGTATGTATGGGAGGTTAGGCATTAATTCTGTGTATTAAACAAACTACCACAGTGTTTGAGAATCAGAGAGTGAGAAGAATAACTGCAATATCCCTTACTAAGATATTTTAAATGAAAGTCCACTGCCAGTCCTTAAATTCCTTCCTAAAATTAATCTAAAGACCTGGATAAAAAAGACAGATGCTCAGGCCATATGCTCAGAGGCTCATGTAGCATATCTGCATTCTAACCAGAAGTCTGTAATTTTTAAAAGTCTGGTAAGGGACCCCTTTGTAGAAGCAAGATTAAGAACCATTTATTTAATAAAATTGTTGGGACTTATATGGAATTGATGGTTTATTTTAGCACCCAAAATGTAAAATAAAAAATAAATTTCTTTATCAATTTGGATGACTAGGACCATCTTTGATACATTTCAGATTTAGGAATAATTAAATGTATTCTCTAAATTAGTATAAGTGTAATATTTTTTCACTTTAAAATTGTACTCGGAGGGGCACCTGGGTGGCTCAGTCGGTTGAGCCTCCGACTTGGGCTCAGGTCATGATCTCACGGTTAGTGGGTTCGAGCCCCGCATCGGGCTCTGTGCTTACAGCTTGCTCAGAGCCTGGAGCCTGTCTTCGGAGTGGGACTCTTCCTCTCTGTCTGTCCCTCCCCTGCTCGTGCTCTCTCTCTCTCTCTCTCTCTCAAAAAAAAAAAAAATAAATAAAACATTAAAAAATTTTTAAAAATAAAATAAAATTGTACTTGGAAAAAATTGCACTTAAAAGAATATACCAAATAGTATAATATGAAATGTTAAACTCCTCTCTCAAATCCTCACTTTTCAATTCTACATATCAAAGATGAGTTAATGATTTTTCAAGCATTTGTTTTCAATATTCTATAGTTAAATATAAATATGGAAAACAAATAAACAATAACAACAAATAAGAACAAGAACATATATGCATTAAAGTAAATCCTTTTTCTTTATCAGATACCTCAATGTTCAGAAACATTCAGAGTATCTACACATGATTTTTTCCTTTTTTACAGAAAGAGATCATTATATTCCTATTGTTCTGTATATTACCAACTTTTCATATATCTTGACAGTCTTCTCATACTGGAACATATGAGTCTAATTGCTTTAATGGTCAAGTATTCATACACTTTACAATTATAAAACAATGTACTTAACCATCCCTCCATTTGTAAGTATTTACATTGTTGTTAATTTTTGATATCAATATTCTAATAATGTAAAAATAAACATGTTTACTCCTACACATTTGATATATATCTAAAAATTAAATTTCTACTCTGCTAAACCTAAAGGTTTTTGTACTTTAACTATGGCAAGCTAGTGACAAGCCACCCTCCAAAAATATTCCAAGATATCAATTCATTTTTCCACATGCTCCCACCGATAATGATGATTAGAAAAAGGATTTAATTTTTGGCCTTCCACTTTAAAAGGTGTCTTGTTGTAGTTTCAGTTTTCATTGCTATAAGTGAAATTAAGCCTTTCTGCCTGTTTATTGATGGTATGACTTTGTTCTGTCAATTGCCTGTTTGTGTTATTTTGTAATTTATGAGGGGTCCTATTGTGTGTGCATTTTACACATAGTGGTAAAAAAAATGAACACTAGTCAGTGCTCTATTATCCATAATAACTGAGTACTTCATAAAATTATATGCCTCGTATATTAGAAAAAGAAGTATTGCATAGTTTTATTATTTTTTTGTCAAAATTCTTCCCCTTTCATATATGCCTACATAAAATTTCTACCACCAGGAGCATGCCCTATTTTTAATAAAATCTAGGCTTGGAGATGTTTGACTTTGCTCTTATAGCTGTTTGTGCTGATTTAGTGAAGTGTACTCAATGTGCTTAGATAAAATGTTTTCTGACAGAAAAAATAATATTGTTCCCATCGAAAATGCTTTGTCTCAAGGTAAAAATAGCCAATTTCAGTCTTTCTTTAGAAAAAAAAAATCATAGCATTTTATATAATAACAATGTGAGAGTCAGAGGGGTGGCTTACCAGGCTGTATTTCTAAGAGACTTCCTAAAGCCAGAGTTTCCAATCACATAGGGCCAGTTAAGCCCTTCATCTTCTTCTCGGTAGATAAATTGAGTGCCATGCACTTTGCTGTGCAGGGAAATTTTGAATGAAACCTTTTTAAAACAAAGGTCTTGTTTGCTGTGAGTGAAATTAAAGAGAGACTTGCATTTTTTATTGATAAAATAGGTTTACATGGGAGCCGATCTTGCCTTAGAAATTGCTTGATATTATTATTTATATAAATTGGTAATATGATAAAAATTTACACAGCAACCCTAATCAACTGTCTTCCAGATATAAATTAATTTTTATCTATATGTTATTTAAAGTCATCATTATTTATAGTAATAGAAATCCAAATAAAAATGCTTCTAGGGTTAATTTTTCTGGTATGCTGATAAACAATGAACGAAATCACATTTATAGTGGTATCCACAAAGGTAAAGTTGTTTTTAAGAAAACTAAAATCATGATAAAGAACTAAAAAATGTAGAACATAACATGTGTATTATACATGTCATGCATTTGTAAAAATGACTCACATTAAAATAATAAATACCATTATGGGGTGCCTGGGTGGCTCAGTCAGTTAAGCGTCCCACTTCAGGTCAGGTCAGGATCTCGCGGTTTGTGAGTTGAGCCCCGTGTCAGGCTCTGTGCTGACAGTTCAGAGCCTGTAGCCTGCTTCGGATTCTGTGTCTCCCCTTCTCTCTGCCCCTCCCCTGCTCATGCTCTGTCTCTCTCTGTCTCTCAATAAAAAATAAATGTTAAAAATTTTTTCTAAATAATAAATACCATTAAACTGTTCTATTGTTGTTTTATTGTATATAATTTGCCAAAAATAAGTGACTCTGATCTTGGAATTTTCCCCATTAAAAAACAGAACCATGCAATATTTAGGTATTCTATTCTAGAATCACTAGAACTGAACCCTTTCTCATCTAATTATTATGCAAATTATTTAAATGACTATACTTCAACCTCAGAGGGTTGTTATAAGAATTAAATCATATCTGTACACATAAAATTATTTAGCATACTGCTTACCACATTACTAAGGGCTCAAGAAATGTTAGCTATTATTATCAATGTGGGAAATAGCTGCCAATCTCTACATGAAAAGTCTAAATTTTCTTGGACAGAACTGGGAAAGAGAATGTTGGTAGGTGTATTAAGCAATTACGGTATGTATATGTGTGTGTTTTGTTTCTTCAAGAAATAGAGGGAGATATTGGGAAGTTATGTTCTAGTTTAAGAGGAAAGATTAAAGAATTTAACAGAACAAAGAATAAAAGGCTGATAAAATGAATTAAGACAAAGTTAACAAGAAGCATAAATAAAAGAGAGATTAAATATCAGGAGAAAAATAAAAATGAATTTAGCTTTAAAATATGCAATTTTGAAATTACATTAAAATAATTAAAAGAAAAAAGAAAAAACACAGATATATAATACTTTTAAAATTGTATATGGGGCACCTGGGTGGCTCAGTCAGTTAAGAGCCTGACCCCAGCTCAGGTCATGATCTCATGGTCAGTCTGTGTTTTCGAGTTCCTTGTCGGGCTCTGTGTTGACACCTCAGATCCTGGAGCCTGCTTTTTACTCTGTCTCCTTCTCTCTTTGCCCCCTCCCCACTCATGCTCGCTCTCTCTCTCTCAAAAATAAATAAACATTAAAATTGTATAATGTTTTATTGTTTGTAAATCATTTTAACCATTCTTTTCTATAGTAATCTTATAATAAGTATTTGAGTTTGTGAGGTTTTATGATTTCTATTTGACAAACGAGAAATTAAAACTTAGAAATTGTAAGTGATACAACCAAAGTTACCATCACGAATAAGCTGGAGGGTCTGAATTTAAATCCAATTTTTCTTTAGTGCTTTTTTATGATATCAAATTATATCTGTAAATAAATCTTAATAAAATGATTATTCCAAAACTTTGTTGAACACCTATCATATTCTAAGAGCTTTGTCACACACTGCAGACCTCGTATCATTTAAGGCATCTAATAATCCTGTGATTATGCTATAAAACAGATTTGAGAACACAGAAATGTTCGATAATTTACCCCAAATTATAAATACTAGCTTGGAAGTTGTGGATCCGCAGCTTGAACACCAGTATATCTGCCTCCAAACTCCCATCCTTCTCACTGGGACTCACAAAGGAATGGTTTCCTGATGGTGAACTCCCATTTGCATGTAGTAGTCATTCCATAAATACTTATTGGAAGACTAAGCAAGCTAAGAATTAAATAAGTGAATGAATGTGTTCCAATGTAAAATCTCTGCACCTTTATCACAGATGTCGGGGAACCAGAAGTTAGGAAGCAATAATGACTATATAAGAAAAGGGTATAAGATTCCAACACAATCAAATATCCCAAGTTCCTGCACTCATGGAAAGTGCTTAATGTTGTTACAAAGAAATCTATGTATCATTCATTTTTGCCCCAAATGGGATTCATTCTATATGTTGATTTCAATTAGAAGTAACCTTTTTTTTTGTCAGTTGGGTGGAACTATAGCCTTCCTATTTGCCGTGGCAATGCAAAAATCTACCTAATTAAATTACCCCATTCAGAATGTGAGCTCATTCAGAACAAGAATGTCTTATTCATTTCCAAATCCCCAAAAACTAGAATATCTACTTATACATACACAGGACCCAGAATACAAATATATATGTTGCATGAATATCCATTCATCCTACCAAGCTCACTATAAGATAGGAACTTTCCCAGTGTTTTGTTTCCCTACCTACACTTTGTTTGGCTACAAAATGAAAGAAAAAAAATCTCTGGAAGCTTTGCATAAAATTGAACTGAAATGTCTTAGAATACACTAAAACCTACATTCAATAGCTCTTTGTTTTTTCCTCCTAATTTGGACGGCTATAGCTTATTAACACCCTTATTAAAACCTATGCTCTTCTCTCTTAACTATAAGAGAACAAACTGATGGTTATGAGAGGGGAGGTGGGTGGAGCGATGGGTGACATAGGTGAAAGAGGATTAAGCAGTATACTTGTGATGAGCACTGGGTGATGCATGGGATTTCTGAATCACTATACTGTACACCTGAAAGTAATATAACACTATATGTTAACTATACCAGAATTAAAATTAAAAAAAAAACTATTCTCTCCTTATTGACTCGAATTCTGTCTTTAGGTAATCAATCTTTCTATCATTATTTATTCAGAGTTAGGATGAAAACATGAGTGTCAGAAAAAAAGGGATTTTTTTGTTTTATAACTATGAAGCTTCTGAAATTCAGAATCACTGGAATTATCTATTTTACAATTAGCAATAGGGAAAAGAGTCTTCTGATTTTTAAAAGGAATTCAGTTTATTCAGAATCAGCATTGGATGGATGTACTTAATATAAAGACTATTTAAGTATAAGCATATGATATTCTGTTGCAATAATTATCAAGTATTTCTAGTACACCTTATTCTACATTCTATTCAACATAGGAAGCTTACATTATAAAATAAGCTTACCATATCATGCTTGGTAATGTAATTATTCATGAAATTTTCAGGGTGTGGTAGAAAGTATCTAAATTTAGATACAGAACTAAAAGCCATTATTGACTCTTATTATCTCTATTATCAGACTATCATGTAATGATTTTAAAAAATATGAACCGTTAAATTTTAAAAGTTGATATGCCATTTGGATTCTGGAAATGACTGTGGTTTGAGATACCTGATCCATGAAGAAAAAAAGGTATATGTGTAATTGCACCCTAACTTTTATAGCACAGTGACTGAACAAGCCTAAGATATGAGTTTGTCATTTTAAATAATTTTAAATATTTTACAGCTACTACAGAATACCTAATAGTAAAGGCCAAGCACCATCGTATGTTATAAAATCCTAAATGTAGTATCATGAAAAGATTTGTCACATGTTTCACTTTTCTTTTACAACTATCACCAGCTTTACCAGACATTAATTTAACCTGGAATTATTTTATGTACTTCCCAAATGTTCACCATCACTCTGTACTTATCTGTCAGAGTATATACTTCACTATTCTATGCTTAAAAACATTGTTTCTTCTTGTTCCAAAACCTCCATATTTTCCATGACCTAGAAAGGGATTATTTCTTTGTTCCTAGATAGACTTGAAAGGCAGCCAAAGAATATCTCATTCAAACAGTGATTCTCCACTCTACAAAGAGAAGTTAAATCACTTTGAAAAGACCTATAAATGATTCAAATGAGTATCTTCCTCCCATAGCCAAATCTAAACATTTGCTAAGGCAAAGTGAACCTTATGCCATAAAATCATCTGTAAAACCACAGAATACCCTTCCTTCATTCCCACTGTCTCCACAAATATTTCCTGAATTTTACAGCTCAGCACAACCATACTGATAAATATTTCTTTCTATCATCTCTGAATTCCACAGCTGTATCTTCTCATTTCTCCATATCACCCTAACTTCAATAAATCCATTATTTTATATGCACAATGGTTTTACTTCCTCATTGGCATAAAAATCTCTCTGACAGGTTGAAAGTCAATGGTTTCTCAAATAAACTATGGTATTTATCACAGAACTGAGCACATAGTATTTGATGTTAAAAAATGAGAACCCGAGTATATTATGTCATTCAAAACAACTAGGCTAAATAAAAGAACCTATATAAATAAATAACATCTATTGACCAATAGATCATTTAGACACCTCGAAGAGAAGATTAATGAGTGGTTGTTTTCCTCTTTTCTGGACACACTTGAGAGAGATACTCCAACACTTTTAAAATTAATGGTAACATACACTGAATGCTCAAGGACCCAAATCCCATTCTTTCTATCCCTAATATGTATGATCACCAGCCTCACTACTCAGATCTCTAGCCTCTGTCAACCATTTGCCACTATCCTGACCAATAAACTATACATATATATCTGCTGAGGAGGGGTGGTTTCAAGGAAAGCACTTGCTGTAATGATAAAATGGGACAAGACAAAGCATAGCCATTCTCTTTTCCTACACACCTACCCACTTGACTCAATGAAGTGGAAAGATTAAGATATACGTTGTGAGCAATTAATCCAGTATCCTAGTTGTCTAATGCAGAACCTGATTAAACTACTGTTCAGCAAGATTTTTGTTACTCACATTAGCAAGTATATCTACCTGATACATTAACATTGTAATGTGAATTTATGATCACTATGAAATTTATTTCCAATTGTCAGATAAAGTAGCATATTTTTCCTTGTTCTTATATCTTGCTCTCTGACTGCCTCTGAAATATTCAATAGGAATACTGAAAACAGATTATTTATCCTAGGAATAGGCAGTTTAAGCTATTGGAAGGCCATGCACAATTTCAAAACCTTTGACACATTTTACCACATTATAAAAGGAATCATATGATTCTCCTTTACAAAAAATAGATACTGACATTGGCCTGTTTAGGACCTCATTTTCTGCAAATACAATCATATTAGATTGAGATGAAAGTTTTCACTTCCTTGCTTTCCAACTTACGTGTGGGAAATACAGTTTCCCTTGGTGCTGCAAAAGGCTACTATGGTAATCCTTATCTCCTTGTATGTAATACAAAGACTAGCCTCAGAGAGCTAAATATGGAAATAATTATAGACTTAAGTGTGGAGTCTTGTAGCATTGGGATTTTAACTTGACATATAGTACTTGAAAAAAATCTACTGTATTATTATTATTTTTCTTTAAAAAATGAAAATTAAAATCATGCTATACTTCTGTAAAAAAAAAGAAAATATACTTTTGTTTTGAATTTGACCTTTTTGGTCTACAAAACAGGCTTGCACATGACTCTAAATTTCAAAGCCAAATTAAACATTTACTGAATAGTTTTACAATGTCCTCTTTGTAACTATACCCTGAAAAATATACAGGAAATAATATATTTTAAATACTTTCTTTTATTTCTGAATTTAAAAAGAAACCATAAATATTAAGAAAGATTGTTTTGAGTTTTTAAATACCTTTGTAAGAATATCCAGGCAATGTCTCATTTTAGTATACTATTAAAAACTCATATTGATCACAGTGACATTTTGTTGTTTAGAAGGAAGTACCATTTTATTTATTTTATCACGTATAGTCTTACCAGGTGAGGTGGTCATTTCTAATTTTGTTTTTAGAAAGCTATTGCTTTTTTGCACTTTGTACTCTATACAATTATTATTTTGAGAAATAATCGTAAACTAATAAAAGTTTTATGGTTCTTGAAAAAATTGTGGCATAATATGAATAAGTTCTTTTTTTTGGCTACAGAGCCAATTTTCATTTTTCAGAGTTGAAAAGATGAGAATAACAATCCTTGTTCTAGCACTTCAGTTTTGGAAAACGGAGCATTACTTCTTAAAAGCCTTGGCTGGCTATTAATCTGATTTTAAAAGTATAGGCATTTTGATTATACTCTATTAGAAGGGATATGTTAAAATAAAAGAAATTGCTTTATAGGAAACCATCGTGTGTGTGTGTGTGTGTGTGTGTGTGTGTGTGTGTGTTTCCATCTGCTTGGTAACCTTTTTTTTAAATGTTTATTTACTTAATTTGAGAGAGATGGAGGGAGACAGAGAGAGAGAGAGAGAGAGAGAGAAAGAGAGAGAGAGAGAGAATGTGACCGGGGAAGGGGCAGAAAGAGAGAATCCCAAGCAGGCTCCATACATGAGGCTGGACTTGGGGCTCAAGGTGGGGCTCAACGCAGAACTCAAGGCGGGCTTGAACCCATGATGAGATTATGACCTGAGCTGAAACCAAGACTCAGAGTTGGGCGCTTACCAACTGAGTCACCCTGGCACCCCATGCTTGGTAACTTTTTAAATTGGATAAATGAACCCAGAGGGAATGGTTTCATTATCTTTAGAAAACTAAATATTAGTACCATGTGTTAATGAAATTTTTAAGTTCCAAATCAATTATGAATGCTGACAAATAAGCAAAGAAAATTAAAACAACTTCATCAGAAACAACAATCATTGTGATCAACTGATTGTGTCATTTGATGTGGTTAAGTGAGCTGATTTTTAGGTTTATTGTACTTTATCAAACTGAATTGAATTATAAAAAAAAGTGTCAATAATCTAAATGTCTATCAGAGGATGAATAGATAAAGAAATTGTGGGATATATATATACATATATACATACACAATGGACTATTTCTTACTCAGCCATAAAAAAGAATAAAGTCTTGCCATTTGTGACAATATGGATGGACCTTGAGGGCAATAAACTAAATGAGAGAAGTCAGACAGAGAAAGACAAATAGCATACAATATCTATTATTTGTGGAATTAAAATAAAAATCTTATAGATACAGAGAACAGATGGGTAGTTGCCAGAGGCAAATGATAGGAGTGGGAGAAATGGGTAAAGGGATTAAAAATGTAATAAATAAATAACTAATAAATAATGTCAAAAATGTAAAACTAAAAAAAAAAAAAAAAAGGCAAGAAAACTAAGAAAGATCCAAAAAGATTAAACAACAAATCTTGAGATTAGATAACTGAATTGAGCCAAAAGTTAAAATAGGACAAGGGAAGGCTTCTGATCAAGTCCAGTGTTCTTTCCATTAAATTAGGTCACTTTATTTGTTTGATTCTTAGTTCTCCGCTTGCTAAGTGGTAATAAAAAGCAATATTTCCATGTTTCATAATTGTATCATAATATTCCATGAAATTATGAAAAATCCCTGATCCATTAACAAAAACAAAAAGAAAGTAAGTATTGTTTCAAAATTTTATATAGACTCCTCCCCATTTTAATAACTGACAATGGGGTACTTAGCTCTTAAAAGTTCTTCTAAAATTTCTCAAAATTTCATCTCCCTCCTACCATTCGGGTTTGTTTAGAAGGTGAAATAACATGAGATAAGGTTTGTGAAAGTTAAGTCTTACTCCTCTCCATCCTGACATGTGTTATGAAGAAGAAGGGAACGGAAAGTTTCAGTCTATATTATATTTATTCATTCACTCATTCATTCCTTCATATTTTACAAAATATTCATATTGTAGTTATCTTTATATTGTGAATTTTTCACCGTTTATTCATATTTTACAAAATAAATAATACTGTGATCATCTTTACACTGTGAATTTTTTTCACCTTTCATGATCTCATGGGCACTTTCACATATTACATTTTCAAGATTACTTTGGCAAAGTAATCTTTGCAAACATGATATCTTTATCGCTGTCTGGTATTTTATTACATGGATACACTTCATTTATGTAACAGGGATTAAAAGGTGGTGTTGGGAAAACTGGTTATCCAGATACAAAAGAAAGAAATTGGACTCTTATTTTATACAATACACAAAATCCAACTCAAAATGGATTTAGAGACTTAAATTTATGACCTGAACCTATAAAATTCTGAGAAGAAAACATAAGAGAAAAGCTTCACGACATTGGTCATGGCAATAATTTCTTAGATATATCAACAAAAGCATAGGCAACAAAAGCAAAACTAAACAAGTTGCACTACATCAAACTAGAATGTGTCTCTACGGCAAAGGGAACAACTGACAGAGTGAAAAGGCAACCTATGGAATAGGAAAAAATATTTGAAAACTACATATCTGTAAGAGGTTAATACCCAAAATATGTAAGGAATTCTTACAACTCAATAACAAAAAACAAACAAGAAAACAATCTGATTATAAAGAAGTGCCTGGGTGGTACAGTCGGTTAAGTATCTAACTTCAGCTCAGGTCATGATTTTGCAGTTCATCTAACCTTAGCTCAGGTCATGATCTCGTGGTTCATGAGTTCAAGCCCCACATCGGGCTCACTGCTATCATCCTGTCAGAGCAGAGCCCACCTCAGATCCTCTGCCCCCCCTCTGTCGGCCCCTCCCCCACTGTGCTCTCCCAAAAATAATATTTTAAAATGGCAAAGGACTTGAATAGATATTTTCCCACAGAAAACATGCAAATGGCCAATAGGTATCTGAAAAATAAAAAAATGCTCAACATCATCAGGGAGATGCAAATCAAAACCATAATGGGATATTACCTCACACTTGTTAAGATGGCTATTAGTAAACAAAATTAAAAAATAAGCATTGGCAAGAATGAGGAGAAACTGGAATGCTGTACTCTGTTGGGAATATAAATGTGCAGCCACTATGGAAAACAGTATAAAGGTTCCTCACAAAATTAAACATAGAACTACTATATGATCCCCCAAACTCACTTCTGGGTGTTTATGTGAAAGAACTGGAAATAGGATCTTGAAGAGATATTTGCATTCCCATGTTCATTGCTGCATTATTCACAATAATCACAATGTGGGAGCAACCTAAATGTCCTTTGATGAATGGATGAAGAAAATCTGGTTCCATTCAGCCATAAAAAGAAGGAAATCTTACCAAATGCAACAACATGAATAAACCTTGAACACATTATGTTGTGAAATTAGCCAGTGACAGGATGCTCCATTATTCCACTTACATGTATCTAAAATAGTCAAACACACAGAAACAGAGAGTAAAATGGTGGTTGCAGGGCCTGGAAGGAGAAAGAAATGGGGAGTTGCTGTTCAATAGGTAAAAGTTTCAGTTATACAAGATGAAAAGGTCTAGATTTCATGTGCAACATTGTGATTATAATTAATAATGTGCTATACACATCAAAATTTGCTAGAAGGTAAATCTTGTATTAGGTGTTTTTTTTTTCACTATAAAAACAAACATAAGTATATATACCAAGTGGGGAAATGCCAAATTATTCAGAGAAGAGACCATTTAAATTATTAGAATTTTTTATAGAAGGAAGTTTATTTATGATTGTGTAATGGTGACTGGGCTTTGGGACTAAATGATTAAAGAGTTTAGGAACTTTCCTTTGTAGCAATACAGACTTTCAAAATATCCACTAATTTTTATGTTTAGTTTTATTTGCTAATGTTAAGTACAAAATTGGAATAAAACTAAGGAAGTATTGTTACAGAAAAGTACGCAGAATTTTACTATTTATGTCAGTTTTAAAATCCACATTAATATTAAAAATATACAGAGTAATGGAGAGTTGTTGTTCTTGTTCACAACCAGAGAAAAAACTGTTTCTTGACATGGGTGCCAAACACACGCATATAATATGCAAACACATACAAAAGCTCCAAATAAATTGCTTACAAATAGGTTTTGCCCAGATCAGAAAGCTTCGTTGTGACACCATCATCATATAATGAATACTAAAGAATAAACTTTATGTTGCACTGAAATAGTGCCTACCTTCTATCAGTTCTCAAGGATTGCTTTATTTATCATTTAAAATGAATGATGCCATCTCACGATTTCCTATAAAATCTCAATTTTCTTTGAAGAACTTTTATATAAATACTGACAGATTTGATGCTGCCATTTTACGAGATGACTAAATCAGAACTCATATTGGCATGTTTGCATGCTAAAAATATTGCTATAATATTGTATGCCTTCATCTACTTTTAAATTTTATTCTTCATTTTGTGTCATTTTATAATATACATTTGAACATAACAGATTCAGGGAAAGGTTAACTCTGATGTGTCATGGTGCTATTGAATATATCCCCAAACTATTGTATAATATATAATTATTTTCAGTGTTTACAACATTGCTCATGTTTACTTCCTACATAATTTATTCTATCTATAGAAAAAATTGGCTTTTGTAAATCACATTGCATATTAAAGTAAATAATTTCAAAACATTGGTCTTTTCCTCTAATAAATAAATACTGTGTATTATTTGTATATTGGCAATTCATAACTGCTTGCCAATTCTTAAACTCACAAAGTGTATCGATTTTAAAAAGCACACATTTAGACACTAATCGAACCTAGAGTATATATTGATTATTTGGGTAATATTTCTAACATATTACTACTTAAGTGCCTTCTAATAAAATATATTATGCCACGTATAGGGAATGTAAGTGTAATATGCTTGCTCTCTACAAATGTACTATTTCAATGGCTATCAATCCTTTTTATGCATCACCATAACTTATCTGACCAGTGCAATTCCAGGAGTAACGTTTAGACATTATTGTATATTAACAATTCGTGTATTCAGTGGGGTAGAGGGAAAGATCGGCTAGGTTTCTCCATTATCTCCACTGAAGAAAATGTATCTCCCAGAGGAATATAATAGTATGAAATTCATCCATTCCACCCACCCACTTGAAATTTCTGACCTGACTGATGATACACAATTCCACACCTTGTCTGGAGAAAGTGCATTTAAATGGATTTTGAAGAGAAAGAGGTGTGACATTCTAAACCATAAAGCTAGAAGACAGCAGAGTCTTCAAGGCCTAAGGAAAATTGTGAGGAATCATTCAAAAAATAACTAGGTTGCTCAAAATGAAGGATGCATACCACAAAGAAATAGAAAGTATGTTTGTAAATATAGAGGGAGCATATTGACTCTTAGATTTCTTGGGAATCTGTACATCATAGGATCATGGAAAGCAAAGACGTGGTCTTGCTTAAATTTTCTGTTAATGACTGGAATATTTCTCTAAATGTGTGGGAGAAAGAGGGAGAAGTTGGATTCAGTGACAATCTGAGAAATCATTGTAGTTTTCCTTCATGTAGTTCTAGGCTGTGATGATGATAAAGTGAATAGAGAGGAAAAAGTGCTCATAAAAGGTATTTAAAAAAATAAATTTACACAGAAGAATGAATTTAAGGATGAAGGAATAAATACACAGAAATGGCTAGAGATTTATTTTAAGATCATCATGAATAAATACAAAAGATAATCATAAAGCATTATATCCAAGTAAGTGGCTAACGAATTTCTAATCCTGAAGCTGAAATTTGGAAACTTTAGAATTGTTCAACACTCATTGACAATGTATATTTGTTATACATTTGCATTTACTATTTATATGCGGCCTGAGAATTCTGACTGAAAGGCAGGAGAACAAATAATATCCTCAAAATGGGTTCACAGGGACACTTTCACAGTTATAGTTATAGGTACTCATCCAAATATGATCTGTATGTCATGACACATCAACCCAGTTTTCAGAGTATCATATGTAGCTATTTATCAGGCATTCTCCCTTCCTCTCTCTCTTTCTTTCCCCCTTCCTCCCTCCCTCTTCTATGTTTCACTAACCCTATGTATGATGTGTAGATAACAAGCCCCAAACCCGTTAGGAGTGGTAATTAAATTTTTATTGAACTTCCATTTGAAGTTCTGAGTGAAGACAAAAGCAAAATGGGATGGCTTGAACTCACAAACTGTGAGATCATGACCTGAACTGAAGTCAAGAATACAACACTTAACCGACTAAGCCACCTGGCACTCCATTCACTCATATATATTTAAACTAAAAATGAAGTGAGTTTATTAAACACATTTGACACATACCTTATGCTGATTTTCTATTTTCTATTGGTATATAATTTTATTTAATTGGAAGTTTATTTAAAATAGGAAAATGTTATTTTTTATACATATTCTGATCTATCACCATAGCTGTACTGTTTAGATATAATCTACTTCCTGGATCACTAAATTTAATCATGCATTACACACTGAAGAATTTCGACATGGGGTTGTCCTCAAACTAGAATTCTTTCCAGTTCTGCTTGCATACTTAATATCAGGCATAAATTATATTAAGAAAAGAAAATGATCCATTAGGTAGCAACATTTCTTCTGAGCACTCCAAGATTAAACTCATCTTAGGGATTATATTTCATTAGCTTTTGAGTACAAGTTAGGAAGATCATTTTCATTTTAAACCTTGTCAGTTTTATTTTAAAGTACAGAAACATTTCCAGGGAATAAAACATGTTTACCAAGCTCCATTGCCTCAAGGCTAGATCACCCACACAATATAGAGATGGTCAAATGAAACCATCATTTTTTTACAACAGTCCTGTCATAAATGTTTACTGGAATGGTGTTGTCAAGCTATCTTAAATAAAGTAGGCCAGAGTCACTGCACTCGGTGACTACAGTATGCCATCCCCAAACTCTTGTCCTTGATGGTACTTAACAAAAACTGGGATCAATGCAGAGCGTCAGCAAATTAACAAATCTCTGCCTCATTAATTTGAGAAAACTGAATGTAGGTCACATTTTTATACTAGAGTAATATGAATTTGAGAACAAACCTTCCCAATGGAAGACATAATTCATTATCAATGATTTTAACTGAAGCACTACATACTTCATTTTTATCTTGCACTTTTGAATCTGTGGCTGTTTTTCTGTTTGTTTTCTGGTTTAAGGCAACTATTCTCATAATTATGAATAGAGTTTTTAATATATGGAATAATTGTTTTAAAAACTGAGACAAGCCATTTTTTTAAAATAGAGTGTAGAAAAACAATTCCTATATGAACACTTCCTTCTGCAGTTTACACAGAAGGAACTATAATTCTGTTATTATGGTCTTATATCTTCATTTTCTCTTTGCTGCTCTTCATATTTTGTTATTTCATCCTCTTTTTTCATCCTTTCTTCTTTTCTGCAAAGTTATGTCTAGAATTTTCTCATGAAAATCTTCCCATTGAATTAATAACAATGTATCTGTTAAAAATAAACTATCTCATATAAATCAGATTATTAAGGGTTATAGGGGTGCACTGCTGACATAACCATACATCCTTTCTTTCCTAGCTTAAATTTTAGTTGGAAAGAAGACAGGTTGGTCACATAAAGCTATTTGAAATGCAGGACTGTGTCTTACATTTTTATTTTATCTAAAATTCTATGAAAATAAAATATATTAAAATATGTCACACTGAAATGAAAAAGAATTATTTTCCTTCTAGATAAGAATAGGTAAGCATATGCTTTAGCTATTAGCTATTTAAAATATATACACCAAATCAAAAGTAGATTCCATATAGAGTTCTCCATCTAATAAACAGTTGATTTTGTGGGAAGGTCGACATACATGGGAAATGATAAGTCATAAAAATCACATTCTTCCTTACTTTCTGTTGTGCAAAGTTAGCTTAAGCTGAAACTGTCTTATGATGCCATGTTTCTAGACAGTTGTTGATTCAGTAGCATTAAGAAACCTAGTAATTTTTCAAATGTGGAAAGATCTCATTAACCTGTCTTGAATGTAAAAAAGCTTATAATCCATAAAATTGAGTGATTCTATAAATCAATCCTTGAAGAAACCTGCCAAGAGGATATATTGGAGATTTATGCATCTTTAAGCATATATAAAGGGCTACCCCAGGGATTTTGTTATATAAAAGAGTTTTCTAGCATACTCATCAATCTAACTACTATTTTTGCTCTTTCTAGACAATATCTACTATACACTCAGGACTTGGATATGTGATGAGTAGTGATTGATGTTGGTAGGTAATCTCCTGCCCTCTGGACCCACATATCACCATATTAAAATTCTCTAAGTTGCACATTTGGGGGGAACATTCCAAGAGAGAATCTGCATTATGCTAATCTCATTTTATGTGATTGATTCTCTGGTAGTGCATTATTCACCATATAAAATTTGATCCAAGGAAGCATCTACCAATCTGTAGAGTGGGTAGCATGCATTTAAAACCAAACCAAACCAAAACAAAACAAAACATGAGAAATACAGCCAAGAGTACATATTCATTTTAGGATAGAATTTAAGAGGTTCCAAATTATCATTTGTTTTCATTTAAAATTCTCAGTTACTGAGAACGCCTGGGTGGCTCAGTCAGTCAAGGGTCCAACTTCGGCTCAGGTCATGCTCTCACAGTTTATGAGTTTGAGCCCAACATTGTCCTCTGCACTGCCAGCAAAGAGCCTGCTTCAGATCTGATCCTCTATCTCTCTCTCAATCTATCCCTATCCCGCTTGTTCATTCTCTCTCTCTCTCTCTCTCTCTCTCTCTCTATCTCTCTCAAAAATAAATAAACACTAAAAAAATAAAATAAAATTGTCAGTTACTGGATACCTTAATGGAGATTTCCATGTTCACAGTTTGATACACTCCCCAGTTTTCCTTTCTGAACTTATGTGTTAAGGCTATTGAAATTTCTGTAGACAAAATTTTGGTATTAAATACAGGAAACTTTTTTAAAGTGACATGAAACCAACTTTAAGAAGTTAAAATTTTAAAAACTTTATTTTTTCTCCAATTTCTCAGTGTTACTGGTAACACAGGGAACAAAATCATAAATTCTTAATTTTCCAGACAGATTAGGTGAGTAATAGGATTCTTTGTCAAAGGTTAACTCTATTGTTCTTTCTTTCCCCACTCAAGTGTATGATTTTAAACACTCCCAATCTGACAGAAAAGTTGTTTTCCAGTCAGTGTTCAAATAAAATTCTCATCAATAAAAATGTAATTTGCTCAAGCTTTAACAGGCTAAAAGAATAAATTCATAGCTATGTGATGAGGTAATGCAATTCCATCATTTACTTTTTTTCCTCTGATAGGATAGGGAAATTTTTTTTTAAAAAAAGGAAAATCTTGTAATAAGTAATGAAAGTCTCTTGTTCATAAATATGCAAGGACCAGACTGTATTATAATGATGCATAGCTGTCTAATCTTATTTTTATTTTTTAGTGTCTGAAATTATGTTATTATCATATTATAATTATTCATTCTCCTGGTGGAGTATGTTTTAGTATAAAACCGAAAATTTTGCATCTATTAGAAATGGATTAAATGGTCCCTTTTTGTCTTTTGTTTTTGGGCATATTTTTTTTCAGTTACAGTTTTGCCAGTCTTCTTACTAAAATATTAAATATATTGCACTAAAACTATACTTTAGTGACAAACATTAAAAACTCTATGTATTTTATATATATTTAATACATACTACGAACTTGGCATTCTATGTGGTCTAAGAGATCCATTTATAGTCAAGTTATAGAGACCAAATGGCATAGAAAAAGTTAATGAGTGATCACAACAGTACTGATTATGTGACTCCATACTAGATTCAAAATCGGTAATATCAAAATTGGTAGAGAAGTTTCCATGGAGAAGTTAAACACTGCTGTCATAAAATTTAAAAAAAACACTTACTAAATATTTACTAAAATAAAATGAGGCACATTCTTATAACTATCTCTTACCTAGATCATCGAAGCAACTTTAAATTTGCCTCCTTGACAATTTTTCCCTCTGATTCATCCTCTGCACTACTTCTAGAGGTACTAAAGATCAAAATTGATCATGCCAGGTCATTTTAAGTACTGTGTATGTTGTTTGTCTGCTATTGGATGAAATCCAAACTCTAAAGTGAAACATATAAAGGTTATTTCCATCTTATTCCAACCTAAAATTTTACTTCTGTTTATGTATAATTCTTCTACTGGTTCCTCCATAGTCAGCTTAAATAGTATTTCCACTAATAAATCTTGCTCGGCTCCACAAGTTCGATTCAGTGACTCCAGCATTTCTCACCTTTTGAGTATACACACACATATGCCCTATTTCAAGGATTATCAGTGGTACAGTGAAACTGAGAATATATTTACCTTCCTATTAGTTCTGGACTACTTGTTATTATCTAACATCATAATAAATGTCTTCTGGCAATGCCCTGTCTGTGGGAAGGAGGTATTCTTTAAAGTTGGCTCAGGTCAAGGCTGAGAGGAATAAAGATTGAAATATAAGGAAGAAGACAGGACTACACTTTAATACTGTCTACTTTTAATTTTGCCTGCATTCATAGTAACATATATGGAGTCTAGAGAGCTGTGAGAAGTAATCTAAACATTAAAAATGTCCACAAAATGTATATATGCACAAATTTTCTATTTGAAATATCAGTTGATTATGATATTCTGTTACTATTTTACAGACTTTCAATTAGCTCTCAAATTTTCAACGCAGAGCTTATAATTAATATGAATTTAGAACATGAGATTTTAAGTATAACATATATATATATACCTAATTGTTTAAATCTCTCTGTGTAAGAGTTCCCCATAATAACTGAAAGAGCCTGACCTTAAAACTCAGGAAGGCATATTTTCTATTATCAAAGTCTACTCAACTAACTCCTATCCCAGAAATAAAATAGGAAACGGCCAACTAAATAATCAATTCACCACATATGAGTTTGCCAGTTTCAATGTGAGCAATAGCAGACATAATATGATTATGAGGACTTGGAGCAACCAGAACATAGAGCTGAATCCATATAAATTGCCAGCCAAAAGGAAATGTTGTTGGATGGCCTACTAACAGGGATTTATGAGAATCAAGCTTTTCGATACGTGTATCCGTGGTGAAGGGGATCCCATGTCCAAAAATTAGGTTTTTATAATCACAAATTCTGCCAACACTTTAGCTCATTACCTCTAAACAACTCTTCAATAATTACAACATTAATATTGTTGGGCATTTAGTACATTAAAGCATTTGCCACTGTTTTGAAGATTTTCCTGGAAAAAAAATGCCTGAAGTCATACCTATTTAAATAAAATTAAGATATGAAATGTTTTCCATGATGTGATGTAATGTGTTAGTGCAAGAAGATATGCAACAGAATTAACTTTATAGTGCATATAGTAGTATTCAACAATAAACTTCAAAAAAAAAGAATAAAAGAATTGAAAAGTTTTTTACCCTTGATTTGTAAGTATATACATATGCTTATATATGTGTGTGTGTCTGATAATATAACACGTATATCTTTTATAAGTATGTAGATATTAAAGTCATAGTGTATATACATACACATGCACACATGCGAACATATATTTAATACACATATACCCAGAATCCTTTATTGTGGAAAAATATCATTCTGTTAAATCAGGTTCATGAGGATTATAATCTACATATGGACAACACAGCTAAACCTGTTAAACTGGAATCTACTTACGTAGTTTTATCTGAGAGAACATGATTTTGTATTCTGTACCTCAGCAAAACAGCCATAAAAGGACACCATTAAGTTCTAAGTCAAGAGAAATAGGATAAAAATGACTAGCTGCAGGTTTTAGCAGCAGAAGCCAGGAAGAAGCACAGGAATGGGAATATTTCTCAGCAGGTGTAGATTGGAGCATGGCTCTGGGAGAACAAAAGTGCCCCCAAAACTGAGAACACACAAGAAGCAAGATGAAACCATTGACCACACAGTTCAGCATCTAATGCTAAGGGGTCAAAAAACTTTCCCTACATTAGGGAAAGTTTCATCATCTCTTTAGGAACCTAAATACTGAACTGGTCAAATAATTATCCAAAAAGATATTTTTGTATAACAAAAATGAATGATATATTACCTAGCAAGTTTTTCAGGTGTGCAAAGAGTGGCTGAAATTCTCAGCATAGAGTATTTTACTACTAAAATAGGAAACAGTCTATTGTTATGCAATTATCAGTCTATTGTTATGCAATTATTTTCATAATTTGTATTCCTATGGTTCTAAATATCTTTCCATTTTTAGTATGCAATGCTACTTCTTCCATTAAAAAATGTCATCCAGGTTGTCTTGTTGGCTCAGTTGGTTAAGCATCTGACTTTGGCTTAGGTCATTATTTTGTGGTTCATGGGTTCGGGTCCCATATTAGGCTGTCTGCTGTCAGCATGGAGCTCACTTCAGATCTTCTGTCTCTCTCTTTATCTCTCTGCCTGTTACCCCCTCCTCAAAAATAATAAACATTTTTTAAAAATTAAAAAAAAGTCAGCCATTTCCTTGGTCTCAAAGTTGACTTTTCCTTCTTGAGTATGCTGTGTTTTTCTCATGTGTCCTGTGCTATGAAGGTACAGAAGTTTTATTCCTCTCTGGCTTTAGCAGAAAAAAAAAAGCAAAATATTTTTTTCCGATAGTGAGTCCAATGAGAAAAATGCACCTTTATTTTGTAGACATCACGAAACATTTTGGCACTTCCTAAGAATTACTCCTCAATATTTTCCTTGGGGAAGCCACCTGGTATTTGTGCTATTAGGTCATTTACACTCACTATGACACAAGATATAGTTTGACTTACAGTATTTCCCAACCATGCAATAATGAAATATGTTAAAACAAGATTGTTATGTGTCATAATTCATGATTTCTTAGATTCTACGCTTATATTAGCTTAATATACAATTACTTTTAGAAAAGTTCCACCTTATGGATCTCTACATTGTTTTCCGAAAGGCAGTATTGTGATTTGGAAGGAGCTCCTAACTAGCAAGGAAAACACCTAGATCATTTAACCTGTGATGCTGAACAACTTTAATGTTTGCCTTTAGAGTCCTAACTCACCTGTTATAAAAATGAGGTTGATTGACTACACACCTATTTGGAAATTTTATGTTTAAAAGTATGTGAAAATAGGGGCACCAGGGTGGCTCAGTTGGTTGAGCATCACACTCTTGATTTCAGCTCAGGTCATGATCTCACAATTCATGAGATGGAGCCCCACGTTGGGCTCTGAGCTAACAGCTGTAGCCTGCATGGGATTATCTCTCTCCCTCTCTGCACTGCCCCCTTGCTCATGTGTACACTCTCTCTCAAAATAAATAAACATTAAAAAATAATAAAAAATAAAAATAACTCTGCATCCTGAAGCTAGGAAATTCACCTTCTTCTCAAGTGCGCATGGCACTTTCTCCAAGATAGATCACATACTGGGGCATAAAGCAGCCCTCCATAAATACAAACGAATTGAGATCATACCATGCACACTTTCGGATCACAATGCTATAAAACTTGAAATTAATCCCAGGAAAATGTCTGGAAAAACTCCAAAAATGTGGAGGTTAAAAACCACCCTACTAAAGAATGATTGGGCCAATCAGGCAATCAGAGAAGAAATTAAAAAATATATGGAAACAAATGAAAATGAAAATACAACAATCCAAACTCTCTGGGATGCAGCAAAGGCAGTCCTAAGAGGAAAGTATATTGCAATCCAGGCCTATTTCAACAAACTAGAAAAAGCGCAAATGGAA
>CM053573.1:34494421-34509928 GCA_028646485.1 Cryptoprocta ferox
TGAATCCTGAAAACAAACTGAGGGGGGGAGGGGAAGGGGAAAAGGTAAAGGGGGGTGATGGTCTTGGTGGAGGTCACTTGTGGGGAAGAGCACTGGGTGTTATATGGAAACCAACCTGACAATAAACTATAAAGTTTAAAAGAAATAAAAAATAAAAAAACAAAAAACAAAAACAGAGTGTCTTCTTCAAATACAGTTGACCCTTGAATAGCACAGGTTTTAATTACACAGTTTCACTTACACGTGTATTTTATACAGTATAGTACTATAAATGTATTTTCTTTTCCTCATAATTTACTTAATAACATTTTCTTTTCTCTACGTAACTTTATTTTAAGGATAGCATATAATACATATAACATACAAATATACATTAATTGACCATGTATATTATTGATAAGGTTTCCAGTCAACAGTAGGCTATTTAGTAGGTGAGTTTTGGGGGAGTCAAAAGTTGCATGTGCATTTTCAACTATGTGGGGGATTGGCATCCCAACCCTCTGCGTTGTTTAATGGATAACTGATATCTAGTCAGCTTTAAACCTAATTATATCTCTAAATCCAAGTTGTTTTTCCTTTGTAGCATTATCCTCCTTTTCTTAATAAACCACAATGTTGAGTGAAGTGATAATTATAAAAGGTAAATACAATGGACCCTTATATATTTGCAGTTTATGACCTGTATATAATTTCAAATTTTATTCTTGATGTAGTGAATAGATATTTATTCTTAAATGGTTCATTCATTATTTTATACAAATTAAACAGGAAGAAAGTATAAACTTTACCAATGCACTACAGTTCATCAATTCATTCTAAGCCAAACCATTTACTTACTATTCTATACTATTTATATCTTTTGTATTATCTATATATTAAAATAATAACAAAGATCAATTTTCACAATATTATCAGTGAGTTTTATTCAAGAGACGCAGATTCATATAAACACTTGTCAAAGCTGCAATTAAAACTTAGACCAGAGGCGCCTGGGTGGCTCAGTTGTTTAAGCATCTGACTCTTGGTTTTGACTCAGGTCATGATCTCACAGTTTGTGAGATGGAGCCCTACATCAGGCTCTGTACTGATGGCCCAGAGCCTGCTTGGGATTCTCTGTCTCTCTCCTCGCTCTCTGCCTGTCCCCATGCTGGCTGGCTCTCTCTCCCTCAAAATAAATAAATAACCCTGTAAAAATATATATCTACAAAAAATTAGACCAATTTGTTCATTTAATTTTTTCCTTTCTGAAAAAAACTTTTTTTCTAAAGTATCCTAACATGATACTTTAGAAACTCTGTATGTGACCAAAGAGTGATTTATACAATAAGTGGCAAAATGAACATTTAAAATGCTTTTAAATGATGTAATCATGTATACAAAAGGCACTGATGGTATTGAGTTTGTGGTTGAATAGGGGCTAACCTATGTAACTGTGAACTGTCTACTATATGGGGAATCTATTTGTATGTATCTCTGAGTAGCCTAAAAGTGAAGTAATATCAAAACAATGTGCAAGGAAGGTTGGGAATATTACATCTGAATATGTATTACTTCATGTTTCTATTTCCTATTTCTCAGTGCCATACCAATTCCAAGAGACAAATGTTATAGTAGAAGAGAAGGCCAAATATCAAGGATAATCTTGCTCATCTCAAATGACAGATGAAGGGAAATAGCAGCATTTATTTTATTGTGGGTGTTTTATATTTATTTAATATATGTGCATATATATTATCTAAAATATATTAGTAAATCATTAAATCCATTATCCATTAAATCCATTATTATGTATAAATAGTCCAACTGCAAAGGTCAGAATATCCTAGAGATTTTGATGTTTCTATGAAAATGGAACTTCATAATTTGTAAGCATCAGATGAGGTGAGCACTATTGATTTCTTTTATTTGTTTGCCTTCAGAATTTGTTGGTCTGTCACTCATTTTGTAGTTTCTTATTGCCAGTTCCTCTTTGATTTTATTCAGCCATTTGCATGTGTATGTGTTTATGTAATTAGTGGTATGGCGCCAAAATTCATTAACTTTGATGTTCATTCTTAGTTATCAGAAGCTCCTAATAAAATTTCTAATAAAGAACTGTTGTCATGTTTTAGTCTAGTGACCAGTCATTCCATTCAGTACTAAGAGGGTTCTGGGATACAAGACTTCCCATTTTAAAGCCAAGCAAAAAAGTGCCAGGAAAACCAGGATGATTTGGTTCATCTTTATGTTTTGCTGTGCATAGGTAGAAGAAGTGGGCTTTCCTAACCCAGTCCTTCTCCACATACATTTAATAGATGTTTTGTTTGTTTGTTTGTTTGTTTTTAAGTTGTGGAGTAACCTAATGTATGCTTTGATATGTATGGAGATGATTTACACTAATATCTAAAACCCTTGAAATAAATAAGATTTCCCTCTTGTTTAAAACAGTTGCAAAAAAATCAGTTTAGATGCATTCACAAGTTACCATACACAGGATTCAATAATAGGGATTTTGCTATTAAGAGACTTTAAGGAAATACCTGAAACCTGTTAGACTACCACTGTTAACCCTTTTCCCATAGAGGAAACTATTCCTAGAAGCCTTTGCATATCATCCTTAATTTCCATTTAAGAGTCATAAATTTCAAGTGACACTCCTCTCCAGAGCTGGCAAATTACACTACCTCATTGCTTTCTGGTATTCAACTGGAGAGCCATATATCTTGCACTTTGATGGCTGCATGCTGAATGGCCATCAGGTAATAATAATAATGTAAAATGTATAGGAGTGCGTTTTCAATGATACACAGGGTGAAATATGAGTAAAATTCCTCTTACCAATAACAGCACTTATGCTTGAAGTAATAGCTCTTTCAGAGTATGGAGCATGGATCTTTATAATGTTTAATTCTAAATCATTAGATGATGATGGGCTCTCAATCTTGACAGAGCTCATGGTATGCCTAGAGAAATCACTTATTTTGATAAGATTATCTTATGCAAACTGCATAGCCGAAGAACATTTCAAACACCTTAATGATTAGAACTACAATTATCATTTGTGATTTATGTCTGTGTGTATAGATACCTGCATGACTCTCTTATAACTAGTATGTTATGTAGGCATGTGTTTGGTGACGGGACTTGCATTCCAATTTTCTCAAGGCTGTATTACTTAAAAAAAAAATCAGTACTGTGAAACACTGTGGTAATCACATGTGTATTCCACTCTCAGCACATAAACATATATTATATAACTTTTCCAGACAAGGCTCTCCTACAGATTCTTAGGAGACCTCCTATGCAAGTATATAATAAATGGGAGGTAAATTTCAAACAAATAGCTTATTTTTATTTCCAATTCAGTCATCCATTATGTAGGTCCATTATGTTTTGGCTCCTATGGAGCTGAGCACTGCAGGAGCAATGAGTTGAGCAGTGCTGACTACCATTCTGATTAGACCAGAAGCTGAGACAGGGTAATTTAAATAGAATAGGCTGGCCAATGGCTGGATGGAGGGGTTTGAATGAAGTGAGGAACTCATTTACAGAATTGGACAGCATCACAAAGGCAAGATTATCTAGGCTCAATCCCTCATCCATAGCTCATGTGGTCCTCCTTGGAATAATGTGGCCATCGCCTGCTGTTAAAACTCACTTTATTCTCTTGCAGGTTAGCAAATAACATCTATTTGGAACTATTAGGATTTGCTGTGGTTTCACTAAGGAAAAACCCCACAGAGCTTTAAATAAGAAACTGTACCTATACTTATCTAATTCTATCTTCATATAATCTACACTCTGGTAATTGAAAATCAAACAACAAATGTAAGAATGAAGATTATTTAGGCCCAAGAGTTTAGAACAAATAACAATAAAACTGTAATTCACATTGCAGCTGGAAGCAGAGATAATTATAGCAGATATTGGATAGCTTTCTTTGCCTTTAGAAAAACTGGGTACTGAGAGAGACTGAGAGGACAAAGTTGAGGGTGAATCTTTGATAGCAAGTTTAAACATTTGTAGATTTAATGATCCTGCCAATCCATTACAAATAATAGTAGTTTCTGTTGCTGAGATGTGAATTTGAAACACAGCAATGTCAATGTGTAGAAAGGAGTCATGTCGTGAGGGTGCAAGCCTGGATGACTGCCCTTCTGTAAGCAGGCTTAGTGGTCTCATGTAATGCAATATTTGATTAAGCTCAGATAATAAGGTGGTGAAGTTGGTATTAGTATCCATTATACAGATAATAAATGAAGAAATGATGTGCTATTGTAAATTTCATGGATTTACACAGTTACTGATAATTTTTGAAAATACCCTTTGTTAATGGTATTAAATAAAAGCACATCAAAAATTACAAGTTGTATCTTCATCCTGACAGTCTCATCCATTTGAGTGCAGTATTTTGTAAATAATTTGTTTTATCACCATAGAATGAATGAACAGTTCTCATTGAATTAGTAGCATTATCTTGGGTATTGGACAAAATTCTATTTACTAGTGTTATTGTGTATCTTTAACATTAAGAAATATTTAAATAAAAATATCATTACATATTTTGACTATGATCAGAACCATTTTTACAGCTTTCTTTCATTATTTAAATATTCAATTAATGCTAAATGCTTGCTTTCTTAAGAAATTCTGTGAAGCAAATGCTTTTCTAATTTTATCTTTTAGGTTTTAGGATATAAATAGTCCATTTTGTATATTTCTGAAATATATAACTTCTGAAATTAATAACTTCTTCGGTGTGGAAAGCAAGTCCAAAAGATCAAATGGCATATGCAGATAGAATTTGGCCCTTAAGACAGAATTTGCCTAAATCTTGCTTTCACAAAGCTGAAAGCAGAATGATCTTGTGCAAAACATTTTTGGTTGGCAATTTCCTCTTCTGGTGCAGAGTATTTTTCTATACCTTAGGGTAAAACTGGCAGATCATCATCAATCCTGTTTTTGCCTCCCAATGCAAATTAAAAACATAAAATTTGGTTGGTATGAATTAAATTAATGGTAGGAAAAACACACAAGCCTATTTTATACTACGAGATGAAAACATAAAGTTGACAATTACCAGAGTCTACTCTGGGGCCCTTTTACCATGGGTTAATTTATTTTATCTACTTTTTCTAGTGTGAAATACATAGCCAACCTACAGGTCCCACACACTTGGAGAAAGCCCTAGCCAAAATATACACATTGGGAAGGAGCAAACACCTATCTGGGAGTTTATACTGCACTCTATTCCTTTTTTTGAGGTTGGGGGAAGTGAAAGGTTTTTTTCCAAAGAATAGGTGCACACACAGTACACCAGCTAGAAGTAGGAATATCTTGTGCAGTATTGTGTTGGTTTTACCAGTACTTTACCTCTCTAAATTTCAAAGTAGAAATCTCCAACTTCATAATACAGAGTGCTTCATAAATTAGTGCTGACATTATTTGTGACTGCTCTTACAGTGTATGTTCCCGAATAGTGGGTCCCAAAGTCCACTTCCCTTTTTTGGTTGTGTGTTACTAAAGCAAAACGTCACTACAAGGAAAGTCACAACTCCTTTCCCTGGACAGCATATATATTTTTCTTTGTAATGGGAATATTAAAGTTAACCTTCACATCTGTTCTGCTTTCTAATTACACATGGAAACAAAAAATGTAATTCACAACTGTACCATAAAACATAAGTTTTATATTTAAATTTGTATGCAGTCTACACTTTATTCCAGGCAATATACATCTGTTATGTTATTCTCCTGTCACAGACATAAATCAACAGGGAATGTTTTTCCCTGGGGAAGAATTTTCTGCTGCCTTTGCCTCTGTGTAAACAAAACATGATTTTTCTCTGCAAACAGAACTTTCATTTCATTCATTTTTGGAGCAAAGTTCAAATGACTGTATTGGTCCTGTGAGTTTGCTTTGATTCCAAGGAATAGCCCCAAACTTAAAAATAAAACAAAGCAAAAAACACTCAGACAGAAAAAGTGGTCAATTCATGAGAATTTTACAAACACCAAGTCACATAAGAGGATGTTTTTTTAGTAATCCTTTTCTTTTTAACTTTGTAGTTAAGAAAGTTAACAGTTGAGCTGGTTTTATGTGAAAATGTAATAGACTATGACCCTCATTAAATAAGCCAAATTTCCAATTCCATAGCCTCAAATCATACTAATTAATTCCATTTTCAGTCCAGGCAATTCATTGTTTTTCACACTGCCAAGAGTCATTTCCTTGAATAAAGAAAATTTGGCCATAATATTTTAATTTGATTTGAAAATTAACTGTTTCAAATAAATTATATAATTTATAATGGAATTTGTGTTGGGATACTAGAAAATATAAGATAATCACATTTTTGCTGGTATAGTATGTGTTTTATAAATGTGAAATAAATGGATAAATTGAACTGAAAACAATATGCATCTGCTGTTCATTTCATTCTCCCTGCCTTCATTTTCATTTTGGTCGCCTTGCACCCTGAGTTCTTTTATAAAGATGGCTACTTGACAAGTTTTTCTTCTTCCAAGGTCACTCTTCTAATACATTTTCTATGGTGTTCTCTGAGATTTATCATCCTCAATTACAATTTTTGTGTGATTAACTTCATTTTTCTTGGTTATCCAGCTGGTTACCAAATTACATCTAGTTCCTATATAATGGGTAAGGCATACTACAGATCCCTTCCCTATCTTTATTCTCTCATTCTGAGAAATATTTTAGTCATCTTTAAGGGACACTATATAACATTCTATTTGGTCCTACTCCAAACTTCTCTGCTTTCTCAATATCAAACCCCATCTCTGCTATTCTCACTCTCTATAACTGATGTTTGTTAGTACATTTATATATTTATTTTTTTAATGTTTTTATTTATTTTTGAGAAAGGGAAAGAGAGCACAAGTTGGGGAGGTGCAGAGAAAGAGGGAGACAGAATCTGAAGCAGGGTCCAGGCTCTGATCTGTAAACACAGAGCCGGACGCAGGGCTTGAACTCACGGAGCTGAGAGATCATGACCCGAGCCATCGCTCAACCAACTGAGCGACCCAGGCTCCCCTCTTACTATATTTTTAGACTGAGGCATTTTGGAAAAATAAATCTTCTAATCTCAAGATATCTGTTCTTTTCTACTACTCTCTGAGTCAGTGGAATATCTTTTAGTCTTATTTATTTACCAAAGCTTAGGTGCCTACCTATGATTCCTTTTCCCATGTGTGATTTTTCTCTTTTAAAATCTCTCTTCACTGTATCCTTCCAGTCAACTGAAAATATGTTCATTCTAAACTCTAATAATAATAAAAACTAAAGGTATCTAACCTCAAACCATATACCTGTCAGGATTGAAAGACTGACCTCTATTGCTGTAATTATTGGAAAAGTTAGGGCACATTTACTGCCTCTATTGTAATTACACCTAAATCCTAAATCTTTTGCAGATTGCCTTGATTCTTTTTCCTCCTCACAACTACTGTTATAAATATAATCAAATCATTATTCCTAAGCTGACACTAATTGAAGGCTTTTTTGCCAGACATAGCCTAAAACCTTTACATGGATTACTTAATTCAGCCTACGTATAGTTAAGAATTGGAATTGTAGAAAACTTAGAAAATCACTGAAGGGCACGACAGAGCTAGCAAGTGGCAAAACTTGGGTTTGAACCCAGGTTTTCTAATTCCAAAGCTTGCATACTAAGTGAAGTTTTCTTATTAAAAACCAAATTTCAAAGGAAACAGGTTATTATGGAATTATTTTAGCTGTTACCTTGAATTTTCTCTGTCATTCATCAATATTGAGTGCCACATTATCCAATCATTTTTCTCTTTCTTTGGCATCTGACATTGCAGTTTGTCAGTTCTCTTCTTAATTTGCTACCTGCTTTTTCCGGTGTCTCTGCTGATGAATTTTATCCCTCCTTCAGTCCACCAGTGCAGATGTTACCTAATGGGTATCTCCATAACCCTCTGCTTTTTCAACAATCTCTCTCTCTACACTGCTGCATCTTTTCAATCATCACCTGTATGTAACTAACTATTTTATAAATTATTCCCTGAGCTTCCTCCTGGAGTGTGAACCATCATTTTCAATTGATCTTAATCATGCCTTACTTGTTAAGTTAGACTATAACAACTTCACCTCAAAATAAAAGGATACAGTTAAATATGGTTACCATGATGTCATCAAGACTTTATTTTTTTCTGGCCCTACAGCACCAATACTTTTAATCCAGTGAATGTTGAGGAACTGGTCCAAAAGAGGAGATGTATTGCTCAGGATTATAAAATAATAATAATAATAATAATAATAAAAGAACAAGAAGTCATTTTATTACATAGTAAAATAACTGGAATTTGTATGTGGAACCCAGTGTTTTCAGCTTTTGAGACAACATGCTATATTTGGGACATTACTTAGGTGTTAAGATTTCTATGACTGTTTTTGTCAGCTTTATTCCTTCCTTTGTACCAAATCTTGGACTTAACCATAGTTTTATCATCTTCTCTAGTTAATTCTTTTACAGTGTATTCATTTTTTTTCCCTAGTCCAAGTCATGGTCAGTGAATAGGGTGTTACGCTTAAGAGTACAAAACTTGGAAATTTCTTTTAGTTAATTTGGTGATCTCTGTAATGCTAATGGATCTCAGCTTCTATGATCAGCTTTCTGATGAGTGGGAGATGCATGCCATTAAGAGACATAGTGGATATATCTTTCTCATACGATTTTTCTTGTTCTCACGACTATTCCATATGAGACCTGCTACACTGTTCTTGGAAAATCACCAAGGAGTTTTATCGAGAATCTAAAACAGTCTAGGGATTTGGTAATATTGGGAAATGCAAGGAAATCATAGGATTAAAAATACTGTTCTTTCTGACGGTTTGTGCAAGTTGATAATGGCCAGAACAATGTTCTGGATATGGTTACCATTGCCTTGTGATATGGCAGTATTAGGCTTACACTGGAAACTGCATCTTGAGAAATACTTAGCTGAGGGGGAAAAAAATCAGAGGGAGGTTGACAGTTCAAAGGGAACAGATAACTGCCATGTAGCAAGCTAAAGTTAAATGGGTAGTAGATAAGGCCCTATATTCAAATGGAGAGAAAGACAAAATGTTTAAACATGAATAATTTGTGAGCTAATGTGTAAATACATTTGTTTTTATGGCATTGTATGCCATTGTTGCTACCTCTAGCATGGGGTCCCAGATTCATTTAGTAGAATTAAAACATTTTAGATTTCTTTATAACTTTTAGTCTGAAGATGGAGGATATTGAATATAGATGTGGAGGGTTTTAAGCAGCAGTGTAAAAACAGTATGCAAACTAGGACACCTAATTGAGGTTTTCTGTTCTAAAGGAAACTTTCATTATTGTATGGAATATTAGTTGCTAAGGTGAATGGATGGCAGATAGAGTTACAATGTACTATTGTGATTAGACTACCGTTTATCTTTGAGATGGTAGGAAAGCTATGGAATGGGATGAATCTGAAATTAAGTTCATAGTGGCAGGAATTTAAGGGTTCTTAGAAGTTGGATTTTCAGCAATTGCTTGTACTTCCCGTCTCTCCTTGTTCTAGGCCAATGTGTTATTCATTTTTATATGCTTAAGGCTAATATTTCAGATTAATGCCTCCAAAAGTCCCTAGAGTTATGTTATGAATGAGTCATGGTAAATTGTCAGGTAAATATATGAATATACCTGTAGAAAATTAGTGTAGATCTTTCTGCTCAATCCATCCATATGGTATTTATGATAAAATAGGACCATCTGAGCTCTGAGCTTTCTAGAACTCTGGAGAACTCTTCATTCTCAGTCAACAACATCTGCATAGAATCATCTGGCTGTTGCTCCAGCTAATTTTTGTGGGTCACGATAATGATTTAGCAGATCAGAATGTTTTTTAGAACTAAACAAACTCTTGGTCCCTCTCGTAAGATGTCTTTTAAGACATGGGATTCTACATGTTGGTTTGGATTTCCTGGCTTTAGAAGTCAAAACTATTATCATGGAGGCCTACCTGCAGTGGCATAGTCTGAATTCCTGAGCCACACTCAGCTACTATAGGCTGTGGTGCTCAGAAATAGCCATCATTGATGGCTATTCCACTAGAGGAACATCCCTTTGCATTAAAGACATTTTCTTCTCTTTGATAGTTATGAAGGATGTTGTCTGATGTTGCAGCTCTCCCTCCTCTGGAAGTTTGTTAGGATTGCCTTTATCTGTGTCCATAAGTGGAAAATGGCTGTCTGACTTGCTTCAATAAATGGAATATGAACCAAAGTGAAACGTGTTACTTCCTTATTGAAGCCATTAATAGCCAATGAGCCACTTGCCAAATTCTCTTCCTTCTGCATGAAGAGTTTTTGTTCTTGAACCTTTCTAATCAATGTAGTTTACAGACCAACAGCATAACATTTTCTGTGAAACTTCTAGAAATGAAGAATGTCAGACACCTCCCCAGAGGTGAATAAATATATGCATTTTAACAAGTGATTTGTATGCACATTAAAGTGTGAGAAATGTTGTTATGAAAGCTCTGCCAGCCACGGTCTCAGAGTGAGGACAATTTTAAGAGAGCTGCCAGCCAAACCACTATAGACTTGTAGCAAGAGTGGAAATAAACTTCAGTTGTCTAAAGCCACATAGATATGGGGTTTTTTTTTATTGCAGCGTAGCCTAGCTTAGCTTTCAATAATGTAGGATAAGTGATCCCACATACATACTAAAAATGTGGTATCTAAACATGAAATATAAAATATCGTAATAATTAAGTACTTCCTGAATATGCAATGTCATATATTAAATAATTGTTTTTAAAAATCTTCAACTTATAGCATTTCCCAATTGCACTAAAATAGTGACCTTTATTTTATATATTTCTTTATTGTGGAAAAATATATATAACCTAAAATTTATCATCTTAACCATTTTTAAAATGTTTATTTCTGAGAGAGAGGAAAAAAAATGAAAGAGAAAAAGAGAGAGAGAACAAACAGGGAAAGGGCAGAGAGAGAGGGGAACAGAGGATCTGAAGCGGGCTCTGCACTGACAGCAGTGAGCTCAATATGGGACTCGAACTCCCAAGCCACGAGATCATGACCTGAGCCAAAGTCTGATGCTCAATTGATTGAGCCACCCAGGTACCCCTCATCTTAACCCTGTTTAAGTGTATAGTTCCATGGTATTAAATCAATTCATAACGTGCTACCATGATAATCATCCATCTTTAGAATTCTTTTCATATCTGACTTTTATTATGTTGTAATTTCCTTCTATTCCTAGTTTATTGAGGGTTTTTATCATGAAAAGGTGTTCAATTTTGTCATATGTTTTCACTTTTTTCTGGGTCAATTCAATCATCATGTATTTTTTTCATTCATTCTGTTGATGTGGTGTATTATATTGATTGATATTTTTATGTGTAACCATCCTTGCATTTAACAAATAAATCCCACTTTGGTATGGTGTATAATCCTTTTCACCTGCTGTTGAATTCAGTTTGGTAGTATTTTCCTGACAAGTTTTGCATCAGTGTTCATAAAAGATACTGCTGTAATTTTCTTTCCATGTAGTGTCTTTCCTGGCTCTAGTATCAAGGTACCGCTGGCCTCAGAGAATTAGTCATGTACTGTTCTTTCTTTTTCAATCTTTTGAAAGTTTGAGAAAGATTGGTGTTAGTTCTTCTTCAATCATTAGAATTCACCAGTGAAACCATAAAGTTCAGGCCTTTCTTTGTCAGGATATTTTCATTTACTGACTTAATCTCCTTACAAGTTATAGTTGTATTCTGATTTTCTACTTCTGGATGATTTATTTAGGTTTGTTCTTTCTAGAAATTTGTCCATTTCATATGGGCTGTCCAGTTTGTTGCTGTACAATTGTTTTTAGTAATCTTTTATGTTTTTTTTAAATTTCTGTAGAATCGGTCTTAATGCCCCTCCTTTATCTATGATTTTATTTGAATCTTCTTTGTTTTGTTTTGTTTTTGTTGTTATTTTTTCTTAGCCCTAATCTAGCTAAAAATTTCTTAATTTTGATAAACTTTTCAGGGAACCAGCTTTTGGTTTCATTGTTATTCTCTATTGTTTTTCTATTTTCTATTTTATTTATCTGGGGTCTAATATTTATTATTTCCTCTCTTCTGATATATTTGAGTTTAGTTTATTCTTCTTTTCCTAGTTCTTTAACTTCTAAATTTAGGTTGTCAATTTGAGATTTTTCTTTTTTTCTAATGTAAGCATTTATGGCTGCAAATTTATCACTGATTTCCTTGTGTCCCATATGTTTTGAGATTTGTGTTTTCTTTTTCATCTGTCTGTAAGTATTTTCTTATTATTTTTATGATTTCTTTGGTCTATTATGTGTTTAAGAAAGACATTTAACTACCATAATTAATAAAATTAGTTTGTCTTCAATTTATTGGTTTCTAATTTCATAACATTGTGTTTGGAGAATATGCTTTGTATGATATTCATCATTTTATAACTATTGAGACTTAATTGTGACCTAATATATTGTCTCTCCTGGAAAATGTCTCATGTGATCTTGAGAAGATATGTATTCTATTGTCGAGTAGAATGTTCTGTATCTCATTGGTTTACTGTGTTATTCAAGTTATCCATTTATTTACTTATGTCTTTTTTTAAAAAATAATGTTTATTTTTTGAGAGAGAGAGAGAGAGAGAGAGAGACAGAGTGTGAGTGAGGGAGAGGCAGAGAGAGAGAGAGGGAGACACAGAATCTGAAGCAGGGTGCGAGCTCTGTGCTGTCAGCACAGAGCTCAATGCAGGACTAGAAACCACAAACCACAAGATCATGTCCTAGGCCAAAGTCAGAGGCTTAACTGACTGAGCCACCCAGATGCCCCACTTATCTCCTGTCTTGGTGTTCTATCCATTGTTGAGAGTGGATTATTAAAGTCTTCAACTATTATTGTGGAATTGCCTTTTCCCCTTCAATTCCATCAATTTCTGCTTCATATATTTAGATGGTCCATTTTTAGGTGCATAAATGTTTATAATTACTACATCTGCTTGCTGATTGAAACTTTTATTAACATATAATCTTTTTCTTTGTCTCTTATAGCTATTTGATTTCAAGTCTATTGTATCTGATACTATGTAGCCACTCTTAGATATATTATTTGAGTGGACTATCACTTTTCCATTCTTTCACTCTCGATCCCTTTGTGTTTTTGGACCTAAAATGCGTCTCTTGTAGATAACATATCTATATGTGTTTATATTAAATCATATGTTTATATTAAATCATGTGTTTATAGCCGTTCTGTTGATCTCTGTCTTTTGACTGGAGATTTTAATTAATTTACATTTAGTAATCACTGATAAGGAGGACATACTTCCATCATTTTGCTATTTGTTTTCCATGTGATTTATAGCTTTTTCTGTCCTTTTCTTGCACTATCTTCTTTTGTATTTAGTTCAATTTTTGTATTAAAAAGTTTAAATTCCTTTCTCATTTCCATTTGTGCATATTCTAAAGCTGTTTTCATTTTGATTTCCATGAAGTTTACATTTAACTTCCTAAAGTTATAACACTATAATTTGAATTTATCCCAGCCTAACATCAATAACATACAAAAACTGTTCCTTTATAGCTCTAACCTCACCCTTTCAGTTGCTGATATCACAAAACTATATCTTTGTACCTTGTATGGTCAAAAAATAACTAATAAGTCTTTAAATACACTAGTATCTTAATGTAGAAAAATTGTGGAGTTACGAACTAAATGCATAATACTAGCTATTTGACTTAACAGTTTTTTAAATGTATTGTTCTCTTGAATCATGTAGGACACAAAAAGTGGTTTCAAACCATTGTTACAATAATATTAGCTTTTGTCATTGCCTAGGTATTCATTTTCACTGAGATTGTTACTTCTTCATATGGCTTCAAGTTACTCTCTAGTGTCCTTTTATTTTAAGCTACAGGAATTTTTACAAGGCAGCTCTAACGGTAACAAACTTTCTCAGCTTCTGTTTATCTGGAAGTGTCTAAATTTCTTCTTTACTTTTAAAAGAAAGTTTTGCCAGATATAGGATTCTTGTTTGATGGTTGCTATTTTGTTTTGTTCTGTTTTGTTTTGTTTTGTTTTAGTACTTTGAATATATTGGCCTATTGCCTTATTGTCCTCAATGTTTCTGATGATGAATCTGCTTATAATCTTATTGAGGATTCTTTGTATGGGATTAGTCACGTTTTTCTTGCTGCTTTCAAAATTCTGTCTTTCTCCTTTTAAAATTTATTATATTATAATGATTTTTTTTGGTACAGAGCTCTTTGAGTTCATCTGACTAGGAGTTTCCTTAGTTTCTTTGACGTTTATATCAAATTTGGGAGGTTTTCTGAAATTGTCTTTTTTTTTTTAATTAGCTCTGTCTCTTTCTCTGTCTCTTCTCCTTCTAAGATTTTCACAGTGTATATGTTGACTGCTTGATGGTGTCTCATAAATCATGAAAGTTCTGTTCACTTTTGTTCAGTCTTTTTCTTTCTGATTTTTGGACTCAATGATTTACATTGTCCTATCTCCAAGGTTACTTATTTACTCTGCTTGCTCAAATCTGCCTTTGATTCTCTTTAGGAGATTGTTTGTTTTGGTTGTATTTTTCAGCTTCAGAATTAATTTGGCATATTTTTAGGGTTTTTATCTTTTAATTTGTATTTCCAATTTTCTCATACATTGTTTTCTTAACTTTATCCATACCATCCATTTCTTTGTACAGTTTTAAGATAGTTGTTTTAAAGTCCTTGTCTAGTAGATCCATCTTTAGGTGTTTCTCAGAGCAGGTTTTGTGGATATTTTTTTCCTTCAATTGTGCCTTATTTCTATTTCTTTGTATGCCTTGATTTTGTTTTTGTTGTTGTTGTTGAACCTAATAATGAGGTAACTATGGAAATCAGATTCTCCTCCTCTACCAGAGTCTGCTCTTTTTCAATTTGGTTATTGTATACTGTTTTTGTTTATTTTTATAGGAAGGATTCTTGTAGGCCCTTTCATTTGAAAGGATCAGCCTGAAATGTAGACTTAAGGTCTTCTCAAGTTTTGAGCCTATGCCTGTCCCTGGGAATGTGTCATGACTTTTAAAAAGTTCCCCAAATAGATACTGGCTTTTGATTGTTCTAATTTTTAATGTTCCCAAAAGGGGGAAAAGAGAAAAAATGAAGAGTATGAAAAACACTGGCCTTTTAAGTCTCTCAGTAATCACTTCATCCAGAGGGAAAGGGGCTTGCAACGGTGGTGGTGGAGAGTGAAACAATAATGCCTGCCTACTCCTTTTGCTTGCACCTCTGATATCAGAAGCAAGCCCTCTCACAGAGTTTTGGTGTTCCCCACCCCCACCCCAGCCTCCTTTCCCAGGAGCATGTGGCTCTCCTGCTTTCTGAAATGCCTGTTTGTCCCCTCCCCCAGCCCCCCACGCTCGTGCACACAGATCCTCAGGAACATACGAAGCAGAGGAGGGGCTGGGCTGCAGCACCTCCAGAGCTCCCTCGCCCCTGCATTTGG
>CM053573.1:34510428-34527028 GCA_028646485.1 Cryptoprocta ferox
TAGACCACTCTCTTACACCATACACAAAAATAAACTCCAAATGGATGAAGGACCTGAACGTGAGACAGGAAACCATCAAAACCCTAGAGGAGAAAGCAGGAAACAACCTCTATGACCTCAACCGCAGCAATTCCCCCCTTTTTTAATTTCCGTGTAGTGAATATCATATATTCTTAAAATACTGCATAACAGAAGACAAACTGAAATTTTTTCTGACCCACATTTAGATTTCTGTTAGCTCTTATATGATTGACACAGTATCATATCAAATGGATTGTGTCCAGGAAAATTACGAGATGACTGGTAATGAATAAAATTAACAACATAAATGGTAGAAACAGGAGGGGGAAAAAAAGAACATATGATACATGTCTATTCTCTAATATTGATAAGGGATCACCCTTAGAGTTAATGCAACAATTTCATACAATTCCTATGAAAATAAAAGAATCGGATAAACAATCAAAAATTAAAAGCTGTATCCTTAATACATAAATAATTTTATCAGAGTCTGGAGCTCAAATTCAGTTTTAATTTTTCTAGAATTTAGAGATTGCTGTTCAATTACATATTGGAAAAACTATGTTTGATGTGTGACATAATTTCTACTGGGAATAAATATGTATCTTTTATTGTTGAGGGTATATACACACATACACACATACATACAAACATACATGACTGCTGAGCCTTTCACATTATAACCATTAGATATTTCTGAAAGGAAGTACGTATTTTGGTTAGCCTATCCTTATTCCACCATTGTATATTGGATGGCTGGAAACATATCAGCATTTTTGTTACCTTAAACTACTGAGTCAAGAGAAAACACATTTTGGATATACTGTAGACCACCTGCTAATGAAGAAACCTCATAAACATCCAGATCCTAGACTTTCAGCTTGAACCTGTGTTGTTTCTTGTAGGGTATGAGTGAGTATGTCTTATATTAGAAGAACAGACTAAACCCTTGGTGATCAGAAGGACAAACTTCAGGAAATAATTCAGATTCCATCCTGTTTAGGCACAGCGGGATTATACTCCCCTGTTTCTTTGAAGGTAGGTGTGATCATGTGACTCATTTGACATGAAATATTATCAAAGCGTTGCATGTCTCTCTTGGATAGACGATTTAAGAGAGAATGGAGGAATCAGTAGGTCTCCTTTATTTATGTTGGCTCTTGTGGGCACATGCATCAAGATGGGGTCTTTGGCAGTTCATACCCTTGCTAATCACTATGTGAGAGCGTGAGAAGAGCATGTCTCCAACTCAACCCACTACCCTGCAAAGGACATGGAATATGGATGGAAAATAAACCTTTCTTTATTTAAATCATTCATGAAGATTTTGGTTTTTTGCTGTTGTCATTATTTCAGCATAACCTAACTTAACCCGATGGATATATCTTTCCTAATTATGCTTCCCCAAACCATCTAACTAGGGCAAAATGTTAAAAAAAAGAAAAAGGCAAACAAAAGACAGTTTCACCTTGCAGGACATAGAGTATAATAAACAGTGAAATCACTAAATAAGAGTAACAGAGGCATATCCATAACTGGATATTATTATATAACTAAATTAATTTATTATAAAATAAATGGTAATGTAATAATTAAAATTCTGGTATTTGCAAAGCAGAGACAGCACAATTCATTAAATAGAACAGACAACCCAGGAACAGAGCTAGTATATATAAGAATTTGGTAGTTGTGGAAGATGCCATGATACATCTTTGCATAAAAGGTGAATTATAAATATAGCTAGTGCTAGCAGAGTTTATAAAGTACTTAGAAAAAAATCCCTTTAAGTTTCTTGTCTCACAGATATAGAAAAATAAATTCTACTTGGCTCAAAGAATCAAATATTTAAAAACCTTCAACATTAAAAGTGTTGATGCATATCTAATCTCAACATAAGAAACTTCATTTTAAGCATTTTAAGTGAAAGGCAACAGAAAAAGTTTTTCAAAGACAGACATAATGAAATAAAACTGATTATATAATTTTTGAAACATATGTGTATCAAAAAAGAAAGGATAACAAAACTGGAAAAAATAAAATAACCTCAGCATATAACATAGATAAAGATAGACAAATTGGAAAAAAGAGTGTGGGGCCTGAATAAGGAATTTATACAGAAAGGCAATTTTTCATATAAAAACTGCCTTTTCTTACTGAAACCAATAAAATTCCACATAAAATGATAATCACTGACTTTTGTCTATTAAAAATTACTTGATAGAAACAATGAGATAAGTGCTTCGTGTGGACATATGATTGAAGAAAAGGTATCACCATATTCTGGAAAGAGAAAAGTAGTTTATATAATCTATTTAGTTAATAAACATGCTTAATTCTGGCAAGGAATATGAAGTATTATTAACTATTACTGGTATGGTGTGTTTGTAGGATATATTTTCTTACCCATTTGTTAATTAAATAACATATTTATAATTTTAAATGTTGCACAGAAGTTGCTCTCAGTGGTTTCCTATCATTTCTATCATGGTATATTCTTTTTGATGTTCATTGGTCAAACATACTTCTTTTGTTCAGATGAACCTACAGAATTAATATATCTGTTTGAGAAATGGATGCAGAAGACAACCTTTCATATATATCATACTTCTAAATACTTAAGAGAACCAAGTGGCTCAAATGATAAAATATAGATTCTGGAGTATTTGAAATATATAAAATACACATGGATAAATATTTTGTTTTCTAGCCCAAAATGGACAATATAAAACAAAAAATATTTAACTTTATGCTTTTAAAGGTCATGTATATTCTATTAAATTTTATTTTTATAATAGGTAAAACCATAACATAATCCAAACAAAGGAGATTTTTTAAAATACTGTGGTTTTTTGGGGTACCTGGGTGGCTCAGTTGGTTGAGGGTCTGACTCTTGATTTCAGCTCAGGTCATAATCTCACAGTTCGTTAGTTCCAGCCCCATAAGGGCTCTGTGCTGAAAGTCCAGAGCCTGCGTGGGATTCTCTGTCTCCCTCTCTCTCTGCCTCTCTCTCTCTCTTCCTCTCTCATTCTCTCTCAAAAATAAATAAATAAACATGAAAAAATACTGTGGTTTCCTGCATTTTTTTCCTTTAAAAAATGCCATTTTCTGATTCATCTATATCAAGTAAAGGTCATAATTTTAAGCTTTGTCTAATTCTAAAACATGTATCAAATGGCCTATGACCACTGTGGGGAAAATGTAAAGATTTCTCATCATGCGACACTACTGACTAGGATTTGTGAATATTTCCTGAAGTACAATTCTTTTGGATATTTGTATTTCTTGTTGAACATTTCATCTTAATTTGCTTGGGGCAACCTTCTCATATAACACTGACACAGAGAGTTCTGGACTCAGTGTGCTAGGTAGGGTTCTTCTGGCTCTGCCACTTAATAATTATGTGACCTGAGGCAAATCATTTTATTATATTGTGGCTGTTTTTTCATATATAAAATAAAGATAATATAAGTTCAACATTGCGGTAATATTTTTCTTCCCATGCCCCTTTTTTCAACTAGTCTACAAAACCCCTGTCCCTTAAGAACAAAGACCACTCTCATTCACTGCAGTATACCCCATCCTAGTTTCCTTCCTGGTCACAGGCCCTCAGTGGCTATGGTTGGAAAGCACATGGCCTGTGCTGGCCTCTCTTCTAAACAGAATTGCAGGTATGTTCTGAGATACCTAAGGGGTTGCATCTCAGGGCAGCGTAGCCAAGGAGGAGACGCCAGGAGTGCAAAACAGATGAGCTCCCAAATGCAAGGATTCAGAGAGGGCCATTGAAAACAACCCAAGACAGGATCCAGGATACCTGGCATTCCTCTGTGCTCTGTCACCAATTCCTACATGTTCTTGGGCAAGTCTCCCTTTATATCCTCTGGAGCACTCTTGAACACTCCCCCTCGTACTCAGTGTTCCCATTTATAAAATGGGAGAAGTTGGACAAGGACTTTCTCACTTTGATGGTCTACGTTCTCCTCTGTAGAAACCAGAGACCCTCCTAAAAGTTTCATTTAAAGGAACATCAAACTATGCAATTCTTCAGTTAATAACATCAGTAGAGAGTTTATACCTTAAGAGTTTCTGAATCGCTTGCTTCAAAATCCCCCCTTATTGTGTCTATTGATCCTCAACTAAAAAAAAAAAATTGATGATCACTACTAAGCATTTTTTTCTGGTTATAATTTTATACATTTCTATGAGTAGATATTCCACTGTATAATCAAGATACATTATTTTCATTTATTCATGTTTTATTTTTTCTCTGTATTAACCTACAACATAGCTTCCATGCCCTCCATGAGCTTAAAAATGAAAATCAACTATTCCTGAAGAGATTTGCTTAGCTTATGAAAAGTTTTACATAAGAGGGATAAATGTAATGTCTTTATTCTCACTTACTTGCACAAATCACTTTCCTAAACTTGGGTGGAAAACGAGTTAGTAACTAAAGGCACATGGAATGGATTTTTTGTCCCTATCTTTGAAGAGAAAATGACTCCTGATTGTTCTTCTCCTTAGCAATTTCAGCCTGTAAAATTCTTTCCCATAAGCAGAACTTTAAAACCTCTCATTATTAAGGGGTGAGGAGTACTCGTAAAGATAACGTACCTTCTGACTATAAGAATTTTTGCCTAAGAAGTAAAACTATAAATATCAGTTCTGAAAATAAATTTTTCAATGTCTTTGTCTTAATAATACAATGCTTTGAAAAAGTATATCTTAACTATGAATAAAATATAAAACACTTAGTTTTTTATAGGAAACAATTGAAAAGTTTATTTGCTTTATATGGATGAAATTTAAAGAAGTTTTACTCCATGTTTTCAGAAACACGTTTTCTTTCCTTTTTAAAAAAGTTAGCATTCTATTTGAAGACTGCAATTGTGAAGGGTAGAAAATGTTAGGCTTCAAAATACTAATTTATAGGACAAAAGTAGTGGCTTTCAAAGGAAACATGCCATCTTCATTCATTCACACTCCTGGTGTCATAGTGGGCTTCATTCAGGCAATGGAGAAACGGATATTTGAACTGCCAATTTTTAACAGCAGCTGAGGACATCTGTGGCACCCTTAAGACAATACCATGGGTATCAATGTGGGAGCTGGAGCTTCATCCCTGGGAAGATCAAGCCAATGTGCTACAGCAGACAATGGAGCCAACACAATATTTAACACCCCTCAGGAGAGCTCTGGGAAGCCAGCAAACATAAAAGCAAAAGCAAACCCAAAAGAGCTCATATTATCCTACTCTTGTAGCAAACCTTAGTGCTCCTGTACCTTGAATACCGCAAGCAGTTCTGGTCATCACATTTCAAGAATGAGTACTGGAGTAGGTCCAGAGAGGAAAAAGTAAATAGTGAAAGGATAAAGAAAACTGAATGACCATAATGTTACTCCAGTGATGGGGAGAAAAGACAAACAAACAAACAAAAAAGGAGTAAGGCACAATTTAAAAACATTATAATGTAAAGCAAATTTTAAAATATAATAATTTAAAAGGGAAATATAAAGGAATAAAATAGAGAGTCCAAAATAAACAAATGCATATGTGGTCATTTAAGTTAAAACAAAGGAGACAAGAATATACAACTATAAAATAGCCTCTTCAATGAATGGTGCTGGGAAACCTGGACAGCTACATGCAATGAATTAAACGAGACCAATTTCCTATACAATAAACAAAAATTAACTCAAAATGGATTAAAGACTTGAATGTAAGACTTGAAATCATAAAACTCCTAAATGAAAACATGGGTGGTAAGCAACTTGATATTTTCCTTAGCAATGTTTTTGTGGACCTGACTCCAAAGGCCAGGGAAACAAAAGAAAAAATAAACAAATGGGACTACTTCAAACTGAGAAGCTTCTGCACCAACAAAGGAAACCACCAACAAAACAAAAAGGCAACCTACTGAATGAGAGAAGATTTTTGTAAATCATATATCCAATAAAAGGTTAATATCCAAAACATATAAAGAACTTACACAACACAGTAACAAAAAAAAAACAAACAACCCAATTAAAAAATGAGCAGAAAGGGGCATCTGGGTGGCTTAGTCAGTTAAGCATTCAACTTTGATAACTGCAATTGGCTCAGGTCATGATCTCCTGGTTCTTGAGTCTGAGCCCTGTGTTGGGCTATCTGCTGTCAGCATAGAGCCTGCTTCGGATCCTCTGTCCCCATTTCTCTCTGCCCCTCCTCTTTCACTCTCTCAAAAATAAACATTAAAATAAATGAGCAGAGGACCTGAGTAAACATTCTTCCAAAGAAGACATACAGATGGCCATTAGCCTCATGAAAAGATGCTCAACATCACCAACCATCAGGGAAATGTAAATAAAAACCACAATGAGGTATCATCTCACATATATCAGAATGCTGATTATCTAAAAGAAGAAAGAAATGCTTACAATATGAAGAAAGAGGAACCCTCATGCACTTGGTGGGAATGTAAATTGCTATAGTCACTGTGAAAAACAGTAAGGAGCCTCCTTGAAATATTAAAAATATAAAAAGCATATGATCCAATAATTCCATACTGGGTATTTACTCATAGAAAACAAAGACACTAATTCAAAAAGATATATGCATCCCTATGTTTACTGCAGCAGTGTTTGCAATAGCCAAGATATGGAAGCAACCCAAGTGTCTATCAACAGATTAATGGATAATGAAGAGGTAATATAGGTGTGTGTGTGTGTGTGTGTGTGTGTGTGTGTGTGTGTGTATAAATAAAATGGCATATTACTCAATCATAAAACAGAATAAGAATCTGCCATTTGCAATAACAGGGTATAATTCTAGTTAAATAAATCAGTCAGAGAAAGATAAATTCATGTGATTTCACTACCATGTGGAATTACACAAAACAAATGAACAAAGTAAAAAGGGACAAAGAAAAAACAGACTCCTAAATATAGAGAACAAATGGTGGATTGCCAGAGGGAGGTGGGTAGGGGAGTAGGTGAAATAGAAAAAGGGGATTAATAGTACACTTATAATGACATTGAGTAATTTACAGAAATGATAAATAATATCACACACCTGAAATCAATATAAACTATATGTTAATTATACTTCAATAAAAATAATAAAAAATGAAAAGATCCATGCACCCCTATGTTCATTACAGCACTATTTAGTATAACTAAGACATTAAAACAATCTAAGTATCTATCAATGGATGAATGGATAAAGAAGTTGCGGTATATATTTAAAATGGAATACCACTCAGCCATAAAAAGGAACAAAATCTTGACATTTATGACAACATGTAATGGACCTTGAAGGTATTAAGCTAACTGAAATAAGTCAGACAAAGACAAATACTGCATGATTTCATTTAATGTGGAATCTAAAAATCAAAACAAACTGAACAAAACAAAACTCAGACTCAGAATAGATCGGAGGGAGGCTGGGAAATGGGAGGGCAAAATGGGTGAAGAGGATTAAGACGTCCATACTTCAGCTAAAAAGTAAATAAGTCATAGGGATATAATTAAGGTATAGCATGAGAAATATAGTCAATGAAACTGTATTCTCAGGTGACAGACTGTAACTCAATTTACTATGCCAACCATTTCATAATGCATACATTGAGTCATTGTGTTGTGTGCCTAAAACTATTGTAATATTGTATGTTAATTATACATCAATAAATGTGTTTAAAAGATGTAAGGATATAAATTAATAAAAGCAGACGAGCACACCACACAGCCTTATCAAAAGTATGGAATGTCTTATATTACTGTACAATCCAATGAAATGTATAGTTTAAAGACGGGCTTCAGAAAGTTCACAAATAACAGCATATAAGAGAATTCATGATGTTTAAGTAGGGTGATCATATACTTTATTATTTAAACAGGGATGGTATTGAGAATAAAAGAATGGTTAGAAATAAGTATATAGGGCACTTGGGTGGCTTAGTCAGTAAAGTGCCTGATTCTTGATCTCAGCTCAGGTCATGATCTCACAGTTTATGCGATCAACCCCTGCATTGGGCTCAGCACTAACAGTGCAGAGTCTGGTTAGGATTCTCTCTTCCCTACTCCTCAAAATAAATAAATAAACTTAAAAAAAGAAAGATAAAGAAAGAAGTATACAGATACAAGTATAAACCAGGAGAGTCAAACTGGGACGTATACTCACATTATATTTAGGAAATATTTCCTTTGACTTTTTAAGTTAATATGAGGAACAAAACACATCTATCCTTCTAGAGCATAGAAAAATGTCCTTGCTGCTACTGATAAAGTAAATCCTGACTTTAAATGCACTATTAGAGATGGTTACCCAAGAAGTGTGATGTTTTAAGGTGAAATAGTACTAAGCTACAGATAACAAATTTTGAAATACCATACTTAGAGTGACATTCTTTGAAAAAGAAGAAACAGGAGTATTTCTTTTAGACCTTGTTTCATATGTAAATATTATTTTTTAAAGTTTCTTTATTCTGAGAGAGAGAGACAACACATGTAGGGGAGGGACAAAAAGAGAAAGAGAGAGAGAGAGAATCTCAAGCAGACCCTGTGCTGTCACAGCACAGAGCCCAACATGGGGCTCAGTCCCACAAATGGTGAGGTCATAACCTGAACCAAAATCAAGAGTTGGATGGCCAACCGACTGAGCCACCCAGGTGCCCCATATTTCAAATGCAAATATTATTTCTATTATTTGTTTTTTAGAATAGATAACATATTAAATAAGTTCAATATTGTATCATTATTTGTTTTTTGGGTGTTGAGTTTGCTAAGTTTTTTATAGATTTTGGATACTAACCCTTTACCTAATATGTCATTTGCAAATATTTCCCCCATTTCATTAGTTGCCTTTTAGTTTTGTTGACTGTTTCCTTCACTGTGCAGAAGCGTTAAAGGTGTAAATATAGTTTTGAATAAAAGTGTGTCCCCAGTGCCCACCTTGCCAAAATTTAGTTTCTTACCTAACATATTAATATGTGAATAGGTATTTTTGAATAACAGATAGTCACTAAATAGAGTCATTAAAAATCTGTTCCTTCAGTATATATGCATATGGACTTGCATTAAGCAACAGAATGCAGCACAAGCATTGTTCTGTATCTCCTAAATCTAGGCCTAAAGAAGACTGTCAGCTTTCATTTCTTCTATTTTGTAAAACTAACCACCATGCTGTAAGCAAATTCAGGCTGTTCTGCAAGGGAAAGACAGAGACAACAAAAAGAAGTTCTAGATAATATGATATGACAAGGAAAGAAGGTGGTCATGTGGAGGAATACCAACTAGTGAGTGAAGCTTTATTGGACCTTCTAGCCTAACCCAGTTGCCAGCTGAACGCAGCTGAATAAATTTCCCAGCTGGTTCCACAGGCGCAGAATAACCACTTGGAAAAATCCTGACCCAAATCCTAATCCACCCAGTCATGGGAAACAAGAGTTTACTGGCTTAAGTCACTAAGTTTGAGGGTAGTTTCTTACACACCAATAGAAAATGGAAAAAATAAATGAACACCAATTACTAAAGTTCTCATAAATATAGGTGTTCTTTAAAAATAGTATTTAGGGTTTATTCTATTCTCAAGTGAATATAGGAGGTCGTGGGATATAAAAGTTGAAATACAGAACACATTTTATGTTGAATAAGTAATGAGCATCCAATAGGGTTTTTTAGTAGAATAGTGATGTTCTTGAAACTACTCCTTAGAAACATTAATCTAGCTACCATGATTCAGATATATGTATTTGTGTTTTCTTACATACCATTTCTTTTTATAGGACTGAAAAAGATTTGGTAAAATACATACAAGACAAAGTAAAAAATAAAGTATTTGGCAAAGATAACTGGAGGCAAAATGAGATTGATCCAATAGAAAATAAATTTACAAAATATGCTCTTTGACCTTTGCTGTGAGATTTCTAATAGCTCCTGTGGTCTCTTGGGAGGCTTTCTTAATCTTGATTAGGTCATCCTATTCAAGTGATACAGTCCTAGTGAACCAAAATTCATGTTAGTCCCAGATTCAATTTTTAACTGTCTGGTCTAACTCTTCTTTAACATGGTTTATCATAGTTTTTCCCATCCCTTAGAATCCTAGATCCATGAATTATCATAACTGTTTTTCTCAGGAGACAGGCAATATGCATGCCACCACTTACACATTTTCTGTATGCTTTCATGTTAAGGAGTAGTTTTCTAGTTGTTTGTATAATGCCTTCTCTATCTTCATATGTGAAAGGGTGTTTCTTAAAAGAGTTCCACAATCTCTATTTCATACACTTGGGCTGATAAGTACTCCATAACACAGCACATTAACATTTCTGCTGTAAATGTATGAATATTCACATAAAGTGAGGTTCATAAAGACTATAAGTAACCTCTGGTCAGCTTTTCTCCCAATTAAATTCAGGTAAAGTCGTATTTTGTTTTCAAATAGAGTTATTAAAGACAATTTGTTTTCTGTGCACTTCAGATAAAACTGAGTTAAAAATATAATTTTTAATTTACTGGAACTATTCTTAAATTGATCCCTTTCCTTTTTCATTAGATATCTTTGGTCCCCAGTCATGTTCTCTCACCAAGTAACCAGTCAAATCTCTTGCTTTGTAACTTTGTCTTTAAAGGCAGTTAGATTTGATACAAAGTTATCTTAGATATACTCTCTCTTCTCTCATTTAAATTAGACGATAGGTCTAATTTACCCTTTGAAGCTTCAATTCTCCTTTAAAGTATTTCGCTCTGCTCTTTTATTTTTTAATATTTCTCCACCTATGCCACCCTAGTACTGAAACTTTGCTGAACCAATACCTTTTATTCATTTCAAGTATCCTGTAATTTCTCTATCTATTGTTCTTCCTTGCACTATGCCCAGTTACCAACTCACCTCAAAAGAACTACTATGTAAAGCTATCTTGGCCTTAACATTGTTATGAAGTCACCTGGCTTTATTTCTTTTCAAGTGGATCTTCTATCTCTGACATGGTAGAGTCACCTATTACCTTTCATTTTTAAGTAATATGTTTCTGAGAGTAAGTCAGAATATTGATCTCAGATATTCATGAAGATAATTAGCACAGGGTGAGCAAAGAATTCCTCAGAATGATGCCAATGAGACAAGCTACACAATTTCTGGAACAATGCCTGGACATTGAATAAAGGTCAATGCTTATGGTTTCAAGGCTAAAATTTCCTCGTGATCAAAACCTCACAGAAAAACCATTATACTGAGTAAAAATGCTAAATTTATCAATACTTGTAAAGGCTATGAAGAAAATTTGCCCACCTTACAATAAGTTCAAAAGTTTAAAGCCAAAAAAAAAAAAAGTTTAAAGCCTAGAGAGGCTCCACCAAAAATCTCACCATTTATTATTTGGATCTGCACATTCCACTTACTCTTTTATCTCCTAAATAGCCCCAGATCAGGAACCAGACCCTGCAGTCAGTCTCTTATGTAGCTTAATTAAAACCATTTCTCTATTTAGTGTAAATTCTGAGACAATAAGACAAGCAGTAAAACCCAAAGAAGTCAAAATATCACCTTTCTTGTTGATACAATCTAGAGTGAGGGATGAGGCTTAATGGGATTGACATAAAAGATCTTGCTAACAGAACCCCAACCGAGAATTAGGCCTTTCTAACCAGAAATAGAGAAAGGGAATTATATTAATTTGTATTTCTGCATAGCAAATGATCAGAAACTTAGTGGCTTAAGGCAACAGACATCTGCTATCTCACAGTTTCCATGGATGAAGAATTAGGCATCAGTCAGCTGGATGTTCTGCTCAGGGTCCAAATGCCATCAGCCATGCTGCATTTTCATCTAGAGGCATGACTAGAGAAGAATCTCCTTCCCAGCTCATTCATGGTGTTAGCAAAATTCTTTTCCTTGTAGTCATGTGACTGTAGGTCCTAGTTTCTTACCATCTGTTGACTAGAAGCTACCCTCAGGTCCTACAGGTCATTGCAGAGTCATGTTTCTCAGCTTCTCCATAACAAGTTCATAATTAGGCTGTTTATTTCTACCAGACCAGTGGTAAAAGTTTTCCTTTCAGTCTCCTAAATCAGAATCTTATGTGATGCATTACAATTTCAGGAGTGACATCTCATCACCTTTGCTATATTCTATTTATTAGAAGCAAGTGATAGATTCTATCCAAACTCAAGGGGAAGGTAATATACAAGGATGTTATGCAATTAGGTCCCCCTAGTGTGTGTATATCACAGAATTTATGGTCAGTTACCTGATTCATGGTACCAATAAGGCAAAATGAACAGATTCAAAGCAAACAAACAAATTGAAATAACTTTTTCATAAGCAATTCATATATTCCTGGTCCTGAAGATTGGTAAAAGAAATTCTATTATGAGCATCATTAAGATTATATGGGTTTTGTCGTTCAGTGGGACAGTATTACTAATCAACTTGGCTACGATATATTTGCCAATTATTCAATCAAATATTAACCTAGGCAGCTGTAACAGGTAATTTGTATGTTTGATTAAAGTCCATAATCAGTTGATTTTACATAAGGTAGATTATTTTAGGTAATCTATGTAGGCCTGATTCAATCAGATCAAAGAATTTAAGAGTGGAATGAAGGCTTCCCTAAGGAAGCATAAATTCTACCTATAATAGCAGCATCAACTCATGTCTGAGAGTTTCATCTTGCCTTTCCTGATGGCCTGGACTATGGATTTCAAACCTGCCTTGTTCTCCACAATGACATATAAGCCAAGTTCTTGAAATAATTGTCTCTCCCCCTCTTCCCTCTCTCTCTTTCTATAGATAGATATATATATAATTTATATTTATCTATGTATCTCTCTATATAAAATATATCTTAAAAATTTATATATATATTTATATATCTATATCTATATATTTTATATATGTGTGTGTTTATACTGTGTGTGTGTGTGTATCTGTATACACACACACACAATCTTCCACTAGTTCTGTTTCTCTGGTTGAACACTGACTAATACAGTAATGTTAGATTCTTAAAGACACTTGGTATAATTATAGTCCAACCCTTTATATAATATATATAATTTTACAGATTATATAAAATAGTTCAATGTAAATAATATATGCCATAATACCACAGAAAAGTCTTATTAAAAATTCTGTAGAACATTTTCCAATCAGTTTCAAGCCGAAAAACATAGAGAAAAACCTTATATTTGTATATTGTCCCTTTGTCCCTTACTGTTTATGGACAGACAACCAATCTAAAGGATCAGCCCTCAGGCCCTGTGTGGTCACCTCAAGAGATGAAGGAATCTATACCTCAGTACAATTGTCATCTAGTGAGTCACAAGACACTGGCCTGGCAGTCCTGTCTTAGAGAACCAAAAATAACATGATCTAGGAACCCCATTCTTTAGTGGATTTACTTAATTCAGAAATAGACTTCAGAATAAGAATGAAATATATAACCTTCAGACAATTATCAATAAATAGTTATTCTTTTAACAGAAGTTTTGATAAGTATTGCACAGGAATAAGATAAAGGTTATTGGGGCACCTGAGGGGCTCAGTCTGTTAAGTATCTGATTTCCACTCAGGTCATGATCTCACGGTTAGTAAGTTTAAGCCCCACGTCAGGCTCTCTGCTGCCAGCACAGAGCTGGCTTCGGATCTTCTGTCTCCCTTTCTCTTTGCCCTTCCCCAGCTTGTGCTCGCTCTCTCTCTCTCTCTCTCAAAAACAAACACTTGAAAGGAAAAAGATAAAGGTTATTGATAGAGTTAAGGAGAGTGCAGCTAATCTATGATGCTTATGAATAAAAAGTATATATGTATAAATATATGTATAATTTTAGAATGTATTATAAAGATGTTTTGTCTGCTTCAGCACAAAAAATATGATTTATCAAGAACAAAATATTTATGTCATAGCCATAATAACTAAATGCCCAACTTGAAAAAGAACCCATATATTGTTTAATTTTGAAAAATATAAATTCCATGAACCACTTAAGATTACTCAGAGCAAAATATATACCTAGACAACAGAATAAGGTGTTTTCTAATGTTCAGCTGTTGTTATTTTACATAGATTATACTATGAGCCAGTGAAATTATTATGAAACTTCCACCAAAAATGATGATTTTAGATTTAGTACAGGAAAAGTGTCAGTTTATACAAAATATTAAAAAGCAAAATGAGCTGATATAGAGAGAAAAAGTGTGGAATCTGTTGTAATGGCTCACAGAGTCAGAAATCCAAAAATATTGGATATAAAAGATTCTATTTACAATGTAAAAGTAGAAATTATAAAAATTTAGGTTTCTAGGTAGAAAAAGAAACTTAAGCCAATCAGATTTTTAATATCTAGGTGACTGTGAGAGTGATGTGCCTTAAGAAAAACAGGAAAAAGGAAGGAGACTGGGCATCTCGGTGATTTAGTCCATTAAGCATCTGACTCTGTCATGATCTCAGGGTTCGTGGAATTGAGCCCCACCTGGAGCTCCGTACTGACAGTATGAAGCCTGCTTGGATTTCTTTCTCTCCCTCTCTCTGCCCCTCCCTCTCTCCCTCTTTTTCTCTGCCACCCCCCCCAAATAAATAAATAAATTTTTTTTAAAAAAGGAAGGAGACTGGTGGTAATGGAACAGAGAAGAAGAAAGGACAGGTTCTGATGTGGCATTTATAGGACCTCAAAGTGGAGACATTAATCAAAGATCTAGAATTAAGGTTTCTTATTTAAGGGCAGTTTTTATAAGAAACACAGATTCTGGAGACTTCTGCACAGGTGTGTTACTTAAATGCAAACTAATTCTGGTGGAAAGAAATTAGAAAGATCTGGAGATGGAGGCACAGCACCAAGGCAAAATACAAAAGCTAAGGACTCACAGAAGAAACTGCCACCCAGGGAAATAGAAGCAAAAGCAATAAGGCAAAATATAAGAGGCCCATGACCTTGAGAGTAAGCCTACCTCATTAAAGCATAATCTAATAACTTCTGGATTGTGAGGATTCCAGGACAACAGCAATTTTCATACCCAACATAAATTTGATCAGACAAAAACACACACTTTATAAAAATATTAAAAGCAAACATATACAAAAAAAATTGCAAATGGCAAAAGATGACAGTTTTACTGGTCATAATAAATTTATATATCATAGATGCACTGTGGAAAATTTATAATCCTGATTTGGATATTTATAAAAGCCCATCAAGTGGCTGAGTCAAGCATGTTCTCTTACTTTACTGAAATTAACCAATCAATTTGTTATCTCCTTTCCCTGAAGTGAACTGAGTAATTGGAATTATGCTCTTTGAGCTCTATTTACAAGACACACACATTAGGAGTGGGAAAGAAGCATTCTCCACAATATAATAAATAAAAATCATTGGAAGGTTTTTCTTAAAAAAAAAAAAAGTCCATCAAGATCAAGAAAGAAAGCTTGTAATAAATTGCAATTCACTGATATTGGAAATAAACATTTAAAAACTATTCACATTGTTATGTACTATACAGTCATTCACATAATTATCATTTAATACATTATTTTATATGCATTTGTTCATTCATTTATTCTACAAATATTTATTGAACACAAAATATGTCCTAGGCACAGAAATCCAACAACAACAAAAAAAGAGATGAACCTGGCTCTCAAAAGTTTTTTTTATTTTTAAGGAGAAAAGACACATCAATAATTTGTATTTATTATGGAAATCAAAATGATAAAAATAGGTGAATATAAAGATGGCTTCTGGAAAAAGTTTACACCTGAGCTGAAACACAAAGATTCAATGACAGGCAGAATATGTTTGGGTGGGGAAGACACCCACCCAAAGAATGGGTAGGGGAAGAATACAAAAGCAAATCCAAGGTAGAATACAAAAGCAAATCCAAGAAGATAAAAAATAAATAGGAATGTGCAGAAACTTAAGAACATTTTATAATTCCCAGAGCATAAAATTAAAGGCTAAAGATAGATCTGGGGAAGCAAACAGACTAGAATGATATGTTAAGAGGCTTGACCATTTATCCTAGGGTCCATCTGGAAAAGCAGATCTGCAGGGTGTTAATAGATATTATAAATGAATAAAAGGGGTTTGTCGTTAAATTTGAAAAATATTAATGAAACAAAATTAAGCATTCTTTGCGTCTTTAATATATTTCTAGGCTTTTATTTATTTTTTTTTAAAAAGAACATTTTATTATTATAAGGATCTGTGATAAAAAATAATTCTAAAGTATATTACACATATTAATATTTCTCAATAACCATACTTGTTATTAAAAACACATCATTTTTTCTTGCTGAATAAAGTTTTCTTTTTGATTATATAAACTGCACTTGATTCCACATGGGGATTTCTTTTTTTTTTTAAGTTTTACTCTTTTTATTTTTTTTATTTATTTATTTATTTTTTTTTTTATTAAACTTTATAGTTTATTGTCAGGTTGGTTTCCATATAACACCCAGTGCTCTTCCCCACAAGTGACCTCCACCAAGACCATCACCCCGCTTTACCTTTTCCCCTTCCCCTTCCCCCCTCAGTTTGTTTTCAGGATTCAAGAGTCTCTTGTGTTTTTTCTCCCTCCCTCTCCCTAACTCTTTTTCCTCCTTCCCCTCCC
>CM053573.1:34527528-34617284 GCA_028646485.1 Cryptoprocta ferox
ACTTGTGGGGAAGAGCACTGGGTGTTATATGGAAACCAACCTGACAATAAACTATAAAAAAAAAACAAAAACAAACAAAAAAAAAACAATACAGTACAAATTGTTAATCTAGCCTCAACACTTTCTAGCTGCCTGACATCAAATAAATTACATATATACCTTCTTTAATGAAATGACTTAAAACATGTAAAGAATATAGAACAATGCCTGGATCAAGTAAGTTCTATGTAAGTACTTGCTATCATCGTCATCATCACCATCATCATCACTAAAAATGCATGATTTAAAAAAAAAATTCAAGATCATCTCCCTTAAGCCTGGACTCCCAATGCTTCCCGTCAATCTGACAATAATTCTTCAGTTAATTTCCTCTTCTCCACAATTGCTATTTCTAAAGTTTTCTAATATCCTGCAAGCTTCTATCATTCCACCAAAACTTTCCAACTTTTTATCAGATGAGATTACCTCCTAAAGCACAAGTTAAATATAAACCATTCAACTGGAACTTCTTCAAATGCTATCCATCCATTTTTTCCCCCTGATTTCTGTTTTAAAAAAGGACATCTCTTATCAAAAGTCAATTATTTTCACCTAAGTTTTGGGTCTCATACCTACCAAATCTACCTATTTCTTAGAAATAATAGATCCTCAATAAGCTATCTTAACCCATTCTTTTCCTTTCAATATTATTTAGCATTTAAATGTTATTTTCTCCCATTGTAAAATAACTCCTGGACTCCATATTTCTCTCAGACTACCTTCATTTTATAGGCAATTTCTCTTACAGAACCAAAGAATATCATCACTTCCCATCTCTGTATTTTCCACTCACTTAACCCCAATCTATCTTCTGTCTCTTTATTTCCACACACACAAAAAAAATAGACTAAAGACATCAATGGCAACCGTATCGCTAACCCCAACATACATTTCCAATCTTTATACCATTTCCTCTTCCCAAAAATGATCAGTGATGACCTTTCCCTCTTTGTTGGAACTTTCCTCTCTTGCTTCTATTGAATTATGCTTAGATACATTTTTCTCTATATCTCTGACCATTCATTTCTGTCTTGTTTCTTTTTGTTTATGGGTTGCTTTAAAATAATGTGATCTTTAGTCAGTCATTAAAGTTGAGTTTTCTCAAATTTAGATTGTGGACTGAATCAAATGCTTGGTTTCTAGTCAATCTCTTTCCTACCCACAGAAATGTAAGGCCTATATTCAAGTAATTCCAAAATTTATATTTTCAATCATGTCTTATTTTATGTTCTATATCAGTGTAACTATTTGACTATAAGCTACTTCTAATTGTGTATCTATCAAACCACCTCACGTTCAGAATTTCCTAAACTATATTTATGACTTTCTCTCCCTTCTACTCCACATCACTCCCCTCTATTCCCTATGTTCCTAACATCAGTGAATCACATAACCATCCATCCATCCAGTTTCAGAAACTGGAAACCTGCAAGCTATCTTTGATTCCTATTACTCTCTTGCTCCCCAATTCAGTCTTTCATTCAATAAATATTTATTGTGTGTGTGCATTCAGCCAGGCCCTAGGCTAAGTGTTAGCGATATAACAGGAAAACAAATAAATGAATAAAGTCCATACCATTATGGCACATCATTTCAAGGAGAGGGGATAAGTAGGAAAGAAAGTCAAGAAATAATGAAAGAATCTGTCAGTTCATGATAGATGCTATGTATTAAAATAAAGCAGGTTGCATTTGATAGTGAATAATGACAAACTATTTTATATTTGATAATCAAGGATGGCCACTCTGATAAGGTGACTTTAGAAGAGCTTTTAAAATTTTGTATCCTGACTTTGTCTCAAATCCATTTAATTATTTTCATCTCGATTGTTGTCATCCTTATCCAACATATGACATTCCTCCCTTGGGCTCCACTATTAGCCCACAGACTTCTTCTTTGCTTTGGACTTCTCCAATCTTATGTTTTAAAAGCAATGGAAGTTATTTCTATTTTATAAAAGGTAATACAAATATAGCCAGGTCTCTAAGCTTTCATATACAGCTATCTCTTCCAGTTTTCATATTTTCAATTCACATTTTTAATTTCTATTTTTTCACATTAAAATTCACATGACAACTTCTATGCTCCTTTATAATTATTAGCAAAGTTGAAAATTTATCTTTTTATTATTTGAATATATTTTGCTTTTTTTATTGGAATATAACTGCCAGATGGTAGACTACATTTACAAAACTATAGTATGGAATTCCATCCCTTACACATACTTATAATATATTAGGTTTACAATAGATGCTTGTTGACAAAATGAAATGCCATTAATATTTTTGGAGGGTACATAATTTTTAAATTAAGGAATGAAGACCAACAAATCTACCTGCAATCCTCTCTCAACAAGATTTCTTTTATATACTGTATAGCAGTAATTATTTATACATCTTTTAATTCCACCATATTTACTAAGAGTCTGGTACATGTATAGTCTACATTATTTGCTAGAGGTACATGAAGAACAAGGCAAAAAATGTTTACATGCTTACAGAGTTCACATACATTATGGGTGTAGGGAAAGACATCAAGACATCTAGAACATATATATATAAACTATATATAGTTTAATTATACATATGCATTTTATATTACACATATGTATATTACATATATGCATATGTATATACATGAAGATGTATGTTACTAATACTTAATATGATTCTACAATAAATAAGTAATGAAGCCCACTTTGGAGAGGATGATCAGGAATTGTCGATTAGAAATAACATTTAAAAGAGATTACCATTAATGGAAAAGATCCAGGCAAAGAAAGCATCAGGAAAAGAGGCAGTCACAGAGAATGGCAAGTACAAAGACCCTGAAGTAGAAAATAGTTTGGTATATTCTAGGAATTGATAGAAGGAAGGTATTACTGGAACTCAGTGAACAAGGAAAAACCGAGAATAACCTGCATCAGGAGAAGGGAGTAGAGGCTGAACCAAACCAGGAGCATGAGAAAAGCTCAGAGATTGCTACAAATTATTTTTTTTTGTTTTATCTTATATTTGAGAGAGAAAGACAGAGAGACAGAGAGAGAGAGAGAGACAGAGTGTGAACAGGGTAGGAGCAGAAAGATGGAGACAGAATCTGAAGCAGGTTCCAGGTTCCAGGATGTCAGCACAGAGCCAGATGCGGGGCTTGAACTGATGAACTGTGACTTCATGACTTAAGCTGAAATTGGATGCTTAACTGACTAAGTCACCCAGGCACCCTGAGAATGCTGTAAATTTAATGAGAAAGCTTATAAATACAGAATTGACATTATATCTGATCTACACTATTTTTATTTATTTACTAATTAATTAATTAATTTATACCATTATAAAAAGGAACCTTTTATTATGGAAAAGAAAATGTATGGACATGGTAAAAAATATCCAAGGCATAAAAAATATTTAAAAATTAAGTCCTTCCATGCTATTCTCCCACTGTAGCCACTACCACCTTCAGTTTTAACTTTATTCCCCAAAGTTAGACTATTTTGTGTGGAGTTGAAGAAATATAGACATTTTTACATAAATTGATACAATTATATAAAAGATATTCTTTCTTAAGTTTTCTTTTAATTTGAATATAGTTGACACACAAGGTTAGTTTCAGATATACAACATACTGATTCAACTTCTCTATATGTTCTACTATGCTCATCATAAATTTAGCTACCATCTGTCACCATACAATGCCATTACAATATCATTGACTATATACTGTGTCTTTTATTCCAGTCACTTATTCATTCCATAACTGGAAACCTGTATCTTCCACTCCCTTGAACCCTGCCTTAAATCCCTTCCCATACAATATGGGGTTAATATCCAAAATTATATAAAGAACTCATACAATTGAACACCAATAGAAACAAATAATCCTATTAAAAATGGGCAAAGCACCTCAACAGACATTTTCTCGAAGAAGATATACGGATGGCCAACAGACACATGAAAAGATGCTCAATATCACTAATCATCAGAGAAATGAAAGTCAAAACCACAGTGAGATATCACCTTATACCTGTCAGAGTGGCTTATCAAAAAGACAAGAAATAACAAGTACTGAAAATGTGGAGAAAAAAGGAATGCTTGTGCGTTGTTGGTGGGAATATAAATTGGTACAGTACTGTGGAAAACAGTAAGGAGGTTCTTCAAAATATTTAATAGATAAATGCCATGTGATCTAATAATTCCACTGCTGGGTATTTATCCAAAGAAAATAAAAACATGCATTCAAAAATATATATGCACCCCTAAGTTTACTGGAGCAATATTTACAATGGCCAAGATATGGAAACAATCTATGTGTCCATCAACAGACAAATGAATAAGAAAGATGTGATACACACACGCACGCACACACACACACACACACAGGAATATTATGCAGCCATAAAAAGGAGCAGGCTGTCTCATGTGGGACAACATGAGTTGACCTAAAAGTTAATATATGCTAACTGAGAAAGACAAATACCATACGATTCCACTCATATGTAAAATATAAAAAAAGATGAATAAACTGATTTATGCTATTTTAAACATTCATTTTGCTTTATCTAAGATAAATGGAATGGGGAAAGGGCAAGAGGACAACTGGAAAGGCAGAGTAACTAGAAAATAATAAAGATCCATGTGGATTAAAAGGAGAGAGCAAATACTTTGGGGTTAAATACAGGTTGGATAAAGAGTTACAGAATAAGAAGAATGGAAGTCTAAAGTCAGATTTCAAACTTTGATGTCATGTATATATTTAACATTTAATAAGACTACTGATGTCAATTAAATGATTCTGGGAATGTTAGGGAGATAATGAGACTCTGTGAAAGAAGTGAAGAGTTCTCTTTTGTAACTGTTGAGTTTGAGAAGCATTTGAAAGTTCCAAGTAAATATGACAAATAAGCCCTTGAATATAACTGTCTGAGAGTCAATGGATAGGTCTGGCTGGAAAAACACACTTGGGAAATATCAGTATATATTTATGACATGGAAAAGGATGGAAACCCCTGTATCTTTATAATAGAAATATGTTGTACTCGAAACCTGAAAAGTGTGTTAACATTAAAAACTTCCGTGGAGAAGGTATAACACGCAGAAGTGTATAGGAGTAGCATACAGTGGGGCAGGATGGAAACCAAAGCAGGAGTATCTGAGTTACCAAGGATAGGAAATGAAATTAGAACATTGTCAATAAAGCAAATACAAGACAATTAATATCCAATATCTTCAAATAACAGAATTCCCTCACTGAGATAGCTAAATGTATGTGGCCGGGCTTGTGGCTGGGTTCCCTTACCCTGTCTCCTCTTTCAGTACTGTAGTGACCAGTTTATAACCTTATTTAATTATTTGGGACCTCATTTCCCACCTATCTCTTGCCAATATTCTTCATAGAGAAGCTCTTTTTTGCTGTCAATAGGGTCTCAATGCTAATGGACAAATATTCAGAATCCTGATGTTGAAGCAGATTTTGAATTAGAAGACTGCCATCAGCACAGAACCTTACATTCCTGAACACCGGATTGGTGTCTTCTAGGACAACACTCACATTTGCAAGAGAGTATATAAGTTATTTCAGCCTTTCTCTTTAGCACAGATTCCTTAGAAGTCTCACTGATAAATCATTTTGGTAAAGATTCTATTGATCTCTCCCAACAAAGCTTACTTCTTCTTCCATTATACAAATCAAGTTCTGGGTAGGTTAAAAGGAAATTCTATTTATTGCTTTGAAATTGTGTCCCATAGATATACTTGCCTAAGATCATACTTTTTCTGATATATTCTTTTAAGGAGGAGTGCTTCAACTTCTTTCTGTTTTTTTTTTTTCTGAGACATTTATCCTTCCTGACTACCTTTGAAGTCAAGCAAACAGTATCATAGAAACAAGTGAAATCTAAAATTGCATTTATTGGTTTAGTGTAATACTGATGCATCTGAAACTTTATTTTATAAAACACCATTTGAGTTTTTTTAGTGCATTAATTTTATCAAGCAAATTAACAGCTATACTTCAGGTAGGTATGTTTATAATCAATGGGAAAAGTATCCCAAAAAGGGCAAATGCTATGGGCTCAGTGAAACCAAGTGAAAAGTTCCCAGATAAGGGAAATTATAAAAAATATTTAAAATGAAAACAAGCGGAATTAAAGATCAACATTACTATAACACTGTTTACTAAATGAAAATTTTTGAATAGAGAAAAGTTTTCAAATTTCAATTATTGTTGCACTTTCCAGAACAATTAAGTATGTTTTAATAACACAAATGACAAACATTAGTGTTTATTAAAATAGAAATAGCTTTTAAGATACTTAATTTTTTTTATCAAAAAGTCAATATTGCCTGAACATATTATTGAATAATCCTCATGTTATTGAATGCTTCATATTTAATAAGAGAACCAAAGGTCTAGAAAAGATATTGATAGGTCATAATAATACATTTGTTAGTGAAGAGACTGATTTCAATTACTTATATCTTTCATCAGAAATAGTATAACCACAGGTAAACATAACATAGTTGCTTAGTACAATTGACTGCCTGATATGTGAGTGGTGTTTATATGACTTATAATATAGAAGAATCATTAAAATCAAACCAAAATTAATTATGAATCAAAGAAAAGATCAATGTGTATCTCAGATTGTAAAATAGACCTGGGATGTGGGTGGGACAAGGCTTGGCATAGAGCATGTTATGACTATATATACTGAATTCCAACTATGTGTCATCACTGTGCTATTAGCAGCACACATGTTATCTCTTTCATAATTTAATAAAGAACACCTATTCATGAGATTTCAAAGGAGGACTACTGGGAAAACTGAAGAGTTGGGTATAACTCTTGTGCTTGACAAAAGGAACAGCAGGCTTTAGGGTCTAAAGAATCTGGTGACATGAAGAAATCCTCCTCTACTCAAGTAGCTCTATTCTGCAAAAAATTACCCACTAGCTGCCCTAAGCCAGGCTCCGTGCTAGGTGCTGGAATGTAGTGGTGAATGAGAGACATGGTTTCTTTTTTATTCATCAATCATCTGGGAAGCTAAACAAGGTAAACAGTTAAAACATGTTGGGAAAAACACGAAATAAACTTTATTTCCTCTAGTATGGCAGGCTATATACTCTGATGGTTTTCCCAATGAAGCAACTAAAATGACAGATAGAAATAAACAAACCGATATATTTGTAAACACTGCTGAAGTGCACCAAACAAAACCCACAAGTGAAGTGAGAACAAGAATGCTGTTTAAGGGGGAAAAAACTGAGAAGTGAAGATGGCTTTCACCCTGGGGTTGTTCACTGTACTCTGGGAACCAGGGCTTCTGAATTGACATTTGAACACTGGGAAGCAAAGAAGGTAGAAAACCTAAAGAAACCTGTTATAAAACTGAGCATTCAAAGGGTACACCTTCAGGGTAAGATTCAATAAGAAATAAGTTGCAGTGAGGTGGACACAGAAAGAAAGCTCAAATACCTCAACTTTGACAGAATAAACAAAAATCCCTTTTGAAAATTCAAAATCCAAAAATGGCTCTAGCTCTGACTTTTCATCCCAACATGCTATGTGTGTTCTCTGAAAAACATCAAAATCAAGGGGTAATTAAAATTTTAAGTGGTCTTGGTTGTTAGTGGCCCTGGAAGGAGACAATAGCAAATGCAAATCCTGTCTGAAGAAACTTAAGCCAAGAAATGCCTAAAAATGGTCATACATTAAGTTGCATAAAAAAAGCAACTCACATGTAAAAATCACACAAGTAAACAAGTCACTAGTACGTAAATTTTAAATTCAATCATTAAATATATTAATTGTGCTTAATAAGTTCAAAGGAAAAAAACTTGAATATATCTGCAGGAAATAGAAGTATGAAAAATGATCAAGAAGATTTTCCCCCAAAAAGAAGATTTCAGGGGTGCCTGGTGGCTCAGTCAGTTAAGCATCCAACTCTTGATTTCATCTCAGATCATGATCTCTTCATGAGTTTGAGCCCCACATTGGGCTCTGCCCTGACAGTGCAGACAGAGCCTGCTTGGGATTCTCTCTCTCTCTCCCTTTTTCTCTGTTCCTCTCCCATTTATGATGACACACTCTCTCTCTCTCTCTCTCTCTCTCAAAATAAACAAATAAACTTAAAATTTTTTAAAAGATTTAACAAATAATCACAGATAGTCTAGAAATAGTAACTGATATCATAATAACTGAATGATATAGTAATTAAAATTAAAAATTCAATGGATGGCTTTAAAGATTAAAAAAGAGTAAAAGAAATTTTCCAAAGGACAGCCTAGTAAGGCAGCAGATATTAAATCTGAAAGATAGGTTAAAAGACATAAAGGAAACTATAAAATGATTCTACAGTCTCCTCAGGGTTGCTGTAGAAGAGGAGAAAAAGAATGGTCCACAGAAAAAGATAATTGTGAGAATTCTCTACATTAACAAAAGACAAGCAGCTAAAGATTCAAGAAAAGCAATAGATCCCAATCAGATTAAGTAAAACAGAAGTCAGCAGATACCTGTATCAGCGAGAATGTAGAATTTCAACAGAAGCCTGAAATGAAGGAGAGATTACCTTCCAAGGTGAAGACTTTAGATTTATAAAAAAAAGTTTTCAATCACATTAAACAATGTAAAATTACAGTGAAATGACTCTGTCTATTGGAAGAAAGAATGTATCTATGTTAGCCAAGGTGGACTCAGTCATGGTGTTATAATTTAAATAAACAAGTTATCTGCATTCCTATACCCCCACTTACATGTAATATAAAATGGCTTAACAGGGGAAATAATTATGCCCATTCAGAAAGGGGAAGAATGGAAGACATCTGTTCTAGAATATCCTTAGGCAGTCATGATTCCTCTAACATCAATTACTTTTAGGTCCTGCTCCTACTGCTTAGGAAGAATTCTATAAATTTGTCCCATGACCCATAGCTCAAACTCCAGAGCAGAAGTCAGCAAACTGTGCTTTAGGGTCAAATTCAGCCCTTGGCCAAGTTTATTTTTAACTATAGTCTTATTGGAATACAGTCACAAACATTGATTTAAATATTGTTTATGACTGCATTGAATAGCAGAATTGAGTGGTTGCAACAGAGATCATATGGCCTATAAAGGCTAAAATATTTCCTAGGTTCTTTACAAAAGAAGTTTGCTGACCCCTGCACTAAGAGAGTCCCTCTCTCTTTTGCTTTAGCTAAAGTGGTTGTTGGGTAATATTCTTTCTTTCTTGGAAGCTCCCTGGCCTTCTCAGCTCATTTTCTGCTCCTAGGAGTTTGGGAGCCAAGGGTTATTTGAAGATTTAAATGGTAACAGGATATTTAATTCCAGACTCAAGGAATCTTTAGCAAGACAACTGTGTATTAAATATATACATATATTAAAGAGAGAACTTATACAACTGGTAAAGAAGATGTAGATCACAGAAAATCTAACAACTAGAAAAGCAAGATAAATCACTAAACCATTGTTTTAAGAAAACAGATGGCTGTGGAAGCAATGGGGGCTTATAGAAATTAAAATTCATTCTTGCCCATAGGCAATTTGTACAATTGAAAGCATTTATTGGAAGTCTTCCCCTCAAAAAATTTTTCAACTTTATCTTATGTAAGCACTTGGTTCTTCTACACCTGGAAAGGCTCCCAATTTATGGAACCTCAGTATTACCTTTTCCTTCTATGCACAAAATTACCTACTTCTCCCCAAGTTATTTGCTTTTCTGTGATACACTGCTAGAAGCAGCAAATAAAATGCACACACTCGCTATTCACATTCTGTTGTCCAAATTCATTTCCTAACATTATTCACATGTCAGTCCTCCTGTGGAGGCCACAATTTTACTAAATATTTTGCCACTGCAAAAATGAACTGTGATCTTTCCTATCTTTGGCACAAGCTCCCTTACTGTTCATTGACCAACTGCCTTTCAGGTTTTTTTTTTTAACAACACAGTAATACCAATCACTTAAGCTCATATTTCTTTATTCAGAGCCATATTCATATGCCCCTGCCCAATTGTAAGGGGAACTAAGCAGTAAAGTCTTCTACGTCCTGAACGGGAAAAAAAAAAAAAATACTGATGAGAATTAATGTTTACCACTACCTAGAATGCTATATTCAAATGCAAAGATAATGTGCTCACAAAGATTTAAAAAGACACTTAGAGAAATTTCTTTAAAAAAAAATAAAAGAAATGGAGAGAACTTGAGGTTTTGTGGAATTTTTAAAGAATGCACTTCAACCAAAAGGAATATAACTCCAGACTGAATATCCAGATGAATGTAGTGATCAATGAAAGTAGAAAAAATATGGGTAAATCTAAACATATTTAGAGTGTGTAAGTCAATGTGTCATGAAGTTAAAATCTCAACAAGATAAATTATGCCAAATAACAACAGTTATACATGTCAGAAGTCAGAGTTTATATTCTGTTAAGATTTTATATTATCCTATAGAAATACAAGTATATTCATTAAATTTAAACTTTGAAATATTAGGTATGCATGTACTAATTTCTATATATACTAACACTGTGGTAGAAAAGGCAACTTCAAAATTAGTTCAAGGGAAAAAATGAATCATAAAACTAATAATAAAAAGGGGGGAAGAAAAATTTTACACAAAAAGAATAAGACATATAGACATAAAACATTTGATGGATATATCCTTCATATTTACCCTCATATTTCTCATCTCTAGCTTTTTATTATTCTAATTATTTATGTAAATTATTTATGTACCAAGATAAGAGACACTGTATGTCTTTTTTTTCTTTTCCTTTCTTTCTGTCTGTCTGTCTGTCTTTCTTCTATCTATCTGTATAATTAAATGATATGAAAGAAAGGAATTAACTGTTGTAAGAATCAACCATTTTACATAAAATAATTCGTTAAATTAATTAGATGTAGAACACTAAAAAAACTTAAAGTATCACAAAGGCAGTAAAAGTAGAAAGAGGAATATAAACTAATGAGGAAAACAAAATAAACAACAAAAGAGCAGACCTAAGTAAAAAAAATAATAATAATCAGGGACACCTGGGTGGCTCAGTTGGTAAGACATCTGACTCTTGATTTCTGCTCAGGTCAGGATCCCAGGATCCTTGGATCAAGCCCTGTGTCAGGCTCTGTGCTGGGCGTGGAGTCTGCTTAAGATTCTCTCTCTCTCTCTCTCTCTCTCTCTCTCTCTCTCCCCTCCTCTGACCCTCTCCCTTACTCATTCACTCTCTCTCCCTCTCTCTCTCTGTTGCTCTTAAAAAAATCAGTGCTCCCTATTTTATAATGAATGTTTGGGTCCTCCCAAAACTCACATTGAAGCCTTAATCCCCAGTGTGGCTGTATTTGAAGACGGGGTCTCTAAGGAAGTAAATAGGTTAAAGTATGTGGCCTTGATCCAACAAGATTATTGTACATATGAAAAAAGATATCAGAGATTTCCCTTTCTCCCTCCCTCTCTATCTTCTCTTTCTCTCTCTCTGTCTTTCCACTTGCATACTCACTGAGGAAAGACCAAGTGAGCACATTAACAAGAAGGCAGCCATCTACAAGTTACGAGGACAGCTGTCTCCAGAAATCAAATTGGTAGAATCTTGATCTTGGACTTCTAGCCTCGAGAAGTGTGAGAAAATAAAATAAATTGTATGTTGTTTAACCCACCTAGACTATGTATTTTTTACGGCAGCTCAAGATGACTAATATTACCACATGAAATATAAGTGGACTAACACTCTAATCAAAAGGCACAAATAATCAGGTGTGGCATACAAAAACAATAATTTACTATATACTATCAATAAGGAGCACACTTAATTACAAAGGTATAAAGGGGATGGAAGTAAAAGGAGAGAAATAGGAAACAATATGCAAACAATAAATATGAGAAAGCTGGAGTGTCTATGTTAATATTAGGAAAAAATAGTCTCTAAAACAATGATAATCAGGGGCGCCTGGGTGGCTCAGTTGGTTGAGTGTCCGACTTCAGCTCAGGTCATGATCTCATGGTCTTGGGTTCGAGCCCTGCATCAGGCTCTGTGCTGAATGCTTGCTCAGAGCCTGGAGCCTGCTTCGGATTCTGTCTCCTTCTCTCTGCCCCTCCCCGGCTCACACTCTGTCTCACTCTGTCTCTCAAAAATAAATAAATGAAAAAAAAATTTTTTGAAACAATGATAATCAAAAGAGACAATATAAAGGAGTATAACAGTAAGAAAAAGATATAAATCTACATATAATTAGAGTGTATGTGTATAAAAAAAAAAAAACAGAGCTTCCAAACATATGAATACTGATAGAAATAAAAACAGAAATAGAGAAGTCCACAATCATGGTTGGAGACTTTAATGCACTTCACTCCATAATATAATAGAAGATCTGAAATATATTATCAATTTCCTTAACATAAGTGATATTTATGGAATCAACACCTCCCCAAACTGTAAAATTAATATTCCTTTCACATTTATATGGATTACAAAGATAAACCTATGCTAGGCCACAAAACAAGTCTTAATACATTTAAAAAGGAAATCTTACTGCATAGGTTCCCTGAATGAAAATAGACTAAAATTATAAATCAGCAAAATAGAGCAGCTAGAAAAACTTCAGATCTGAAAATAAAACTGCACACCTACAAAAATGTATTGGTCAAGACAGAAATTAAAATAGAAATTCAAAAATATTATTTACCAAATCATTACAGAAACAAAATATCAAATTTTACTAAATATAGCCATAGCAGTGCTCTGAGAGAAATTCTTTAAGGTTTTTATTTGAAAAGAGAAATTATCTAAACTTAATGCTATAAACTTTTACCTTTAAAAATGAGAAAGAGAAGACTCACTTAAAACTAACATCATAATAAGAATTTAATTCTATAAATTTTACCTTTAAGAGTGAGAAAGAGAAGACTCACTTAAAAGTAAGTCTTATTAATTAACATATTAATAAGAAAAATGTAATAGGCAGAAGATTTCAATAGAAACTTCAAAAAAGAAAGGTCAATCTACATATAAAAATGCAAATCATTATTAGTTATTAATAGACATTATTCTCATTAGGGAAATGTAAAATAAAATACAGCAAGACACTATAAAAACCCTGGAAATGCATAAAATTACAGGAAAGTGACCACGAGTTTTGGTGAGGAGGTGAAGCTACTTCAGTCATCCTACATTATTAGTGAGCAAAAACAAAGGGTACAACATTTGAGAAACAATTTAAGCATTTCATAAATGTTCATGCTTACACCTACAAGAAAATCATGGCACTTCTAGATATTTTCCCAAATAATATAAAAATTTATGTCCACAAAAAAACTTGAACACAAATGTTCATAGCACCTCTATATACAATAGTTCAAAACTGTAAAATTCAAAAAATACTGATATGTGGTTATTGCATTGGGATACTGCTAAACAGTAGAAACAAAAGATTGAGCCTCATGAAAACATAGAGAAATCTCAAAATTATTATGCTGAGTGAAAAACATCAAATGTAAGAGAAAACATACTCTGCATCTATATAAAATTCTGAGACATCCAAATACATTTATAGTTAACAGAAAACTGGCTTCATGGAAAACACTAAAAAAAGGGTGAATTGCAAAATGTCATGAAGAAAATTTGGGGAATATAGCAAACATTCTGTATCTTGTATCTTGTATTCTTGTGTCTTATAGTTGTGTTTTTTTTCACAGGTAATATATCTGTCAAAACTAATTAAATTATATACTTAAGCTTCTGTGGTTTATTGTTCCCAAATTGTCACTTATTAAATTTGATTTAAAAATTATGGTAATACCAGTTTTAGTAATTAAAGTATTAGTTCATAATGTCAAAAGATCAATTAAGCACATGTATATTAAATGTCAATTTTAGGTAATTATTAACATAGCCTCATTATATATAAAGCTTAGTTTACAGAATACAGGAAATTAAAAAGTCCACAATCATTGAAGAATATATGATCAGAACTGTACATATAAAGATTACAGAAGATATGAATAACATGATTAATAAACTTTAATGACCATATATAGAATACTGCATCCACAATAGTAGAACACACATTCTCTTAAAATCCAAAAGGAAAATTTACAAAAATTGACAATATCCTCAACAATAACACAACCATAAATTAAACTCAATACTGAGATCATATACAATATCTCTTCTGATTTCAAGTCAAATATTACAAAAATTATTACAAAGTTAAACAGAAAATTCCCATATTGGCAAATTATAAATCATATGTTCAATGAACCATTTTATAAAAAGACATATCAGAATTCATGCTTAGAAAGGAAGCAAGAATATACAATGGATAAAAGACAGTCTCTTTAATAAATGGTGCAGGGAAAACTGGACAGCTACATGCAAAATGAAACTGGGCCACTTTCTTATACCATTGAGAAAAATAAACTTAAATGGATTTAAGAACCTGAAACCATAAAACTCCTAGAAGAAAACATAGGAAGTAATCTCTTTGACATCAGTCTTAGCAACATTTTTTTCAGATATCTCTTCTCAGGCAAGAGAAACAAAAGCAAAAATAAACTATAGGCACTACAGCAAAATGAAAAGAGTTTGTACAGAGAATGAAACAAAATAAAAAGGAAACCTAATGAATGGGAAAAAAATATCTGCAAGTAACATATCTGATAAGGAGTTAATAGGAAAAACATAAAGAACTTATACAACTGAATACCAAAAAAACACATATAATCCAATTAAAAATGAGCAGAGGACCTAAATAGAAATTTTTCTAAAAAAACCATACAGACCTCCAAAAAACCATAAAAAGATGCTCAATATCACTAATCATCAAAAAAATGCAAATCAAAATCACAGTGAAAAATCACCTTACATCTGTCAAAATGCCTGGAATGCAAGAGAAGAAATAAGTACTGGCGAGGAGGTGGAGAAAATGAAATCTATCACTGTTGGTAGGAATGTAAATTAGTGCAACTACTGTGAAAACAGTAAAATTAAAAATAGAAATTAAAAAATTAAAAATAGAAATGTCATATGACACAGAAATTCCACTACTGGATAAGTACCCAAAGAAAAATGAAAACACTATTTCAAAAATATCTACAGGCACCAGTATGTTTACTGTAGCATTATTTACAATAGCCAAGATACAGAAGCAACCTAAATATCTATTGATAAAACAATGGATAAAGAATCTGTTGTATACATATGATGTACAATTACTCAGACATAAAAAAGAATGAGATTTTTGCCATCTGTTATAACATGGGTAGACTTGGTAGGTATTATGTTAAGTGAGGTATATCAGATAGAGAAAAACAAATACTATACTATTTCACTTATGTGTAGAATCTAAAAAACAAAACATACAAACAAAAGCCGAAAAGACCCATAAATACAGAGATCAAACTGATGGGTGCTGGGGGAAATGAGCAAAATGGATAAAGGTGAGTGCGAAGTACAGGTTTCAAGTTATACAATGAGTAAGTCACAGGAATGAAAGGTAGAGCAAAGGGAATATAGTCAGTGGCACTATAGAAGCATTATTTGGTGTCAGATGGTAGCTACACTTGTGGTGAGCATTGCATAGTGTATAGAGTTGTCAAATCACTATGTTGTACACCTGGAACATAGTGTGTCAACTATAATTCAATTAAAAAAGACATACCATAAGAACAAAGCACTCCAAAGTATCCTAAGCATACCATCTCAGAGTAGACTGAAATATGGCTCTAAATAGAGTGAAATTGGTCTCAAAAAGAAATGCGTATTCATTTATGATGAAAACACTTAATAAACCAGGAACTGAGGAATCTTCGACTTAATAAAAAATATCTACGAAAACCTATAGGTACCATCATACTTAATGGTAAGAAGTTTGACCCTTTCCCACTTAGATCAATAACAAGTCAAGGATGTCCCCTCTCATCGCAACATTGCAACATCATAATGGAAGTACTAGCTAATGAAATAAGACAAGAAAAGTGGGGGGAAAGGTATACAGATTGTGAAGGAAGACATAAAACTGTATTTGTCTGCAGATGATATAATCACCTATGTAGAGAAATTCAAAGGATCCACAAGAAAACTCCTGGAACTGATATACGAATATAGCAACATTGTGGGACATGAGTTAATACACAAAAGTCAATTATTTTCCTACATACCAGCAATAAACAAGTGGAATTTGAAATTTAAAACACAATACCATTTACATTAAGACCCCTCCAAAATGAAATGCTTAGTTATAAACCTAAAAAATGTGTACAACATCTAAATGAGAAAAAACACAAAACTCTGATAAATAAAATTAAAGAACTAAATAAATGGAGAGATATTCTATGTTCATGGATAAAAAGACTCAATACTGTTAACACATCAGTTCTTCCCAACTTGATCTATAGAGTCAGTGCAATCCTAATAAAAATCCAGGTTAAGTTTAAGTTTTTGGGGGGGGATATTGACAAACTGATTCTACAGTTTATAAGGAGAGGCAAAAGATTCAAAACAGCTAGCACAATGTAAAAGTAAAAAAAAAAAAAAAAAAGAAAGTTAGAGAACAGATATTATTCAACTTCAAGACTTATATAAAGCTACAATAATCAAGACAGTGTATATTAGCCAAAGAATAGATAAATAAACCAATGGAAAAGAATGTAGAGCCCAGAAATAGAGGTACAAATATAGTAAAGTGATACTTAACAAAGTTGGTTATCTCTCCTACACAGTCCCCTTATATCCTGTATTTTATTGTTTGTTTATTTCTTTGTATGCCTTCTTCCTGTTAGCTCCATGATAACTATGGTTGTTCCTGCCCTGTTTTACTTATTTTTCACTGTATTTTCATAGCCAACATAGTGCTTGTAGCATGCTGGATACTCAGTAAGTATTTGTAGAATACATAAACAAATAAATGATTCCACAGGATAGGAGAATAGACAGAGAGAATAGAAGGATATTAGACTCCTAAAGTATACAGTGGGTAAATATGCTGTAAAGGAGGTCAAGAGAAAACAACAAACATAATTTTGCTTAAGATGGACTCCCCTTATCTTCATTTAGTGCCAGAAAGTATTTTTTCCACCACTGGAAAAAAAAGAATGCCAGCTTTCTAGGATGTATTTAAGTGCCTTTAATTATTACTGCTCTTTAATATGATTGACATCATTTGCAGCAACTCTTACTTGAGAGGTTTCTATGACAGAAAAGTCACTCCATGCCCAGGACTCCTTCAAGTAGGTCAATTCAATTATTTACAATTTGACTGAATATTCTTTTTATTTGCTTTCACAATGGAATTGCTACAATATCCATAGACAATAATTTTAAATATCTTAAAGACCTAATTTTCTTGAAATTCCATTTAAAATATGATCTACAATCCATTATGCTACAATTTATGTTCAGTTCTTCCAGGCATGTTCAGAAGAATTAGAGAATACAGTGTAACCTTCTCTGTATAATTGCCTGTAATATTCTTAACAGATAATTCTAACTTATCTTTTGGTTTCCTCGTCTTCAGGCTAAATAATTACAGTCCCTTTAACCTTCTTTTGGAGGTCATATATTTAATCCTTTAATCATTTATGGAACTCTCTTTTAATCTTCTGTAAGTTCCCTTTTAAGTTGCAGAGCCAAAACTTAATGTAGTACCCATGAAAGGTTTTAACCATGCTGGGATGCTGAGTATAATGGGAAATTTATCTCATGGTATCAACATATTCTTCTTCTCACCATGAATCCCAGTATTGCACTGTTTTTATAACTAAGAAATGACATTGTGCACTCATGTTCATCTTGTTAGTTCATCTTGTTACCCACTGCTAATGAATAGCTCCCATCGGGATTAGGAACCAGAGAACCAAAGATGTCACTTCATAGGATCAAATGGGAATTAAACATTCACAATAAAAGAATAATGCAAATCCAGTGACCTTCCTCAATAATGAAATGACTACCAATTATAGCTTACCCTGGATATATTATCTACCAGTGTGGGGAGTTTGAGATTCATTTTATCTTCTATCTCTATAATGAAAGGACTGGGCAGCCCATTGTGGAAGAGAAAGAGATGGGTGGATTAATTTTAAATTAAGCAGTATGTTTCTAACATATGCCTAACAGTGATTCTGTGCTACTCAAACTAAAATCACACTTCTTTAGTAACAGCTTTATAATTTTTTTTTACCACTAAAGGGTAAATGTTCATGCAACTTTCTCATGAATTACCCCAATAGCCTCTTTATGAAGGGGTTTCCAAATGCCAGCCAAGGTAAGGTCAGGAGGCTGAATAAAAGTTACTGAGAAGATTTTTTTTTTGTTTGGATTTTTTTTAAAAAGCATTTTTAAAAAGTAATAATAGAATCTCAAAAAGTTTGAAAGTTAATATACAGGGAGTCTCATGTACCCTTCATGCAACCTTCCCCAATATTAGCATCTTGCATCACTACAGTATATCAAAACTAGGAAATTGACATTAGTACAATCCAGAGCTTAATCTGATTTCACCAGTTATAGATGTCTTTGTGTGTGTGTGTACAATGCATTTAATGTAATTTTATCATATATGCAGCCTTGTGTAACCCTTGCCACAATCAAAATACTTAACTGCACCATGATGGAATTCACTCATGCTACCTTTTTCTAACTACATTCTCTTCCTACACTGTCTACCTCTAAACTTAGCAACTACTAATCTATCCTCCATACCTTTAATTATTTTATTTCATAAATGTTATGCAAATGGAGTCATGCAATATGCATAATTATAAAAACTAAAGAGATTTTTAAAAATAATATTCCAGAGCCTCTGAACCAAGAGATTTTGATTCAGCAATCTGAAATGACAGCATGGAATTAACATTTTAAAAGTTGTTAAAGTCCTTTGGCAATTCACTTAGTATAGTTAACACCAGGATAACTGAAAAATGACAGAAGCAAGAGTCTGATAAGTTTAAGACTCATTCATAATAAACTGGGGTTGTTGAATATTAAAAATCCACATAATCCACCGCAGATGTCACTTCACATATTGCTTGGAAAATTCCCAAATATTGGGGTTTTACATGCAGTATAACAAAAGAATGATTTAATTCATAATGCACTCTACTGTACTATATGTTATATATATATATATATATATGAATGAGATAATTTAAAAATATCACCCAATTCATTCAAAATCATTTATTTGAGGACTATTAATGTGTAATTCTAAAGTTCAGCCTTTACCATTTTTAAAATTAATGGAGAAGATATATGATACAACTCTCACATCTTATACAAAGTAGAGATATATAACTATTAACATATAGGTAAAATATTTATAGATGATATGATTCTTTATGCAGAAACTCCCAAAGAACCTACAAGTAACTCCTAGAACGAATAACTGATTTCATCAAAGTGTAGAATACAGTATCAACATACAAAATCAATTGTATTTATGTATTCCACAATTATGTATTCTACATAGAAACAAAGATTAAATATCTGAAACTATTTATATAATTCAAAAACAAGGAAATAGTTAAACATAAAGCTAATAAAACATGTATAGGACATTTCTATGCTGAAAATTACAAAATACTATTGAAGGAAATAAAAGATGACTTAGATAAATGGAAAGACATTTGTGAATTTGCCATCTCCACACTCTAAAGATGTCAATCCTCCCCCATCAAAATTCCAGTAATACTATGTAAACATTGATGAAAATATTCTAAAATTAATGAGGAAAATAAAAAGAACTAGAATCACTAAAACAATTTTGGAAAAGCAAAATAAAGTTGGAGGACTCTATCTACTTTCAGACTTATATAGGTACAATAATCAAGAGTGTGTGGTACTGATGAATGAATAGACACACAATTCAATGGAACAGAAATAAGAACCCAGAAACAGACACACACAAGTGTGGCCAACTGATTTTATATGATGGTGCAAAGGTAATTCAAATGAAGAAGGACTGTCTTTTCAATAATAGGTTCTGGAACAATAAGATTCCTTATTCAAGAAAGAAAGGGAAAGGAGGGGAAGGGAAAGGAAAGGGAGTGAAGGGGAGGGGAGGGGAAGGGAGGGAGGGAAAGGGTGAAGAGGGAAGGGGAGGGGAGGAAAGAGAATGGGGAGGAAAAAAAGAATAATAAGTAAAGTAGAAAGAAGGGGATGGAGGAAGAGAGAGGAGAGGACAGAAAAGAAAAACAAATTTCAACCTAAATCTTACATCTTTTCAAAAATTAACTCCAAATATAAAAATACAAAACTTTAATGGAAAATATAGGAGAAAATACTTGATGAGGGTTTGGTGAAGAGTTATTAAACATGACATCAAAAATACAATCCAAGAAGAAAAACATGAAAAATAGGATTTCTTTAATATTTTTTATCTCTATGAAAGATTTTGCCAGGAAGATGAAAATAAAAAGTAACTACTGGAAGAAAATATTTTCAAATTACATAAATTATAAAGGACTTAATGTCTGAATATATAGAAAATCCTCAAAACTCAACAGTTTAAAAAAATAATCTAAATAAATAATACAAGCAGATATATCTTCATCATTAAAAGTTACCAAAAGTTATTTGTAATCTTGCATTTGCCAAAAGCAACCAATATTATTTTCTTTTAATTAACTGGAAATAAAGTTGATAAATTATATCTTTGCATAATCTAATAAACTAATTTGTAGAGAGGAAAGCCAGAAAAATCTTATAGTCAATAAGATACATATTAATAAGATATTATAATTATTATATTTAAAATGACACAAAATATTTTTGGCAATGTTTATGTTTACATAGCTTCTCATGTATCACTAATACCCCTACTATATTATATATAATAAAATATTTTAGAATGTATAGATAAAACATGATGGAATTTAAAAAGAGAAAGCATATATAGTATCAGGGAAAGATTGATGAAGCAGGGGGAATTGTAAATGTGCTATAAAGGATAGATAATTTGATAGAAGACTGTAAAGAAAACCTATAAAGGACAGTTTGATAGAAAACTGGGAACAAATGTATGAACATAAGCAAATATATGGGCAAGATTATAAGGTTCAGAAAGGAAGTACTAAAAAGTAAAATCAGAAAGGTGATTTGGAATCAGATTGTGATTTGCCTGAAAAACAAGTTAATTTCTTTTAGTCTTTATTCTGTAGACAATGGGAATTCAGTCAAGGTGTTCCATATTATACTATTAATCAGATAAATGTTTCAGAAAGATTCATTTAGTAACTGTGCATAATGCATTGGAAGACATACAGATTAAGGATAGCCCAACAATTAGAAAGCAATGTTGACCATTCAGCTGTAAGGAATGAAGATTTAAACTAGGATATTGGATGTAATGATAAATTGAAGATAAATGAAACAAGAAAATAACAGCTATGGCAGAAGAAATAATGACAAATGATTGCAAATAGTTTTTAAGTACTAGAGAGTAGAAAAATCTCTGGTACTTTGAATCTGTGTCCCATTAAGAGCAGTTTAAAATGTAGGATTGAAAGTGAAGCCTTATTGTAGAAGAATAAAGGATGATTATATAATGATGAAATAGAAACAATATATAGACTGATCTTTCAAGAAGTTTAATGATTAAAAGAATGAATAGTTGCAGAACTGACTTAAGAGATTGTATCAGGATAGAAGAGATTTAAATAGGTTAGAAAAGCAAGTGGAAAAATTCAGTGGAGATGGAGAGAATAAACTGCCGAGAAAGCAAGTGACACAAAAACCAAAACTCTTGAGGCACCTGGGTGGCTCAGTCATTTGAGCACATGACTCTTGATTTTAGCTCGAGTCATGATCTCAGTTCATGGGATGGAGCCCGTATCAGACTCTGCGCTGGGAGCCTACTTTGGATTCTCTCTCTGCCACCTCACCACTAGCTCGCTCTCTCTTTCTCAAAAATAAGTAAATAAACATGAAAAAAAATTAAAAAGCAAAACTCTTAAGAAAGTAGATAGTCTCCAAGACACAAAAGAGTGATTTGTCTTGGAGAGAAGAAATGATAAATATTCTGAGATCATGGAAAAGGAAAAAAAGGAAATAAAATTGCCATAAAATTTGTGAGAAAAAAATGGAAAGTGAGTTACTACCACATTGTGTCAATGTTAGCAAACAAACTGGGAATTCATTTGTCTGACAAAATTGCACTTGTGAGGTGGAGAGATCAGTAAAGGTAGAAAAGATATTTTAAAATAAGTTCTATGAAGAAATATGTAAAATAGCTCTTTTAAATCTTTATTTATTTATTTATTTATTTTAGTTTCATAATTAAATATAATCTGTCAAGGGCAGATACCATATATTTGCACTTGTTATATAACTCCCAAGACCCTAACCTATTGCAAAGAATGTATGATAGATTCAATATACAATGGCTAATAGAATTATAGGTCTGTCTTTTTCTATCTTAAATACAATTCAAATGCAAAAGTCCACTGAAAAACCTATAGTTATGATATTACATTTTGCACTGAAAGCTGCATAGTGAATCGACCATTTAAAGATTCCATGAGAAGTGGTTCTCCTTACATAATTTCTGAGGAATCAGTAATATCCTGTGAAATCCCCTTGCATCCTGGTGTTTCAAGAAGTCCCAGAAAACTCCTTGGTGACACTGGAACCAAATAATTTCCAAGAGCTTTCCCACATATATTAAATTCAATTTTATGCCAATATCCCTACAAATATTTTATATATGAATATAAATGGACTTGCTCTGGCTAAACAGAGCACTAAACTCTGGCTAAACTCTGGTTCCAAATGAGTGTACTACTGGAAAATGCATTTGTATATTATTTCATTTTGGTTTACCCTCTTAAGTAAATCTTATTCTTACCTTGCAGTCTCTGCACCTCCAAATTGCAGAACCAGCCACAAAAGTATGCCATGTTAGTTGTATTGCTTTGTTGTTTTTCATTTCCTCAGATACGCTTGACATTTTCAGTTCAGTTTGCTTTTATTGGGAAAAGGTAAAAATGCCAAAGAAAAGACAGATATACTGAAGTAAAAGAACCAATGAAACAGACAGGTATGTTGAGAAAACTAACCAGATGACACATTTCCCCATTCTTTATACATGCACTTTTGTCCATTTTACATGGCAAAAAGAATGTCATCTGTCAGTTACACACATGCCTTTTGTTAAGCAAATACATTCTGTTAAGACTGAGAAAAGTGATATTAGTAACATAGCCTACAAAAAGGTGACTGCAATGTCTATGTCTAGATATCCTAATCTTTCTGATATTTTCTCCAAAGTGAAGTAGACAGGTAAATTTCAGGATGAACTTCCATAATATATGTAAGAGAAATATTTTTCTTTCAATCACTAATTGAATAAAACATATTTGATAATGCCTGCTTATTTTTACAGCAGCTACATTAGACTCAGTTTACATGTACCTACTTATTTTTACATACATAATCATGAAACTTTCCTGTAAATTCCCTTTCTTATAATTCTTAAGTTTCAATATTAATGCTCAACCAGCCTTGTAAAATGCAAGGAAATATATTACTTCATTTTACATTCTCTGGAAGAATTTTTATAACATTGAAATTATTTCATAATTGTTTAGATGGGGTGAGCCCATCTAGGCCTTAAGTTTTTTGTTTTTGCTTTTGTTTTTTTGCTTGTTTGTTTTTTTAAAGTTATTTATTTTGAAAGAGACAGAGACAGAATGAGTGGAGAAGGGGCAGAGAGATGGAGAGAGAATCCCAAGCAGAGGGCTCCACCCTCAGTGCAGAGCCTGACGTGGGGCCTGAACTCACCTAACTGTGAGATCATGACCTGAGCCAAAACCAAGAGTCAGACACTTAAATGACTGAGCCACCCAGGCATCTCAAGGCCTTAAGTTTTCTTTGTGAGTTTATATTATATATATATATTTGATTTCTTAAATAATTACAAGACAAATTTGATCATCTGTAACAGTTCCATCAGTTATTAAATTCAGCTATATATTTTGTAATATTATTTTGGTGGTAAACCTAAGATTAGCATCTGTTATTTAACCTCTGGTGTTGTTATTCTCATTATCTTTTCTTTTCTTTGTTTTATTTCATCAATGTGATGTCTCATTTAGCTTTTTTATTTATTAAATTCTTTACCTTATATATTAAAACTTGTAGAGCTTATATAATACACTTACAGATTACATATTACAGATAATGTTATCTTCCTCAGATAAAATTCACTTTTCTAACTGGCTAGATCCTAGAAATACCAAATGTTCTTATTCCATTCAGGGATTCAAAGAATTCATATTTGGGCCACAATTCCAAGGGAGTTTATCTACTTCCCACTTATCCTCCCTCCTAAGATGTAGGCCTTTGGAATCTCAACACAAAGCCTAAGTGGATACAGGAACCTGTTTCTGGTAGATTGTGATCTTTAATATCTGACTCTTTAGCTCTGTAAGAAGGTTGAAAGCACTGTTCAACTTGTTAAAAGCAAACATCAGCTCTGTAAGGAGTCAAATGTTTGGTCGTGCATCGAAAACCTACAGATTTGTAAATAAAGGGAATGTTTTTCATATATTCATTCAAATAAAAGGCTAACTTCAGAGGTGATATTAAACTGTGAGATTTATCTTTGAGACCTCTGTAAAATTAAAGAACAAGTATAATAATATATTAATAATGTAGCAATACAAATATATAATAGACACAATTACATATTGTACATATGCTGTATAAGTAAAATAATGACAATTTTAATTGTAAATATAATAATATACAAGTCAATAGTAGCATTCACCAAATCCCTATAAGCTTTCTGCTCTCTGTATCTATGGTAAAATTTTACTTTTAAGCCATCTGAAAAAATTACACCTTACCATGTGACTTTCCTTTGTTACTGAAATGTGACAGGTATGCTGTATGTCATTTCCAGGCTAAAATTTTAAAAGCTGGATCGTAATTTGCTACATTGTATCTTTTTCCCCAACCTCCTAAATGAGAATGAAATACAATAGAGTTCCTAACGAACACTACAAAAACTTGTTGCTGTAGTAAGTATTAGACTTTTAATGTATTAAACTACTGAAATTTTAATTCTGGAGTTCCAAATTTTACTTCTGACCTATTCTGATGGATACAGAAAAGGGTGCTATTCAGGAAAGGATTAACTCAGCAGATCTGGGTTGCTCAAACATGCACATTTTCTAAAGAAAGGCCTAGTTCAGTACTGGCTATTGGTCAGCTCCTGAGAACTAAGCTCCTTGAATGTTCTGATAAGAGCATTTTAGCATGCCTGAAGCCTAGATCCACAGCGCCAATTTGTCCAGATAGTATATACTAACAGTATAATTTATAGTGAACACCTACTTCTCTCCAGGAGTGTAGAGCTAGAATAACTGAGGTCAGTCACTCAGGCCCTGTATTTCTAAGTGACTGACTCCCAGAAAAACTCAGAACAACCAAGTTCAAGTGTGTTTCCTAGTTGGCATCACTTTGCACATGCTGTCACACATCACTGTATGGGAGTTAAGCATGTCTTCTGTGACTTCACTGAGAGGGATGCCTGGAAGCTTTTGTCTGTCTTCCTTTGAATTTTGCTCCATGTATCTTTTCTCTTTGTTGATTTTGTCTGTAACGTTTATCTATAATAAACCATAACTCTAAGGATAACAGTGAGTAATTCTAGCAAAGCACAATGTTTTGGGGTACCTCAACACAGGTACCTATTAGTGGAGTGTTTCCACAGTCAGAACTTGAAATATGTGGCTTTGGCTTAGGGGCAAGGCAGTAAACACACATATATCAAAGGCTGGAAGGATGGCAATACATGTTATGTTGTGTGGGCATATTTGGTAAATGTTCCTGTAATAATACTGATGGCAGATAATTTGCCTAATGTACTTATAGCTCTTAGGAAAGAGTCTTAAAATAGAATTACAACAGTACATTCAGTCATTTGTTGCTCTTTATAAGTATTTTAAAATATATGTTCAGAACAAGGCAGTATGCAAGAAGGGACAGAAATTCTGAGAAATAATCCAGAAATTAAGGAATTAATAAATCTGGAAGAGGCAACTGTCCCTTAACCTCAAATGGTGAATATTAAAGTTGGGAAATAGTTAAATAAACTAAACCTAACTAGAACTCAGCTGTGCAGAAAGGATCAAATAGAAAGTATTAGAAATTTAACAACTGGTGAATTGAATTGGTGAATATGCCACCAATACATCTGATTATTTTAATATAAATAGCTCACTAAACATGAGACTCTCTCACCAAAGGCTGTGAGGTCTAATTTAATTGAGGATAAAAAGAGGTATGTAGACAAGAACACACTTAAAAAATTGTCCTATTGCAAATTAAAGAATTATATATATAGAAAATAACTTAGAAAATTAAATATTAAAAAGAAAAAGAAAAGATAAATAGGAAGTTTGTAAGAGATTGTATTATAAAAGTCCATGGGTCTGGAGTCAAAATATAAAGTGATTATTTAGAGTTAAAATGACATTAGGGCCTCTCCAAACTTCTATACAGGAAGCAAAATAGAAATGGGAATGGAATTCATTTCTCCAATGATCATTTTGGTTGAGGCCATAGAGCTTAAAGGAATGACTACCCAAATATGTCCTCTTTCCTGAACGTGAATGCTTTTATAGTTATCTTGTCCCACTTCCATTATTATATATTGGTTTCATTTATATTGCATAGAAAAGCTGCATCTTCAATACATAAGGACCTCCATCGAGAGGATCAATATCAGCCTCTTGGGACTAAGAGGAAAGTTTAGAGAGAAGTACAGAGAGTGGATCCAGGGGCTAAAACAGAAGGTATCCGTCACAGACGTCAACCTAAAGGAAATCTCACCGGCCAAAAATTAGAAATGATGCTACAGGTACTATAACAAACCACACTCAAACCAAAGCCATATAATATTGGTTCCTAGGTTGGATCTTAGACCTAATAAAGGACAGTAGTGAAAACTTGAGGATGTTTGTTGAATGGTATACTTTGTACTATATTTGCAAATCTTTCTAAGTCTAAAATTCTTCTAAATAAATACATTAAAACAATAATAGTAACAACTTATTATTACCTTTAACAGTTATAAGAGTGGACTGTGCCTATCAAACTAAGTATTTCTTGCTTGAGGATTTTGGCTGGGGCTGGAGTCAACCCCTTCTCTGAAAAGACAAAAAAGTTGAGGAAGTGTTTCTCCATCTGTATTTGGTCACTCTATATACTGTCTCCAGCATGGCAGCTTCAGAGTAGGTAGACTACATATATATTGAGACTCCAAGTTTACATACTCTAAGAGATAGAAAGTCAAGAGAAAGCCACATTGCTTATTGTGATCTAGATTCAGAAGTCATATAGCAGCACTTCTACTGTAATCTGTTCTTTGAGGTTATTAGAAAACTCTCCCAAGGTTCAAAAAGGATAATTTAATCTCCACCAACTCAATGGAGGAATACCAACATTACACAGAAAGTATAACATCTGTGATGGGATCAGTTGTGTGCTGGAATTGAATCATATGGGCTGATGGTTAACATTACTTCCCAACTCTACCTTCACTGGCATCACACTCATAGTTTGAGATCAGACAGGATGCTAGTATTTATACCATGAAAACTGACACATGCAACAATGCTATAACTTTCTCCCACCCACATACTGTTGTTAAACATTTACCAGCACAGTACATATATGTGTCTGTATGTGCAATCATCTTCAAAAAATATAGTCTGCCTCACAAAATATCCCTATGGTTATAAAGTAGAAGGGATCAAATTATGAGTGGAAGGTGTCAAATCACCAACAGTAATCAGACTTCTAGTGGTATCAGTAACCATGTAGGAAGAAAGAGGTAAAATACAGGGAATTCTGATGACTTTGAGAATGGAGAATACAGATAACTGTCAACAGTTATTTACCATTAAAAAAAGATGTTCTCACTGTGCATGAAAAGCTCGATAGGTCCATCTCACAAAACCAACTGATACTGAGGGTTGTTTCACAGGAAACCTTTCATGGATTTGACTTTTGAAACAACCAAATGTTTCACATGAAAACAAAATAGAGTTAAATTTAAAATGAAATCCCTAATCTCTGAAGCAAATTACAAAATAAATTGTGCACATAGTGGCCAAAAAGAAAAGCTGTATCAATTTACTTTATAATCTAGAAATATGATGACAGGTCCCTAGTGGGCTATATCCAAGGACAGAAAAACAAAACTGTAAAAATGCCTAAATTATTTCCAGTAATAGTATTTATCTAATAAGGAATCAAGAAAAAATATAAACAAGGGTAAAATAACTCATGATGTACTAATATAGTCCCATGGGGAACTCAGGTGGCTCAGTTGGTTGAGAGTCTGACTTCAGGTCATGATCTCATGGTTCTTGAGATCTGCACTGTCGGCGAAGAGGCTGCTTGGGATCCTGTCTCTGCCCCTCCCCTGCTCACTCACACGTGCGTGCGCACTCACACTCTCTCTCAAAATAAACTTTAAAAAATAAATAAAAATAATATAGTCCTTCAATAGTCCAATTTAAAAGACTTAGAAACAATAACCAGTGTCAGGAGATGAACTGTGTCCCCCCAAAATTCATATGTTGAAGGCCTAACTAGCCCCCAATATTAGGAGATAGGGCTTTTAAAGAAGTAATTAATGGGACATCTGGTGGCTCAGTTGGTTAAGGGTTCAACTTCGGCTCAGGTCATGATCTCGCAGTTTGTGAATTCGAGCCTGCATGGGGTTCTGTGCTGACAGCTCAGAACCTAGACCCGGCTTCACATTCTGTCTCTCTCTCTCTCTCTCTCTCTCTCTCTCTCTGCTCCTTCCCCACTCACACTCTGTCTCTCTCACTCTCTCTCTCTCTGTCTCTGTCTCTCTGTCTCTCTCTCTCAAAAATAAATAAATATTTTAAAAATTTAAAGAGGTAATTAATATTAAGCAAGGTTATATAGGTGGGCCCTAATACAATCTGACTGATGTTGTTATAAGCAGAAGAAATTTGGACCCATCAAGAGAAGCCTGGGCACACTTGCCGAGGGATGATTATGTGAAGAGGCATCAAGAGGGCAGCCATCTGCAAAACACAGAATGAGGCCTCCAGAGAAATCAACCTTGCTGGCATGTTGTTCTTATTCTTTCAGCCTCCAAAACTGTGAAAAAATAATTTCTGTTGTTTAAGCCTCCCAACCTGTGGTATTTTGTCATGGCAACCCTAGCAAACTATTACAGCCAGTAACAATGAGGAATCACAGTGCTCAGATGATAGCCAATAAATCCTATCTCCCCCTACCAAAAGGAAAAAAAGATTCTTTGGGAAAATAACTAGTTCCACGTCTGGGCAGAAAAAGTGCATGGCAGTCCTAAAATAATTTGTCATAACAAAAAGCAAAAAACTGTCAAAATCTACCAGAGTTAGGTTAACAAGATTTAGTGGTCAACTTGAAGAAGCTTCGGCTGTCAAAATATGTTAATGTAAGCATCATTAAGTAAAACACAAAACAAAACAAATACTTCCCATTATAAAATAAACAAGCCATGGAAATGAAAAGTACAACATAGGGAATACAGTTAATAATACTATAATAACATTGTATGGCAACACATGATGACCACACTTACAGTGAGCACTGAATAATGTATAGAATTGGCGAATCAATATGTTTTACACCTGAAAGTAATATAATTGTATGTCAATTTTGCCTCAATAATCATTTTTGTAAATCTGCAATAAATTGAAATAAATCAATCATATATGTTTAAATACATGTAGACCTAATGGTTAAAGGCAAAAACTATACAAAAAAGGAGAGAAAACCCTCTTGGTCACTTTTGGATGATGGGGGGGTGTGGAATTATCTCATCACTTTGATTTTTTGTATTAAATAAAACAACATAAAATGTTATTTTTCCTTGCCAGTGTAACCTGTACCACAACGTAAGCAAATAGTCGAAGAAGGGATGTCTTTCCTTTATAAGTGTAATATGTATAGATATAATCCATCTAATAACTGGAAAAATATATATAAAATTAGATATTTGCCAAGGTGTAGGCTGTACCAAAACAAAGAAATAGAGATTTTGCACTACCTGATAAGAGAACACAATATAACCATGGTTTTCTCTTGCCAAAAAATGAAATCAAATATCAATAATATTAATATTAATAATAATAAGTTAATTCCAAATATGCTCAAGCTCATATATTTGAGTACCAGGAAAAAGAAAAGTCAGAAGAACATGATATAATACAACATGACAACCCAATCACTCTGAATATCAGACAGGATAAGCAAGCTGGTTTCTTAACAAATAAATCTGCAAGGTCAAAAAGAAAGAGGTGGTGGTGGGGGGTATCAATGGATTAAAAAATATTAAGAAATGTATTAAACAATTGCATTATATGGTCTTTATCTGGAATTTAATCTGCAAAAACTAAATAAATATAAAACAATCAGAAAAATTTGAATTTTGAACATTGACTAGACATTATTAATACTGAGGAATTATTTTAGAAACAATGATAGTAATGTGGTTATATTTCTAGAAAGATCTTTGCCTTTTACTGATGGGCATTAAGGAGGGCATTTTTGGGGATGAGCACTGGGTGTCATACATAAGAGAGGAATCAATGGGTTCTGCTCCTAAAGCCAAGATTACACTGTATGTTAACTAACTTGAATTTAAATTAAAAAAAAGAAAAGAAAGAAATATTTACAAATGAAAGTCAAATATATCATTAACAGTAGGTTGGTTTCTTCTGCATTTGGTAATATTACTATGAGTTAACATTTGGCTGATTTTTATTTTTATATAACAAGAGGCTTGCATTTAGAAATAACAGTTTCGTGTTAAGATTTATATATTTGTTTCTAGCAAAAAGAGAATACCAATTCTGATATCTCATTCATTTAATGGTTTGGCTTAGCTTTTTTGTTGTTATTAATATGAAGCACTTAATTACGATAGCAGAATACTGGGATGGTTATAGGTTCTCATAAAATATAATTAATATTATACCTATTTTTTTCTGTAACTGAAAGAGTCAAACATTCTCTTTGTCACCTGCTAGATTCTTTTAAGTCCATCTTGCAGGTTTTTATATGCCCCATTATTATCTGTGTTTCGAAATTTATCTCTACCATTTCCATAAGTCCAAGGTCTGTTTTCTCATTCCCTCAGATATAGCCAAAAATACCGTGTGAAGAAAGATTTGGGGGAATCATTGAACATTATTGAAGAAAATCATGTAAAGTGCTGGAAATTCAAATCCATGGTCTTCACCCTCAGTGAGCATGTTTTAATTCACAGTGCTTTTCCTTATCCTTTTCAAATCTCTTCACTCATTTCTCTCAAGACTTAGCCATACACATTAAAACTCTTCAAAATATTCTTTTCCAATCTCCACCACCTTTAATTTTAATATTATCATTCCTTATCTCCTTTATACTATTAAGAAGTTCATGCATGAGTCCCCTCAACCCAAATTCTACTAATACCTATAAACTTATTTCTATCTCAATGAAGTATATTCTTACTTCATTCAATGTTAAACTCAAGGTAAATTTCTATCTCTTTTCTTGATTTAATCCAATACTTTTTGTATTTTCTTTTTTTTAAGTTTTTATTTAAATCCTAATAGTTAACATACAGTGTAATATTGGTTCAAGAGTAGAATTTAGTGATTCATCACTTACATATAACACTTAATGCTCATCACAATAAGTGTCCTCCTTAATACCCATCACTCATTTAGCCCATTTCCCACCTCCTCCCTTCCAGTAACCCTCATTTTATTCTCTATAGTTAAGAGTCTCTTATGATTTGCCTCCCTCTCTTTATTTCCCTTCCCCTCTGTTCGTTTTGTTTCTTAAAGACCACATATGAGTGTAACATGGTATTTGTCTCTCTCTGACTGACTTATTTTACATAGCCTAATACACCCTAGCTCCATCCACATCATTACAAATGGCAAGATTTCATTCTTTTTGATGACTGAGTAATATTCCATTGTATATATATATCACATCTTCTTTATCCAGTCGTCAGTCAATAACATTTGGGCTCTTTCCATAATTTGGCTATTGTTGATAATGCTGCTATTAAAGGGTGCACGTGCTCATTCAAATCAAAATTACAATGAGATACCATCTCACAATATTCAGAATGGCTAATATTAATAATACAGGAAACAACAGATGTTGGCGAAGATGTGGAGAAAGGAGAACTCTCTTATGCTGATGGTAGGAATGCAAACTGGTGCAGCCATTCTGTACTTCCTTTAGAATAAATTAAAATGCAAGCATGAACTTCACCTGCCTTATATGCTACCTCCTCATACATTTATGCCCATGTGATCATTTACTTCCACTTCTCTTTAATATAGTTGTGATTCTGATTTAATATATTCCTGTGTCTATGGAACTTTATTCCATCAATTTTTCTGTCGCTGCTAAACCCTAAGTTTGACTTTCCCTTTTAATGGACCTTTTACCCTATGAATATGCCTAACTCTCCCCAACAACATGCACATGCATCCCTACAAAAAAGCCCACCACTGATTCCATTCCTAGTTTCAAACTTCTTGATGTCTCCTTTACTTCACTAGCAAGTAGTAAGCTTTGCCAAAGGCAGTATACACTTAACTGGTGTCTCTTCTTCACCAAATACCTACTCCAACCCTCAGTGCAATTTAGCATACATCCCCACAATACCACTAATATGGTTCTGAACAGTCACTAATGACCTTTTAAATACTAAATCAAATGAACAAATATCTAGTATCTAAATTTATCTGAATATACTATTTCACACTGTTACATGTATCTTTTTTTCCAATAGCACTACTTTCTCTTTATTCTCCTTTTAAACTTCATAATTTTTGGAATTCTTGGTTTGGAGACAATTTTCTGTAAGTTTCTTATGTTTCTGAATGTCTTCTGAACAAAAGCACTGACAAATATTGTTTATGGCCATCTTTGTGTGTTAGGCAAAAAAAAAAAAAAAAAAAAAAAAAAAGGTTCCCCGTAAGGAGCTCCATACTCTAATCTCTAGAACTTGTTATATGGCAAACTAAGATTTTTCCAGATGTAATAATGATGTAGAATCGTAAAGTAAGGAGATTATTCTGGTCACCATGATGTAATCATGAACCCTTAAAGGCAGAGAACTTTCTAGGGCTGGATGCGAAAGGAGAACTCGGAGATATTCCAAGTGTGATAATGATTTTATGTCTCTCTCTGAATATAGGGACCCATGGGCAAGGACCAATGAGAGGTCTCTAGCTGTTAGGGAAGCCCCCACCTGACAAACAGCAGGAAAACAGGAACCTAAACCCCACAATCACAAGGAACTCGATTCTGCAACAACCTGAACGAGCTTAGAAGTGAATTCTTCTCAGAGCCTCCAGATGATAAACCAGTTGACCAACATCTTTATCTCAGACATGTGAAACCTAGAGTAGTGAAACCAGTTAAACCTGCTCAGATGTCTGACTTATATAACAGTGAGATAGTAACTTTGTGTTATTGTAAGCCTCTAAGTTTGTGATAATTTGTTATAGCAGTAGTATAACATGAATATAGTTTTCAAGGACTTATGTATCAAGCAGCCTTGGAAGACAGAGATGATGTCTCCCTCCAGAGCAGAGGACCCATTTGTTTGCTGTCCAGTATAATACAGATAATATCTTTATTCGGGGCAAAACTCAGGCAGGTTTCCTTGTTAACATTATAAAAAGTGGGGTTTTCTGTACCAAGGTCTTCAACTGGGAAACAAACTCACTCCATGAATAGCATCCAGCTGTGTTCAACCACATCACCCCTGTGGAACGTGAGGGGCAATGGGAACTGAGGCAAATAGGGAGCTCATGTAATATCTACTCTTGATCTCTGACCCAGGGATCTTGTGTGCCTTGTGTGTTATACCAGCATCAGCGGAAGTGTGAAAAGCTCTCAAGAAGGGTAAAATCTCAGACCCTGCACAGTTCTTGGTACTCAGTTCTTAAATGTTAGTATGCAACAACCTCTGTCTAAATACATTATTATCCAAAAATCTTGCTGTCTCTGAACAATCATGTCAACTACTGTAGTTACAAATACTCCTTATATGCTCAAGACTCCCAAGTCTACATGTTTACCCTGTTCATCCTGCCTTATTTTCACACAAAAGCAAGTAAATGGTTTGGGTATATTTATGTGATAGTTAATTCCCAACATGTTTATAATCAATTATTTTATCCCATATACTCATACCTCATTTCCCCATAAGAGGGAGTCTATTCTTCCTCTAATCTTGTACCTGGGCTCTTAGTCATTTGCCTAACAAATGAGATGCAGAGGAAGTACCTTCTTCCCTTGCAACTTCTTCCTGAATCTTTTCGATTGCTCATTCTGTAGAACACAAGTCATTAAATACAATGTCCAACTACCATGAGATGAACTACCTTGCTATGAGAAAAATCCAAAAAAGAATGAAACCATCCCATCCTAGGTTCCAGACCTAAGAGAAAAAAGCCGAAAAGCCATCTTCAGTGTTCAGCCCATTCAAGCTTTAAACCACCATCTAAAATAGTAATTGAGAAACTGCTAAGAATTGTCCACATGGGCCCAATCGACATATGCTGCTGTGAGAGATAATAAATTGTTGTTTTAGTTCTTAATTATTTAGGTAGTTTGTTACACATCAATAAATGACTGAAACCATCATTATTTGCGTGACCCATTTTAAAATCAATGAGATATAAGGTATCTTCCACCACCGAATTATTGATTCTCTAACCAATATCTGAGTTAATCAACCACTCCACACTAATATACAAATCTAAAAAAATTTCTGGATTATCCTCCATTTTCAAACTACACATCTATTAAATCTTAAAGTTCAATTTATCTCCTTAATGAATCTGTCTTCAAATCCATTTCTATGAAAAATACTGCTAAATCATGGTTTTGATTCATTATAAAGTTCCTTTACAGTTAGCCCCTTCAGATCCATCATCAGATGATTTGTTTCCTTAGAATTTTATCAAACATGATAAGGGTTATCCTCTAATTAATACACTTCAGTACCTAACCAAGTGTAAGCAGATTAATGAGAATCTTTATGTGGAAATATGCAAAGCACTCTTGCCTTCTTCCTGAATTCATGTTGGCATCTAGTGGTTGACTTCTTTCTCTATTTTTGAATCCCTAATCATGTAGTTACCAATGCATTGTATTTTACAGGAATGAATATAATTTCTATTAAGGCATAATGGATAGAATTAGCAAAACAAAGATACCTGACCATCTCACTTAATAGGAACAACAGATAAAAAGATTAATAAGGTCTTGTCATGATGTATTTTTGGTTTCTGTTAGTGCATTTTTTTCTATTCTCTTTCTTTCAGATTTACTTTGAGGTATAATTAACAAATAGAATTGTAATAGTGTACAATGTGATGAGTTGATATATGTACACATTGTGAAAGGATTCCCACTATCAAATGAATTAAAACATCCATCACCTCACATATTTACCTTTTGTGTGTGTGTGTGTGAAAACACTTAAATTCTATCGTCAGCAAGTTTCAATTACAGAAACAATATTATCCATATAGTCATCAAGTTATGTTTTAGATCCTCAGACCTAAGGATCTAAACTATTTAGATCCTCAGAATAGTTATATTCTTTATAACTATAAGTTTGTATCCTTTTACCAACCTCTCCTAATTTATCCTACCACCTAGTCCCTGGCAACCACCAACTATTCTGTTTCTACGAGTACAGTGATTTTTTTTTTTTTTTTAGATTCCATATATAAATGATACCATGCAGTATTTGTGTTTCTCTGTCTGGCTTTTTTCACTTAGCATAATGTTGTCCAAGTTCATCCATGTTGTCTCAAAAGGTAGGATTTCCTTGCTTGTTAAGGCTGAATAATATTTCATTGTTATTGACTCACAACCTCCTCAGAAGCTGCTTAAGTGATATCTGAAACTTGTCCCCATATGTAACAGGCAGGGAGAGACCAAAGAAAGAAGCACACTCCAGATTGATAGGTGGCAGTTTTAATATGCAAGGGAACTTGCATACCAGGCTTGTCTTAAGTGGCCACAAGATGAGGAGATGAGTAGATCTCCACAACCACCCTTCAAATCTTAAAAGTTTAGGTAGAGGCTGTAACTGGGCTCCAACTACATACCAAAAAGTTGGTCTCAATATTACATCAAGGCTATGTCCTTGGGACAGATTTTGGCAGTAGGTAAGGCAAGCAGAAGCACATTCCAAGAACAATGGTGGGAGTGAATAGATTGGCATCACATCCTCTTGATAACCTCTGCCAATAATTGTGTATAGGTATAGATAGATTACAGATGAATAGATAGATAGATTCATAGAAACAGATATAAATACTATATATATACATACATACTCATCCATCAATGGATATTTAGGTTGTTTCCATATTTTGGCTATTGTGAATAGTGCTGCAATGACCATAAGGGTACAGATATCTTTTCAATATAGTGATTTATTTACTTTGGAAATATACCTAGAAGTGGGATTGCTGGATCATATTAAGTCCCATATTTAATTTTGGAGGGGAAACTCCCTAGTGGCTGTACTTACATCCCTAGCAACAGTGTAGAAGGGTTCCTTTTTCCCACATCCTCATCAACCCTTCTTATCTTTTTTTAAAAATATTTTTATTGAGGTATAATTGACATCTAACATATTCATTTCAGATATACAACATGATTCAATATTTGTATATATTATGAAATAACTGCTCTATTAAGTCCAGTTATGATCCATCATAATACATATTCACAAAATTATATTTTTTCCTCTTCTGATGAAGACTTTGAAAATCTACTCTTAGCAATGTTCAAATGCACAATACAGTGTTTTTAATTATAGTCACCATGCCATACTTTACATCCAACAACTTATTTATTTTATTCTATTTATTTTTTTTTGTTTCAAGTTTTCATTTAAATTCTTGTTAGTTAACATATAGTGTAATATTAGTTTCAGGAGTAGAATTTAGTGATTCATCACTTATGTATAACACCCAGTGCTCATTACAAGTGCCATCTTTAATCCCCATTACCCACTTATCCCATTCCCCTGCCTACTTTCCCTCCAGCAACCCTCTACAAATTAAAACTACAATGAGATACCACCTCACACCTGTCAGAATGGCTAAAATTAACAACACAGGAAACAACAGACATTGGCAAGGTTGCAGAGAAAGGGGAACCTTCTTATATATAATGTTGGTGGGAATGCAAACTAGGGCAGCCACTCTGGAAAACAATAGGAAGGATCCTCAAAAAGTTAAAATAGAACTACCATCCAACTCAGCAATTGCACTACGAGGTATTTACCCAAAGGACACGAAAATACTGATTTGAAGGGACACATGCACCCTGATGTTTACAGCAGCATTATCACAACAGCCAAATTATGGAAAGAGCCCAAATGTCCATCGACTGATGAATAGATAAAAAAAAACAGGTAGTATATACATACAATGGAATATTACTAAGCCATAACTTATTTTATACTTAGAAGTTTGTACCTTTTGACATCTTCACCCATTTCACCCATCCACTACGCCTTTCTCTCACAATCACCAATCTGTTTTCTGTATCTCTGAGCTTGGGTTTGTTTTGTTTCATTTTGTTTTATAATCTGCATATAAGTGAGATCATATGGTATTTTTCTTTCTCTGTCTGACTTATTTCACTTAGCATAATACATTCAAAGTACATCCATGTTGTCACAAATAACAAGATTTCATTCTTTTTTATGGCTGAGTACTCCATAATATATACATGTATATATAATGTACACATTTTCTTTACCCATTCAGCCATCAGTGGGACACTTAGGCTGCTTCCATATCTTGGCTATTATAAATAATGCTGCAATGAACATGGGAGTAAATATCTATTTTTAAATAGTTTTCATTTTCTTCAGATAAATATCCAGAAGCAAATTGATGGATCACATGATAGTTTTATTTTAAACTTTTTGAGCAATTTCCATACTTTTTTTCATAGTGGTTATACCAATTTACATACCCACCAACAGTATATAAGAGTTCTCTTTAAAAAAAAAAAAGAGTTCTCTTTTTCTACATCCTTGCTAACACTTGTTATTTCTTCTCTTTTTTATTACAGCCATTATAACAGGTGTTAGGTGATATATCATTAGAATTTTGATTTGCATTTGCCTGATGATTAACGGTGTTGAGCATCTTTTCATGTACCTGTTGGTCATCTGCATATCTTCTTTTGAAAAACTTCTATTCAGATCTTCTGCCCAGTTTTTAATCATACTGAGTTACTACTGAGTTGTATGAGTTCTTTATATATTTTGGATATTAACCTCTTATCAAATATATGATACTTTCTCCCATTCAAGAGGTTACCTGAAATGAATTTTCTTTTTTATTTTAATGGTTTCTTCTATTGTGCAGAAGCTTTTGCTTCTGTATACACACACGCACACACACACACACACACACGCACACACTTTTGCTTTTATATATATATGCACTCCTACTTGTTTAATTATGATTTTGTTTCCTTTGCTTTTAGAGTCAGATCCAAAAAATCATCACCAAGATCCATATCAAGGAGCTTACCACCTATGTTTTCTTCTAGGAGTTTTATGGTTTTAGGTCTTACATATAAGTCTCTTTAATCCATTTTAAGTTAATTTTTGGGCATGGTAGAAGATAGTCGTCCAGTTTTACCCTTTTGCATGTAGCTATCTAGTTTTCCCAACATCATTGAAGAAACTGTCATTTCCCCTTTGTATACTCTTGGCTCTTTTGTCCTAAATTAATTTACAATATATGCATGCATTTATCTCTGGGGTCACCATTCTGTTCCATTGATCTTTTCTGTTTTTAATGCCAACAGCATACTGTTTTGATTACTAGAGCTTTGTAATAGGGTTTGAAATCAGGGGGAATGTCTCCGGCTTTGTTCTTCTTTGACAAGATTTTTTTGGGCTATTTAGGTTCTTTTGTTGTTCCATACACATTTTGGGATTGTTTGTTCCAATTTTATGAAAAATGCTATTAGAGGGTGCCTGGGTAGTTCAGTCGGTTAAGCGTCCGACTTTGGCTCAGGTCATGATCTCACGGTCCATGAGTTTGAGCCCTGCAGCGGGTTCCGTGCTGACAGGGCAGAGCCTGGAGCCTGCTTCAGATTATGTGTCTCCCTCTTGCTCTACTCCTCCCCTGCTTGCCCTCTGTCTCTCTAAAAAATAAAATTTTAAAAATATTTTTTAATAAAAAAAAAGAAGATGCAATTGGAATTTTGGTAGGGATTGCACTGAATTTATACATTGCTTTAGGAAATAAGGACATTTTAAATAAAGTTAATTCTTATCCATAAACATGAAATGTCTTGCCATTTGTGCCTTCTTCAACTTCACCAATATTTTACAGATTTCAGTGTAAAAATCTTTTATCTCCTTGGTTAAATTTATTCCTGAACATTTTCATCTTTTTCATTGTATCATAAACACAACTGTTTTATTAATTTCTCTTATAGTTTATTGTTAGCATATAGAAATGCAACTGATTTTTATATATGGATGTTGTATCCTGAAACTTTACTCATCTTGTTTATTATTTCTAACAGTTGTTTTTAGTGAGTCTTATCTTTAGGGTTTTCTGTATTTAATACCATGTCATGAGCAAACAGAGACAATTTTACTTCTTTTCTGATTTAATTACTTTTATATCTTTTTCTTGCCTAGTTGTTCTGGCTAGGATTTCCAGTACTATGCTGAATAAGGTGCTAAAAGTAAGCATCTTGCTCTTTTTCCCGATCTTAGAAGGAAAGCTTAACTTGAACAGGATATTAGTGGTGGGGTTCTCATATATGGCTTTTTTATGTTGAGGTGCCTTCCTTCTATACTCACATTTTTGAGAATATTTATTATGAAAGAATCTTGAATTTTGTCAAGTGCTTTTTGTTCATCCATTGAGATGATCATATATTTTTATCCTTCATTTTGTTAATGTGATGTGATATATTATTAGTGATTTGCAGATGTTGAAACATCCTTACATTCCTGGAATAAATCCCATGTGAATCATGGTGTATGATTATTTCAATATGCTCTTAAGTTCAGTTTGCTAATACTTTGTTGAGGATTTTTGCATCTATGTTCATCAGGGATATTGACCTGAAATCTTCCTTTTTTATAGTATTGTTATCTTTTATAGTATTGTTATCTAACTTTGGTAACCAAGGTAATGCTGGTCTCATAAAATGAGTGTTCTCTCTTTTCAACTTTTTAGAATAGTTTAAGAAAGATTGAAGTTTTGTTTTTGTTTTTTTTTGTTTTTTGTTTTTGTTTTTGTTTTTGTTTTTTGGGATGTTTGGTAGAATTCACCAGTGAAGCCAATTGGCCCTGGACTTAGTTTGTTAGGAAATTTTTGATTAATGATTTAAGCTCCTTTGTATTAAGCAATTGGTCTGTTCAGATTTTTTGGTTTTTTTTGATGACTCAGTCTAGGCATTCATTACTATAACATTTATCACTATAACATTAGAACTTCTTGTCCTGTATCCCATAAGTTTTGGTATGTTGCGTTTCTGTTTTCACTTGTAAAATAATTTATTTCCTTTTTGATCCACTTTGATCATCCTTTTGACTTCTCTTTTGAACCACTGGTTGCTTAAGAACATGTTTAATCTCTTAATATATGTGATTTCCAGTTTCCTTTTTGTAACTGGTATCTAGTTTCATATAGTGTGTTTGGAAAAGATGCTTGATGGACTTCAGTCTTCTTAAATTTATTAAGACTTGTTTGTAAAATATGTAGTCAAACCCCTCCCAGGGAAGGACTATGGGATGAGCATGATTGCTCTCTCTGTGCTGAGCCCTGGGAGCATAGCTTTAACAAATGCTCATATGTGCACCTATTAACAACTACTTTCTCTGCTACATTCCTGTGGGATTCATGAATGCAAAGTTCACTGGGTATCAAGTCCAGCAATCTGGGGGTTCATCTCTCAGATAACATTTATAATAGTTGGGAAGTTAGACATGAGGATAAGTTCCTTCCAGAGAGATGCTGGTGACTTGATTTTATTGTGAAGCAAACTGATGGGAGAGGTGGGGAAGTGCACACCAGCTCCCCTGGTCTCTGGAGAGGATAATAGCCAGAGGATAGCCTAGATGCATGCTAATTAGAAGCCAGAACCTCAGGCAGCGGATTGTAAAGTATACAGTCAAAGCCCTTACAGATGAAGACTGGGATATAGACATTTTTGTCTGCTCCCTTTGCTTTGGGCTCTGGGCAGAGAGCTAAGAATAATGCTCACACACCCACTAACAACTGTGTCTTTGCTGTAGTCCTGTGGGATTCATGACATGAAAGCACCATTAGCTTTCAGAGTTAAATGATTTGGAGGCCTGTCCCTCACTGGGACACTTAGAAGTTGGGACACTAGATGGCAGTCCAAACCATTTGTGCCTTCCAAGGAAGCTGGGAGTTGAGGGTTCTCTCCCCATTGTATGGCACTGTGGCTGCAGTGGGGTTTATAGCAAGGGCTTGTCTCAGCGTTTCCTGCCCATTTCTGTGTAGTTATTTTCTTATTCGCACAATGTGTAGAAGTCACTCAGCTAGTTTCCATATTTCTCTTAGAGGGAGCAGCTGTGTATAGTGGTATATTAGTGTGTTGGGGGGAAGACAGAAATTCTGGAGCCTCCTATGTCACCATCTTGGTCTGTAGCTTGATGTCTACTCTTCTCTTTTGTTTTATCACTTCAAAGAAATTTCCCTTGCATATTTAAATTTATCGACTTAACTGTAAACTCACACACACATACACATACCTACGCACAGACACCCACACACACACCCCACACACTCACATATCTAGAAGATCCTTCCATTACAAGAAACATGTTCCATTAAAATTCAAGAAATGCTGGGTATGTAAACAAGTATTAAGTGTCAGCAAAAATAAAAGAGTAACTCAATACTTGAGCATCTAGTATTTCAAGATTTTTGACAGACTTAAAAAATGTTGTTAAATTATTATATAGGGCTCAAGGTTTTTAGCTTTGAGAAGGCTTTAATGGGAAGAATCAGTCATCATTCACTGAAATAGATAAAACTATGAAGCTAAAGTAAGGAAGTAAAATTGATTTTTGAAGAGCATGAAGAAAAGTACTATATCCAAGTAAGAATTTTCAGACCGAGAAAAATGTTTCAGAAATTACCAAATGGTTAAAGACTCAGACATTTAAGAGCAAGGATGAGGAAATGATTGAAAGCTCTAGAACTGAATGCCCCAAGGAAACATTAAACTTGCAATTCTATGCAAATATACTTTAGCTGTTCCTCTTTTCGCAGACACTGAAAAGACGTTTTTTCCAGAAAATTTTTAAAGTAGAACAGAAGGCTTGATTTTCTCCATATTTCTCAATAGTGAAAAAACTAATGATAACAGTAAATAAATACATAAATAAATATTTCCTGTAAAGGATTCTATTTACCTGTATCTTTTGAGAGTATCAGTAATAAAACATGCCATACTGATAATAATCATTTACTCAAAATATATTGAGGATATATGATATACCTGATATTATTCTAACTGTTAGTAATACATGAGTATAAAAAACAGCCTTATCATTTGTGGAGCTTTTATTTTATTGGACAGTGACAGAAAAAATACCCAAATAAATAATGCAGTATATAAAGTAAATCAATATAAGGTGACAGAGAGTGGCAAGAGAGTTAGTTGGTTACTCAGGTTAAAGAAAATAGGTATCCTATCCACAAATGACTGGCAGTATATGTCAGTTGGTCAAAGGAAAGCTAGCTTAACAGTGCTCTTTCTGAAATCTCTAGATACATAGTACCATTCTTATGAAAATAATAAATATGTGCTGTTTCAAGTCACGGTTTATGGTAAAACAATGGCTATCAAAAAGAAGTTGTTACAGATACTTGTCAGAAATGACAAAAAAGACCCTATTCAAGACTATTGCAAAAGGAGAGATTCAATGCAATAGGAAAGAAAGATTAGATTAAACTCTTGTGAAAATGAAAGACAAGAGAATATGTAAACTCTGTGGTCAGCTGATGGAAGACTATGGGATAACGTTAGGAGAATGATTGGGCATATGCCACCTATGTTTGCTGATTGACTCTTATGTAAATTAGACTCCTACCCTCAACAGAGAGTAGGAAATAGAGGCACTGTCTTCCTTAATGATTACATCCCAAAGGGATGGCTCACAGATCTTTGAGAAAGACATTCCTGGGTTGTAGAAGCTTTACATTTAAAAAGCAAAAATTTTACAAATGCAATTTTTCTAAAGTAAATGCTCTAAGAGCAGGGGAGTCAAAGGCCTCTAGATAGGAAGAAACCTGTCGAAAGTTTGTTAAAGTTGAAAGGCACATGGAAGCTACCACAGTCATTACATAGCAATAGACCACTAATATATTAGTTCCAGGTACCAACTAATACATTAGCTTCTAGATATCATAATTTAATATAGCCCATCTACTTGTTAAGAAATTGTTGTTCCTTTATCTGTCCCAGATGAGTCATAACACAAAGGAACCAAAAGAACAAAAGGCCATAGAATGTATGCTCTCTAGGCCATTAGAAATGATGATTAAATCATCAGTCAAGGGGACCCTATCACAACTTATGCCATAACCTTACAATAAAGAAGGTTCCCCCATAAATGTACCTCTCAAATTTGCCCTTCTAGAAAGCCTGGCCACTGATCTTAAAGTACATCAGATTCCACAATGATTAAAATGCCCAGTAGTCCTTAGAGAAATTAGTTTATTAGTCCAATTACTTATGGCTTTATTTTCCTCTAAACTGGGAACTCCTCCAAAATTTCTTAGAGGAGAATACTTGCTACAAGCTTGATTTGGATCATCAAGTCCTTTTCATGATTATGATGAATCTCAAGGAATATTATTTTAGATTGACTCAGACCTCTCGACTATCTCTTAAAATCCTTTCAGAACATAGCATAGCACTGGCATAACAGGGCCAGGACTGATCGAGCCATCACACATGTTGCTGCCATTAAATATTACTGGGATTTATGTACCCAAAAATATTTTGTGTCCCATGAGCCTGTTACATGATATATTCTGCCATCAAATTCAATTCCCTTCTACAAAGGTTCTATAAAATTCCATTGCCATAGGACTGATTTGGTAATACAGTGAAACTAAGTAAGATCTAGATTCTTAATAAGTCAGCAAATTAGTGCTATCTTAATTTCCACTTTCCTTAAATACTTTCTATCTAAATTTATATTCGGTATAATCAGGGGAATGGGAGTAAAAGCAAGCTCTGACATTAGTCACAGGGCAGCAAACTTTTTTTCCTATTATCTCAATGTATCATTGTGGATTTTGACCCAAAAGAGTGCAGAAACTCTGCTGGTCAGAATTCTCTGCCTTGGTAGTATGTCTCTCAACTTCTTTAAAAATTAATCACAATGGTGGGGCGCCTGGGTGACTGACAGTTAAGCGTCCAACTCTTGATTCTGGCTCAGGTCATGATCTTGCAGTTCATGGGATTGAGCCCCCTGTTGGGCTCACGTTGATAGTGAGGAGCCTGCTTGGGATTTTCTCCCTCTCTCTCTGCCCCTCCCCAGCTCACTTGCTCTCTCTATAAACTTATAAAACAAACTTTAAAAAATTTAATCACAATAGTAGTATTGCTTATAAAGCACAACCTAATAGTTATCTGTATTTAGCTATCAGGAGGTTGAGTCATCAAGAACACAACATCATTTCATTGCCCCAGATTATCCAAGTGCAGTATTTAGGCAGAGACCTTATATACATCAGTAGAAATCTGATTTTCCTTCTCTGGAAATTACAGGTCTGCACAGAGGTTTTCCTCTCACCATCATCCACTAGATAGCACCCAAACAGACAAAAATAGTGGACAAGATTATTCTCTAGATCTGAGATACACCTAAGAAAATGGCATGATTGACTTCTTCCTGGTACTCTTACTCACGAGCATTCCTCCTGTTTGCAGGATCTCCTTTGTTTCCATGTATCATCTCTGACCCACACCCCTCTCTCTTGCTCAGAATTTCTGCTTCTGGCTCAGCTATACTCCTTACCAATAGGGTAAACAAAACTGACTAAATGACTAACACTTTTTATCAGACCCACTTGAGATGGATGCCAATGATTTGACTGGTATAAAAAAAAATTCACAGGATTGTGTCTGTTAATGGTGATAGAGTTGCAGTCAGTTTTTGGCTCTATGGGGAGAAGTGATCATACATCCTACAGCACATTTAGGAATAGAAGCTGTCAAATATAATGTCATAGATGGAGTGCCTTGTGTATTTATATAAACTTCCTTGGATATACACAGATTCACAACTTGGCCTGGGACTACAAGATCAGAAAAAATCAAAAAAATTTTGAGGTGGGAAAGATAGAAAGTTCTGTGCTTTCATCTTCCCCCATTCCTCATTCTCATGTTTGATCTCCGAAACCTTTCCAATCAAGTCCCTAGCTTACTTCATTTCATATGCAACATGAGGGTACAATCATTTTAAAAATTAATCCATACTTTCAATTAAACATTTTCATCACACATTTTGAATAACAGGTGCTTCAGTTACTCATTTTAAGTGAGATCAGTGTTCTGAGGGTGTGGTGGGAATATGGTATGCCCTTGTACTATGTTTCCTTGCTTTTTTTCGTTTCATTGTTTCCTTTTTCCTTCCTTCCTCCTTTCCTTACTTATTTCCTTCCTTCTCCCACCCCCCACCCTTTCTTCCATCCTTTTTCTTTCTTTTTTTTTACATTGGTAGCAGCAAAATGTATAATTTGCTCTCTCAAACTTTTCTTGTATTATCCAAAGCTGCTTCTGATACAAGATAAATAAAGCATAGAGTAAGTGTAAATCCCAGTTAACAACAATTTGCAGCAGCCTTCGGGTTATTGGTACATGTCCAACATAATCTACTTGCCAGATAATGGTGGGGCTCTCGACTGTGCAAAAATTTTCCCCAAGCCATTTTCAAATGAATTATTTCCTGCTGAAAATGGATATAGTTTATTTTCCTTATATGAGTTTCATAGGATGCTATGGTAATATGTGTTCTCTCTGTCCATCAGTGTATGGTGAATACCTACACTTCAGTATGTGTCATATACCTAGGGAGGAAGACTTGGAGGTCTGACAGAGGTATCTGCCTTAGCATCCCAATACCTTTCTGAGCTGGCAACTGATTTTTGGGTTTGATTATTTGTCTGTTGTGTGGTTGTGTGAGGCGTGTGCATATTACACACACAGTTTTCTACACGAACCACTTTCTTTCTGTATATTCCCACAGAAACTTCCATTACTGAGTACTCCATAGGATGGTGTTTTTATTGTCTAGTCATCTAAGATTCTGTTTGCCTATCCAAACAGATATTACAAGGCCACGAGCTACTGCCCGACAGTCTGTAAATATTCAAACAGTGCTCTAAGCACCCAAGCCTAATTTCTCTTCTACCACAAAGTAAACAACTCTCAGCTCTGACCTTCTGTCACTAAGATTTTACCATCTGCAGGGTGTACTGCAGATGATTTCCAATCTACAAGGACAACCTCAACTGGGATCCAGGAAGTCTGTTTTGTCTCAGTTGGAGAGAATCATATTGTTCAGCTTATGAAGCAATGGAAGCAGGAAAGTCCTTGGCGTGCTCTATACTCAGTCCCATGGGCAGTGAATTAATCTGCTCATGAACAAGGTGAATTCCTTTGAATTTTCCCTCAGCGTGCCCAAGAATATACTATTTCCATCTTATGAGTAATCTTTGCTGAGGATTATCTTCTCTGTTTTAATCTCTCGTATGTCCCCCTGGTCATGATCAGTATTTCTGGCTCCTGAACTATCTGATGCCTTTTTTATAATTGGAGCAGTTTACACCAATATCCTATAACAACGTAGTGTATGTCTATTTAATAAAGAACAGCTGCATAGACACCCTTTGAGTACAGAACTCCCATGAATTTCAGACTGGATTGACACTTGAATTTTAGTTGGATTTATTAGTTGGTCTTGATTTGTAGCACTAGTGACCACAGTCCTTAACTTTCCCTATGATTCTTTGTCAGAGGTGGCAAATCATGATATTATCAAGGTAGTGTAGTAACACACTTTATTTAAATGGTTACCAAGTCCAAGTACTGTATGACTAGATTATGACAATTCAAATACCCCTTTAGCAAAACAGTAATTGTGTACTAAATTCCAATCCAGAAGAATGCCACATAGGGCTGCCAGATAAAATACATTATTTGTTCTATGCAATATCTAAGACATACTAAAAATAAATAAAAGTGTTTAAAAAGGTATTTTTTTAATCTGAAATTCACATTTAACTGTGTTTCTTCTATATTTTATTTCAAAATCTGGCAATCTTACCTTTGTGCCTGGATGGAATCCACATTTGTATGGAAATGAAGACATTAGCCATGTCACATGCTGTCCCCTTTAGCTTGTGGCGCTTCCTATAGAGCCTACCCCATATCAAGTACAGGTGAATCAATCTAAGGAATCACCTTGTTTAATTCTGTTAGTCTATTGTCAAACTCCTGGAACCATCTATTTTGCATATTGGCCATACAGGGCTGATAAAAAGGACTTAGGGGGAATTAAAAACTACCCATCAACCATTCCTTCAATCATAATAGTGATCCCTCATTGCTCTCCCAGAATACTATGTTGCTTAACATTTCCTAGAGAGGAGAGAGGGGGCAATTCCAACAGTTAGCTTAACCTGTTAACTGAATGAAGAACAGATTTAGTCTATGAAAAAAGGTAAAAGAAACATGTCCCATTCACACACAATATCAACCCAAATTATTTACTCAAGCAAAGTCCATGTGACCACAGACTAATCACTCCAGTCCAACTTTAAAACTTGTTTTTCTGGCTTCACTTTAATTTCTTCTACCACACATCTCCACATGCTCCCAGTATAGCTTTCACACCTGTCAGACTGCCATCTATATCCATGGAACGGGGGGCGGGGGGGGGGGTTATATTGAACTCCTGCATCTAGAAAATCTAAAATGTGTTGTATACCATGCCCTGGACATGTCACCCAATTCTTTGCATGTCTTAAGATCCCCATCCAGGGGTTGGACGTGCACATCTAGGTCTTTTATTTCTTCTTAGTATAAATTTACAACCCTCTTCCCCTACTCCCTGACCATTCAATATATTTTATTCTAAATCATGAGCCTCATAATTGGATTTACATTTCTTTAGGCTACAATAAAGAGAGAATATCAGATATGGCAACATAAGAGTTGGGTGGAGGAATTATCTCACCTCTGCACCCCACCCTATGTTGATAATAAGTTACTATTTCCTTAATGAGAATCCTATCAAGTTTCTTGTTTGTATTCCATTCTTGGAAGGCCATTTAAACAATCACTCAGTTATGCCGAGACACCCTTAACATTTTCTTGTCTACCTTTTCTATTTCCCACCATTCTGCAGCTCCTTTTGCATAGGTGGCATCTTTTTTCATGAAACTTCTTGCCTAGAGAATAAGTCAGTTACTGCCTCCTAAATATTCACCAGGCTTTAAGAACAAGATTACATAAGGTACAAAATACTATCATCATCTGTTCAATCAATAAAGGTGTCAGGGCGTCTGAGTGGCTCCATCAGTTAAGCAACTGACTCGATTTCTACTCAGGTCATGATCTCAGGCCACTGCATCAGACTCTGTGCTGAGCATGGAGCCTGCTTGGGATTCTCTCTGCCTCTCCCTGTTCCTTACCCGTTCACAGGCACATATGTGCACACTCTCTCTCTCAAAATAAATACAATTTTTAACTTAATTAATTAATTAAATGTGTCATTATAAAACCAGTTTAGAATGCCTTGTTTATAAAATTTCTATTTATTCAAAGGAAGCATGGGCAGTTAACCTCTATGAGAGCCAATCTGTCAAAGACTTTCATTTACCAGCGATAGCAAGGAAATAGTCACTTTTTAGAAATGTCTGCTCATGGGGCACCTGGGTAGCTCAATCAGTTAAGCATCCGACTCACGCTTGGGTCATGATCTCACAGTTCGTGAGTTTGAGCCCCACCCTGGGCTCTGTGCTGACAGCTCAGAGCCTGGAACCTGCTTTGAATTCTGTTTCATCCTCTTTCTGCCCTTCCCCTGCTCACACTCTGTCTGTCGTTCTCAAAAATAAAATATTTAAAAAAAAAGAAAAAGAAAAAAATGTCTGCTCATACAAATCTACTTAGGGATATTTGGTAACCTAAAGAATTTTTCCATTCAGGATTTTCTGGAAATAATGACCTTTACTCCATCACGTGGTTAATCCTAAGAATCTATACATCTATGTCAATAATGATTTCCCAGACTTCTACTTTAAAGAACCCCTATTTCTTTAGCAGAATACTCTTGGGATTCTAGTTTTATTTCTGTTTATTCTGTTAAGAAAGCTACTTCTAGATATCTAGTTTTCACCCTAACTGCTAACAACAGAGAGAGAATTGAAATTTTTGCTAATTTCCCTTCTGCTCAATAGCATATTCCATGTCCACCCATCTGGCTAGTTTCCTAGAGTTTAAGTGTAATTTTTTAAATTGCATTGGTCAGACTGGCCCCTAAAATCTGTCTCAAGTCTTTCACACTCTGCATCAAAGATGAGTTGGCATTATTGTGGCATCAAATTTTCATCTCGGTTTTCAATCTCACCCTGGTTCTTGATCAAAAGTGATTTGGACATTTATGAAATGTGGATCTGAAAGACAATCATTTCCACAGTGCCCCCACTGTGTTAACAAAAGGATAGCTTGCAAAATTTAACTGAGAAGAATCAAAGATATTCTCCAGTATCAAACTTACTAAAAATTGAAAAGATTGATATAATTGTTAGACACCGACAAGTGAGAAGTTTTGAGTCCTCAAAAACACAACAGCTCCCCTGTTTTTGAGGCCTCCAATAAAGGAGTATGGGGAATCACTTACTCCAAAGTTTTCTGGTCATGAAAGATCTCCATTTTATACTCCAAAAATTACATACTAGTGATATTTTCTATTGTGCCATGCCCTCTAAAATTCATAAATTCTCTTTATGTCTTGTAAGATATTTAGAGCAACTAAATTCTGGTAAAGGCATTACATACAGACTCCATTATCTCCATTATCTTTTAATTTAAAATGTCATTAAAAGGTTTTATTAGCATATGAACAATGAGATCTGACTTGGTCATTCCAGCCCCCCCACCCCCCACCCAACACACACACATCAGCTTTTTTTTTTTTTTTAACTTCTCTCCCTGGGATCTCAAATGTAGGAAGGATGAGTTACAGAATAGTTGCTAATCCTCAGTTCCATAATCACCAGAGGCATAAAAAGTGGAAAGAAATCTTTATACATATTCAGTTATATAGCAAACACTTCGATATCACTTACAAGCCAGGACACTGTTCTAAGCACTTATACAAATAATGTTTTGATTAATTCAATACCAATAGACAACTCTGAGGTACTTGTTACTATTTTATTATTATTGCCATTTACAGGTGAAGAAACTAAGAGGTTTGCAACTTCTCCAAGATAAGTAGAAGAGAAAAATTTGAACCCCAGTATCTGGCTTCAAGATTCACTCTTAATCTCTATGCTAAGTTACTTCTTTTTTTTTTTTTTAAGAGTTTATTTTTTGAGAGAGAGAGACAGAACACAAGTTGGGGACGGGCAGAGAGAGAGGGAGACACAGAAACTGAAGCAGGCTCCAGGCTCTAAGCTGTCAGCACAGAGCCCAATGTGTGGCTTGAACCCACGAACCGTGGGATCATGACCTGAGTCTAAGTCATATGCTTAACCGACTGAGCCACCCAGGCACCCTGCTAAGTAACTTCTTTTTGAAATAACTACATATAAAGTTATTAATACAAAGGTACATGTCCCTGTACATGTAAAAATTTAATAAAATTTGGATGCTTTTCTCCTATTAACCTGTCTTTGTCACTTTACCTAACCAGGAACCCTATAAAGGTTGAGGGAAACATTTTCCTCCCTTACACTATTATGTGCCAGTAGTATTCCGGGCATTGGGCATATAGGTGATTTAAAATATAGTTAAACATAGACATATACCTATAACATACCTGAAAGTACAATTGACTTATATATTTTCTATATTTTTATGATCACATATATATTAAGATCTACAATGAAACCAACTCTTTAGCAAGTTAATAAGTGAGTTTTTTATTGTTTTTATTTTAAAAAGTAATTTTCAAGATCCAGTTTCTCTATGTAAGAGTCAATGTATAAAAACATTGAACAGATGTATTAACTATTTTCATTTATTAAGCAGTTATTAAGTGCCTACAACTACTCAGATATCTTACCAAATCCTGGGAGTACAAAGCAAAATTATAGTTTCAAGTCTAAAAGATAAAATATTCCCATAATTTGTGGCTAGGAAACTACTTTACAAGATGTAAATGACTAATGGGTATTAACTATATACTAATTCACCATTTCCTTTTTTTCATTTAATTTCACATATTCTTGAGAAACTAATTATTTGGGCAAAAACAAAGAGGCTTTTTGAGACTAGAATGAAGACAACTAGGGACAGGTAAAAATAAGGCTGGAGATTTAGGTAAAGACCAAATTGTGTATGGCCTTATTTCTCACATGAAAAGACTTTCCATCATCCTAAAAACAACAGAAAACCATTAATTGTGGGGTGAAGATAATTACCAGATGTACATACCTAATGAGACTCCGGTTATAGTCTGGAAACATTATTAAAGATGTAAGAATTGGATGCAGATACATGTATGTTGACTGTCTTGGCTAAAACAGTTCAAAACTATACTGACTGATTTCATCTCAAACTCCTCACCATAAATCTCAGGTGAGCTTCTGATACTGTCTGGCATGCACACTACACGCCAAGTTACTCCCTCTTATGCTCTTCTAAATAACTCTTTAAGATATTCTCCTTTCTTCTCAAACTTGTAACACCTCTTCTGCTAAATTATTTCTCAGCTTGTGACTTTGCTTCTTATTTCATTTTCAAGCAGAAGACAACTTGCTCAAACTCCCACTAGCATATGTCCCTATCCTCCAGCACAGGTACTCATACTGTCCACCTTCTCTTTATATTAAAATGAACAGTTTGTGCTGTAGTCTAAAGACAACTATTCCACTTGGGCACCAGATTCCATGAGAGGCCCGTATTGTCTATCCAAGGACTATAGTTCAATAAGAAACTTTTCTCTGTCCTACACCATCACCTTTTCAACACTAGATCTAATCCATGTCAGGACACAAGCAAAATATTCCCTCTCCCACCTTATAAAAATCCTCTTGAAGTTTCACTGCTTTTTAAAAAAAATAGAGAGAGTAATTCCTTCATAGAATCATTGGTACTTGCTTTCTCTGATACCTCTCTTCCAATTTTTCCTTTCAATGTAATGGTAAATAAATTATCTGGGCTTTTTTTTTTTTAATTTTTTGATCTTTTACTATAGAAACTACCAGATAACTGGGGCGCCTGGGTGGCTCAGTCCTTTGAGCAACGGACTTCGGCTCAGGTCATGATCTCACAGTTCGTGAGTTCTAGCCCCACGCTGGGCTCTGTGCTGACAGTTCAGAGCTTAGAGCCTGCTTTTATTCTGTGTCTCCCTCACTCTCTGCTCCTCCTCCTACACTCTCACTGTGTCTGTCTCTCCCAAAATAAATAAGCATAAAAAATTAAAAAAAAAAAAGAAACTATCAGATACATTAAAACTTACAGAGAATTATATAATAAACCTACACATAAACATCACCCAGTTTCATTGATTATTAACTTACAGACAGTATTATTTTGTCTTTCTCCCACTCTCTTTCCTCATTTTAAATTATTTTGAAGCAATTTCTAGATATAGCCATCTACCCATAAACACTCTAGAATGTCTCTCTAAAATATAAAGACTTTAAAAAATTTCACAATATCATTTTAAACCACCAAAAAATTATTTATTTAATAATAAAAGGCTCAAACTCCCCCAGATTTTTCACAAATGTGTTTTCCAGTCTGTTTGACTGAATCAGTGTCTAAGAAATTAGTAAACACTTTGTAATTGATTCATTGATTATAGACATAATAAATTTCCATCAATATATCACAATATTTTTGTGATAGTAGCAAAGTGATCACCACTTGGTTTGATTAATTCATTAGTCATCCTTTCTTTCTTTAATTTCATACCAATTATGTGTTTGACCCTGCAACTACATAGAAAATGCTCCTGTTAAGGTCATCGAAGACTCTATTATTAGGCACAATGGTAAATTTTCTTTCCACAACTTACTTTGACATGTTAGCAACATCTGACACCATTGTCCAGTACTCATCCTTAATATGCTTTCATCATTGGCTCTCCAGGAAACCACATACTACCCTGGTTTTCCCTCCCACCATACAAGCTACTCATTCTGTTTGCTCTTCTGGCTTCTCCTTTTCCCAAATACTCTTGCTGGTGTGTCTCAGTCTGTGGATCTGCTCCCCTTTTTAGTAATAATCAGCTATGGTCTATATCTCATCCAGTCGTATGGCTTTAAATATCATATATTATATAATGACAACTCTAAGATGTAGATTTCCAACATGGGTCTTTTCTCTAAACTTCTTCATACTTAACCCCTTCGTTTGTCTCTTTTGTTTCTTAAATTCCACATATCAGTGAAATTATATGATATTTGTCTTTCCCTGATGGACTTATGCTTAGCATAATACACTCTAGCTCCATCCACGTCGTTCCAAATGGCATATTTGACTTTTGAGGCCTTAAATTGAGTGCAAGTTGCTCCACTAACATATACTTAACTCATTTGTTTTTATTCTCCAAATTGAAACCTATAATTGAGGATAGTCAATCTTCTGCCAACTCATCTTCTCTACATCAGGAAAATGGGGAGGCATAAGGAGTACCACCACACTCATGTTGAACCTCACAGTTAGCTTTTTCAAAGTGTATATTGTATGCTTATATTCATTTTCTCTTTTACTGTTACAAGTAAACTTTAGATCTTTTTTTTCTCAAGTGTGGGGGGGGTCCTTTGATAAATTATAAAGGTATTTTCTCTGATATTTGAACATTATCTCTGTATTAATACCTGATTAACTCTTAGTTTTCTAAACTATAAAATTGAGCTATTAGCAATACTTATCTCCTAGTCCTGTTTTGGATATCACCTAAGTAATGAAATGTATAGTGTTTGACAGATAGCCCTGCACAAAGTTGGTGACACAAATCAAATTAAACTATTGTTATCACTCACTTCTAAATACAGTACTGAAATTTGACATCTATACAAACAGAATAATATTAGAGAAAGAGATAGCATTTCCAAATGTATTTATCATAAAAGTTTCCTTTGGATATTTTCTTGAAACAAGACGTTAAATATATTTTAGGCTACATAAAAAACCTACACATATTTTAGGATGGGTGTGGAGGAAAACTTTGTTTTCTAAAGTAAAAGTAGCATTTTTAATTTTAGAAATTGTATTCTAATGAAGCAGATGGAAAAGCTGTAGGTAAACTTCAACTGCCATTAATTATGTATATCTGTTGGATTTCAACAGCTGGTATCATTATAAACATTATTAGCCTTATTAGGTATGTATGTAGCATTTTATTTGCAAGATGCTTTATAGTGTTTAATTAATGCACAACAGTCTTAAGAAATGGATGAGGTGGTTATATTAAATTCCTAGTAATGGAAACCAAACTTACAATGATTATCTCTACAACTAATGCTCTTGGTATTTTAGGCGCAAAATAAATTCAAATTTCTAAGTAAATGCTTATAATCATATTCTGTATTCTTGAAATTCACCTTTTATATAAATGTTGTGATGCTTTAAGACACTGTCATTTCCATGTTTCTGACATGATTTCTCCTTCATTCAGTGCTTTTTAAACAGGTTTTTTTGGGGGTAGGTATTGGTTTTATTTTTTTCCTCTATGGAAAAATGTTCATGTAGGAAATCTACAGCAATATAATAAACATTATTTATTGCATTAATTTTATTTTTAAAATGGGACAAAGGCAAAAATTTATGTATCATAAAATACTAAGGTTTAATTTCCAAAATATCTTCTTTTATTGAAAAACATCAAAGTTCCATCCACAGTTTTGATCACAATTATTTGTATTAATCAGAATCTAAAACTCAGGATTTGCAAATGTGTTTATTGTAAAGGTGCAAAACTCCTGATGTCTAGAGTAATATCCAGTAAGTTTGGGTTTATGGAATAATTAATACCCACTCAAAACTTAATGACATTACTTTAGGTATCAGGATTCTAAACCTAATAGTGAGGATTGGATTGTGGAGATGAGGACTTTTGCTCTCCTTAAAACAGTGAAGACTAAAGAATATATAATTCTCTTTGTAAAGTTTCATGCATATTTAAACACTTTTAAAATACTTTAAACCTGGGGTTCCTGGCTGGCTCAGTTGTGGAGCATGCGACTCTTGATATCTGGGTTGTAAGTTTGAGCCACATGTTTGGTATAGAGATTATTAAAAACAAAATCCATAAAAAATGAAATATAATATTTTAAAACTATATTGATAATTATACAGCAATCGGAATGTGAATCGTTAATAGAATGACTTATCAAATCAAAGATAATAAAATAATTTATATGAACTTGACCATATATTGGTCAATAATATAATGTATTAATTAATTAAATTAGTTATTTAGACCTTTTAATTAAGATGTTAATTAGCTAGTTATAAGTAATTAAATATATTCTTTCCTTGTCTACATTACTATCTCCTTCTCACTTATTAACCAACCTTCTTATTACCACAAACTCTAGAAAATACATACTCCACACAAGGACAAGTATAAGTTAAGAGGTATGGTGAAGAAAAATTATATAAAAAGAGTTATTGCTGCATGGTTCTTATTAAACTAAAAACAGAGAGATACACTATTTCTATATTTATTGAAAGGGTCATCAGGGTGAATTGTAAAGTACCATATGGAATTTTTAACTTCAGATAGTTCAACTGAAATAAAAACTATATTAATGCACATAATGCATTCTTATATTGCCTCAGGGAAAGTACTGGACAGTAATCACCACCAGTATTTACTAAATAGCCATTTATAAATTGGTACTACCCAAACTCCTTAAAGCAGGCTCAGGAGTGATACCTGTGCCTTAGGGGCATAATATTTCAGACAAATATAACTTTATTAAAAATGCCTAGTATAGACTAAAATATTCACGTTTCATTGGGACAAAAACTTAAGTGTACTGTGTAAGTTAATGAAGAATAATATATTACCTTCCCACAAAATTGCTATACCACTTCTGAAAATAAACACTAACTCTAGCATAAGCAAATATTTGCATAATCAAAAAAATAAGAGTTATATTTTAATTTCAAAAAAGAACTTGTATTTTGAAATCGGATTAAAGACAAAGGTGTTTATAGTATGATTAATTTTAAAAACTGTAAAATTAAAGACACCAATCATAATAATTAAAATGGATTTTCAATTACAAATGTATTCACAATCCCTTTAAAGAGAAAAATTCATGAATAAGTCTATTATCTAAATTATAATCCTTTGAATTATGTATTTTTCAACATTTTTTTTCCAACAACATATTTTTTAAAGGAAAGCCTGAAATAAGTCAATTCTTTAAGAAATAAAAACTATCAATGTAATTGACTTTGGTTGGGTGGGTCACTGTTGCCAATAATTTACCTATAGGTGACTGATTCTGTATTTTAGAACAATTGTTCTCAAAGTTTGTTGCTTTTTAGAATCACTTGGGAGCTTTTACAAATCCATGTCTAAATTGCACTTTCATGCCTACTAAATCAGATTTTCTGAAGTTAAAAAAAGCATCAGTACTTTTTTAAAAAAATTCTGTTTTCAATGCTTAGCCAATTTCTCACAACAGTATTTGCCAAACTTAAAAGGCAATTTGTAATCTAAGAGGTCTGAGGCAGGGCCCAAAAGTCTGTGTTTCTAACAAGCTCCCAAGTGACGCTATTGCTGCAGGTCCTTGGACTTCACCTTGAGAAGCCAGGTCACAGAGCACCTTTATCAATTCATCACTCAAACACTATTTCAAAGTTTAACACAATATGTGTTTTTCTGATAAGAGGAAACAGCTTACGTAAAATTTGTGATTTCTTACTTCAAAATTGGTCATTTAGTATAGTGCCATTAATGTTAGCTTTATTAAAATTTTTAAAAAATGTTGCTCATAAGCTTAAATTATTTTTCATATAGGTATTTTTTAATGGTTATTTATTTTGAGATTGAGAGAGAGAGAGCACACGAGCTGGGTAGGGGCAGAGAAAGAGAAGGAGAAAGAGAATCCCAAGCAGCCTCCTTGTTGTCAGTGCAAAGCCCAAGGCAATGCTCTATCTCACAAAAGGTAAAATCATGTGACCTGAACAGAAATCAAGAGCTCAGACGGTTAACCAACTGAGACACCCAGGCACCCCAATTTTTTATATGGGTATAGAAATACTTCCTAATGTGAAGACCTATTGTCATCTTGGTAGATGGTTTTGTACATTAAGCCTGTTCTAATTATCCAAAAGATTTAATTCTTCTATAATATTTTTCAAAGATTTAGGACTTGTGTAGGATTAGAATTCCTTTAGTCCACAGAAATTTGAAATAATTTTATCAACAATTTTAGAAAGTTTGTCCATGTAAGTCTGATTATTTTATTATTTTATTTTGAGTTAACCAAAAAATAGATTCCAGATTATCTTTTTTCATAATAATTACATTAATAATATGCTATGTACATCCTTCATCTGAGAATTTCAAAAGTCAAATCTTATAACCTGTTTGTAATCTAAAGATGGCTTAATAAATTTACTATATTTTGGCTTGATTATTGAAGGAAAAATTAAAAAGAAATACAACCAGTATGTATCCTGTGCCCATAATTCTGCAAATTGTGTTTTTTTACTGTATGCTGAGGAGATACTAACAGCGTTAATTTGCTTCTTTAAATTTACTTTGCTCCTGTTACTAATATTCAGCAGAAAAATCTCATTTACCTTCACTTAATTACATTATATTAATCAAAGCAATACATCTATGCAGCCATTTCTTAGTTATCTTCATATCTGATTAATACAAGTGGTTTTTTAAAATGCTCCTGTAAGTATATTAAACATTAGGTGAAATGGTAATTGAACCTATTTTGATTTTGAATATTGACATCCTCGGTTAGAAGAGGCATACATTATAATTCTCTAAAGATGTTTCTTAATCACATCACTTGATAAAGTTGAGTAGAAGGTACGTTATTTCTAATTAAGTACTCTATATTTTTGATTGTCAGAACTACTACCACCACTACCATCACAATACCAATAAGGAAAGAGTAAGTCATCCTTTGTTTGGTAAGTAAGACACTGTTTGAGAAAGAACAAGTATTGTTGAATTTTTAATTAGGACAGAACAGCTACACAGTCTTTTTAAAAATATAAGAGCCAGAGGGAAGTGGGTAATATATCAAATTAATGTGTATTAATATCACCTATTGGAAAGAAACTTCAGGTAACATTCTGTAGAGTTATAAAACATAGGCTAGGTATCCATCAATGTGTTAAAGTAACTCACTTTCATGCAGTGGTTGAAATGATTTAATTACTGTCATATTGAAATAACACATGCTATGGTGGGTACATAATGGACTTCTTGGGAAAAAGATGCCAATTAGAAAGTTACTCTTATTACCTCTTCTGCAGCATGCATTGCTAACAAGGTCCACAAGTCATGTCACCAAGGCTTAAGTTTCCTTTTCTTTCCCATATTTGAAAATCAGTGGAAAAAGTTGTCTAACACAATAATCCCATCTCCCCTAATCAATAGTGTTATGATTTCTCACGTCTTAATTTGAAAAGATTTTCCTAAGCAGAATTTTAGTTTTGAATGAAATTTATCTCAGAACCCTGAGAACTTTAGAAGAAAATCATAGTATATACCTAAAACTATAATAATTGTAACCAAACTTATATGTGAACAATTTTGGTTATTGTATTTTTACATATAAACTATGGCAGCACTATAAGCAAAAAAACATCACAATGGAAATAATGTTGAAATTATAAGTAAATGCCAAAGCTGCAATTAGACTTAAATTTATAATTCTCATGTCCTTTTTTCTATTGAAATAATTTTGTATGCATAGAAAAGATGCAAAATAATAGATATTTCCTCTGCACCCTTTACCCAGCTTCCTCTAATACTAACACCTTGAAAAAATCATGGTATGATTATTAAAACTAAGGAATTAATACTACGATGCTAATAATGAAAATACACATTTTATTTAGATTTCATCAGAAGTGCCTGGCTGGCTCAGTTGGCTGAACATCTGACTTTGGCTCAGGTCATGATCTCATGCTTCCTGAGCTTGAGCCCCGTGTTGGGCCCTGTGCTGACAGCTCAGAACCTGGAGCCTGCTTCGGATTCTGTGTCTCCCTCTTCCTCTGTCTCTCTGCCCCTTCCCCGCTCACATTCTGTCTCTCTCGAAAATAAACAGTACAAAAAAAAGTTATTTAGATTTCATCAGTTTTCCACTAATATTCTTTCTCTGCACCAGCCCAACCCAGGATTCAAAACTGCATTTAGCCAAATGTCTTCTTGGTTTCCTCTAATCTGTGACATAACCCCAGGCTTGTCTTTCATGACCTGGACACTTTTGAAAGATACTGGTCAGATATTGTCTAGACTGCCCTTCAGTTAGCGTTTGACTGAAATTTCTCATGATTAGATTTGGTGATATGGTTTTGTTTTTTGTTTTTTTCAAGAATAACATACAAAATTGCCCTTGTCAGTAAATCTTATCAGGGGTACATAAGATACCTGGTTACTGAAGATACTAACCTTATTCATTTCATTAAAGTTGTGTTTTGAAGTTGTTCTGTGGTAAAATCATTATTTTTCCCTTTATAACTCAGAAATATCTTGAGATTCTTTAAGAATATATAAGTATCTATGTCTCTTCAAACTTTTGACCACAAATTTTAGTAGTTATTGTGAATCTTGCCTTCTTCAATTATTACTATGGTGTTCTAATGTTGATTTTTTATTTTCCTTCTATATTATTTTTATTTTCCTTCTATATTATTCATTAAGAATTTTCTCCAAGAGGGAACTGTGTCATGTTCCCAATAATTTATGTAACCCATTTTATGTATTTATCTATAAAAATATGGACCCATGTTACTTTGACTCTATAGCTTACAACTTGATATTATTATTATTTTCCTGTTCTAATTTTACCAGTTTTAGCCACTGAAAGCTCTTTCAGAATGCCTCATCTACCCTTTCTACATGGACATATATCTATGCCTATGTCTACATCTACTTCTACATATACATCTGTGTTTTTTTCTATTTATATCTATATCTATATAGTATTTCCCTATTTTTTATCATTATAAGTTTCTCCAGATTCACTTTGATTTTTCTGCCACAGCCCTAGAATCAATAATTTATTTAAGGAGAAATGGCATTTAGAGATCAATATCAGTGTTCACTGCTAAATATGCTCATTGCTACAAAAGTATCATTATTTCTGGGGTCTCTCAATAAAAACAGAGCTAGGAAATATAACTGTATTATATATAATTATTATATATTATATATTATATATATTATTATATATTATATTACAAATAATATATACATACATTGTATATATGTAATATTATGCATGGATAGATAAATCAATACATAGATAGATAAATGACTTCTTACATGTAATACCAGAGAACATATTTCTCCAACAGTGAAAAGCTGTGTTTTACTTACTTACAATATATTTACTTATTTGTTTAAACTAGGATATCCATTGTAACCTACACACCTGTGAAAGAAATTACTAAATATTATTTATAGAATATAGTTATCTATATAGTTTATTTTGTTTAGTCTTACATTATCCATCAAAAATACTGTTTTCCAAAGTCACATAGGTTAGTTCTTTTCATCCCCACATTCTTCAATGTAGTTGTTAATTTGAGATGTAGTTAATTTGTAACTATTTCCCACTCTCAGTTCTCCTCTGTCTGAACTGCACCTTATCTATGTTGAATTCATAGGTTGAAGCCTAACCCCCAATAAGAATTTGCAATAGGGTCTTTAAGGAAGTAATTAAGGTTAAATGAGATCCTATGGGACCCTAATTCAATAGGAGTGGTGCCCTCATAAGAAGAGACACAGGGGGTATGCTTCCCACTCACATAGGGACAGAGAAAATCTGAGGCTGTCTGCAAGCCTGAGGAGGCCTCAAGAGAAACCTTGTTCAAAGTAAATTTGAATATTATAAAGCCCTAGAGAACAAAATATGTAACAGAAATGCTTGAGTTTAAAATGATACTGTGATTGAGTTTATATTCAACTGGCTGGAAGTGAAACTCCAGATTTGAAAATAATTCATATAACCTTATTGGTGAGAGAGAGAGAGAGAGAGAGAGGGAGGAAGGGAGGGATGGAGAGAACGAGGGAGGGATGGAGAGAGGCAGAGAGGAAGGAAGGAAGGGCGGATGGAAGGAAGTAAAGGGAAAACTAGAAAATTTATGAAGTATGGCCTCTGTTATAGACAGGAAAAAAAAATGACTGGATTCCATCCTGCTTTCCTAGAACTCAATGAAGAAGAAATAAAATATATAATATAGATTATATAAGACTTTGGCATCTATAAAAAAGCAAGATGAGGCCTAAAAGGATAAGTAAGAAAAAGAAAGTACAATAGAAAAACGGAGAGGTCAGGAAGCCCTAATCCAGATCGTCTTCCTCTGGAAGGTGAATTTCCCCAGCCATGAAGACTGGGCAGTCATTCTCCATCTCATCTACACAGAACCCGGGGAGGGGGTGGTGGTGGTGGAGGAATCCTTCCCTAGTTGCTGAAATGAAGAAGACTCCAGAGCTCCCAAAACCTTGGGTGAAAGTTAAAGAATCTTCCGTGCAAAAGGCTACCTTTACTAGTAACATCCGGAAAGTTCCCAAACAGGAACCTGTATCAGACTCTAGAGAACCTTCTTGGCGGGGGGGGGAAGAAAATTACAAAAATGAAAAGTACAAGCACACTTACTTGACTACGTTCCAAATCAAGCTCCTAAACGCCTTCTAAGTCTCCTTCTCATTCTCTATAGAGCCAACACCATAGATCTCAATGAAGATCACACTCACTCAGTAGGTGGCCTAGCCCATGAATGAGGCCATTTCTCAAAAAACTCCATCAGACAGGCATCTCCTCCACCCAGCAGGCATCTCCTCCATCAGACAGGGGTCTCCTCCACAAGTCAGGTGTCTCCAAACAGGCATCAACTGCAAGTCAAAACAGGACGGATCTCCAATGAAACAAAAAGATGCTTATCCGCACCCTTGTCTGGGAGCAGCATACTGTCCTCCTTTTATGTCACCACCAAGGAGACCTCCCATGAGAATAGCCAGTCCTCCCGGTAAAACTAGCCGGTTATCTTCCACAAGTCTTCCAAGAAGCTGCCGGCTGTAACCTTCAGGAACTCGCCCGCCAAAAACTTTTCCCTCAACACTGTACAATCCAACTGCACAAGAAAAGGACGTGGTTCTGTCTCTCCAGAGAGAACTTCAAGTAAAATGATAAAACTTAAAGGCATTGAGAAAAGGCAAGTCCTTTACCAGCACCCAAACCTAGAAAAGTAGTTAGCGAAACCAAAAAAAAAAAAAAAAAAAAAAAAAAAAAAAAAAAAAACCAGAAAGAGAAAGCGGAAAGATACCAGCGGCAGCAGATTCGGTGCAAGACGCAAACAAGTCCAACAAAACCATGAGTCTTTATATGATTCTGGCTCTTTCTCTCAGCAACTTGTGACTCAAGAGGTCCCATGTGAATTATAGAGACAGGCAGGCTGCGGAAACATCCTCCTTCCCAGGGTGCCTATCCACGAAAGTGCCAGAAAGACACTTCCCTTGCCGGAGAGGGAAAAGTCGCCACTACTGCCGCATCAGAGGGCAAACTTTTTCCTCCTTTTTTCTTCTCCTTTCTCTCCCTTCTCCCGCATCTTGTCTCCCACAACCGTGCTCACCCTCCCCAAGAAGACACTCATTCTAGAACACAGAGGAGATATTCTTTAAAGAGAAGAACCACCTTCGCCCAACCTCCTACACAAAGCATTAGTCTGAACCACAGCAATACAGAGGCTCCCATTCCTCACGAAGAAGCTTCCGAGTCACCAGGAAACGTTTGCCTTAATTAAAAGAAAAGCATAAGACGGGGTCGTATTTATCCAAGAAGCACCATCACTACAACCAACCGAAGAGCATTTGCCTCAACACCACCTGGAGCTCTTCAGATTACCATAGCACCCTTCACAGTTTCCTGCCCGCTCACCCTGCCTCGCCCCCCCATCCCTCTAAAGGGCAGCAGCAGCTAACCACGAAAAAGCAGTCCATATCTTCAAGTCTTAGGGCCAGGACTCTGGAATCCCAAAAGGTGAGAAAACAAAACAAAACTAGGCAGCATCGGCACCCCCAGTTCATAAGAAGAGTATCAAGTTCCAGATCTGTCTCAGGATCTCACCATCTGCAGCAACCTCCATCCCTGATGTCACCCAGGAACAAAGAAAACATGAGAAAGGAAAAGACTGTGGCTACTCCTGTTCAAGTATTAGAGGCCCTGCAGCCATTTCTGTTACCGTAACCACATCAGCACTGGGACCTCAAGGGGCTGAACTTGAGCCTAAGGCAAGACTGAAAGGGCACTGAGATCAATGGGGAGGGCTGATGGATTCCCCACATTTGGAAATATTTGGTATGATGTAAATTATTCTTCATTTGTACAACATGGATTTATATTGCAAAAGGTATTTATAGCTTATTACAGACATTTATTGATAGCTGAAAAATTCATTTAGAGTGAAATATTTTAAGCCAAATTTTTATTTTCTTTAAAAAAGGGTTTGGGGGCACAGTTAGTTGAGTCTGACTCCTTATTTGGGCTCAGGTCATGATTCCAGGATCTTGGGATTGGAGCTCCAAGTTGGGCTCTGGGCTGAGTGTGGAGCTTAAGATTCTCTCTCTCTCTCTCTCTCTCTCTCTCTCTCTCTCTCCCCCCTGCTTTCACTTTCTCTTTCTTAAATAAAATAAGAAAAATAATAAATAAAATAAAGATAGGTTTAAATATGGTTGGCATTCTTGTTTCCTTTAAATGCCCATGGCTATTCCCAGAGGATTTTTTTGTATTTATTTACTTTATCTCATTTGAGTCTTAATGCCCTTTTAAGTGATGATGATTTTGACCCTTTCATAGTTTGTAATCTTTCCAAGAAATTTAACCATTTTTGAACAATGAATAATAACACGTGAACAAAATGAGCACATCAACAAAATTATAAATGAATTTTAATGACACAATCTTTACTGTTTACATTAGTAGTCAAATATAACACCTATACTATACAACGTTTTCAGAAATAGAAAAGGAAGAAATAATTCCCAACTGATTTTAAAAGACCAGCATTAGTTTAATACCAAAATATTTCTGGTAATATCTTTCCAGAAATGAAATTGCAGACCAATAGCCCTTTTAAACACACTACATGTGTGTGTGATATTTTCTTTAATGGAGGTTTTTAACTATGAATTAAATTTATTTGATAATTGTAGAGCTATTGATTATTGGTCTCTTCTTGAGTGATTGACATTTATGTTAACATGTATTTTAGACTTTAATAAGTAATTATCACATTGCTTTTCAATAAGGCTCTTACAATTCACGGTTTTCAAAAGCAATGTATGAGAATTTTGTTTTCCCTGCAATGCTAAAGAAGTAGTCGTAATCACAATTTTTAATATATAAGTGAATGTTGTAAAGCAGTATCTCATTGTTAGTTTACTATAACATGACTAGTAGTGACTAGGTAGTATTTATGACTACTTACATTTATTGCTATTTTGAATTTACTGTTTTACAACATGCTTAATCATCTTTGCACAGTTTTCTTTTATGAATACTTATGTTGTCAACTACACAGTTCATAGCCTTTATTTCCTATGTACATATATTTATTTATATTTATTTCCTATATAAATATTTGTTTGTCTAGTTGTGGATTGTGATATGTAAGTCCCATTGAGCAGGAATCAGCATATGCACCAAATCTGGCCTACCTCTCATTTTATATGTAAAGTTTACTGAACCATAGCCACATTCACATTCATTTCTTTATGTATTACCTGTGGCTGATTTTGCATTACAGAACTCAGCAGATGGAGTATTCACAACAGGGACTGTATGGACCAAAACACCTCAAATAATTACTCTGTGGTCCTGTACTGACCCCTGCCATAGACCATAGGTAGTAGGATTTAGAACCAGAAGAAAATAAAACATATATTTCATTTTCTATTTGCAAATAAAGAGACAAAATTAAAGTATGGAATAATTGGCCTATTTAAACATATCTAGTTACCTCTAACCCAAGATGAGAACTCTACCCTTTTGGTTTTCATTTTCATCATTTTTGTACTTGTATCTATTTTTCAAAATCTGTAATTATGGCCAATTACTATGTAAACATTAAAGAAAATCAATCTTTAGCAAAAGAAATACTCAGAAGACTGCAAATAACAGTATCTTGCTTAAAATATAAATGGTAAAATTAAAAGATTGATTGTTAAGTTCTTTGTAGATATATGATTACTATGTATACCTTATATAGAAACCATCAATTTAAGAATAGAATCAATATCTAAAAACAACACTAATTGTTGGGAAAGGTAAAATATTTTCCACTGTAATGTTTGACAGTATTTAAAATTATTTTTTAAATGTAAGTCACATAGCATAAAGAATTAGAAATAATATAATATTAATAGCATAGATATAAATATCAAGAATAGCATAGTTAAATAATATTAGGAAATGGCATCACACCTTTGTCCTTATCATTCTTCAAGCATTCTACTACTAATTCTTTTGTTTTCCATGATGAACTTTGTATAATAAGCAGTTTCTAGTTATCTTCTTTTACTTAAGATAATTGAATATGTATGTATTGGTTTGCTAGGGCTGTTGTTAACAAATAACTTATACTGGGTGACTTAAATAATAGAAATTAATTTTTTTCACAATTCTGGAAGCTAGGTTCAAGATCAAGGTGTCATCAGGATTGGCTTATTAAGAGGGCTTTCTCCTAGGCTTATAGATAACCATCTTTTTTTGTATTCACATAGTTTTTCTCCATGTTTCCACATGTTTGTATCTAAATGCACCCTTCCTATGTGTACATCAGTCATAATGGATTAGGGTGCTCCCACATAACCATAGGACCCACTCATTTTACCTTAATTGCATCTTTAAAGACTCTGTCTCCAAATACAGTCACATTCTGAGGTACTGAGGTTTAGAACTTCTACATATGAATTTGAAGGCAACACAATTCTGCCGATAACAATATATGACCCTTGTTGTCCCACATTATTTGGTGACATATTTGGACTATTTAAACTTCATATTCATGAGAGAGATTGCAAAGTCTATATTAATGAAATATATAAAAATCTGAAGACCAAAGCCAATAAAGTCTATATCAAAACTACAGTATTTTAGTTCTTGGCGATTAGGTTTTTTTCCTAGGCTATGAAACAAATATCTGAGCCTTTGCATAGCCAAGGTTTCCCAAGGAAGAAGTTATATTAAATTGTGGATATAGTGGTATTTTCTCAAGAGGAATAATTCAGAGGCTGTTTTCCTACAAGTTGTTGATATAACTTGTGTTGGATTCAAACATAGAGTTCACTTAGATACATTAAATATTTCCATGATACAGAATGAAACTAAAAAAATACGTAAGTGAAGAGATGTTTCACAGATCTAAACTTTAGGATATGGAGGGAAAAAATGGCACTTTCTGTAAATATTTTTTAAAAACCTAAGATGAGCAAGCTAAGACCTATATGTGTAATTAAGGTGTGCATTCTGAATTCTGTTTATGAGAAAGTGATCTATTGGGCAGAAATTTATTGAATTTTTTTGTCTGCTAAGTGATCCTTAAAATAATTGTTGGCTTTGGGCCTGCTAATTCTAAAATGATCAGTTCCTTCTGTATGATTTAATTATTTTCTCATTCCAAATTTTGTCTTATTATTTTTTCCATGAACTTAAAGCTACCATGACACAATCTGTCACTAAAACTGACACAGAAAAGAAAATTAAAGATAATCCAATGTATTCATATGAAAACTGAAACTATTCATATGAAAATTGAAACTATTCATTTCATAGGCCTAAGATTATCTATATATGTAATTTCAGATCTACTGTGATTTACAATGCTTATGTCTATCGTTCTTATCACTATCTCTTTAGTTGCTCAGTTTATTTCATCAATCACTAATTTTGCTAACTTTGTTATGCTTTACCATCATAAAGAGTTCTTTCCACATAGACAGCATAGATTAGCTAATAGTTAATATTAATAATAATAATAAGCAGCATCTAAATTTTTGTGACAGTAACTATTATTTCTATATATATATTTTTTAATTTTTTTAATATTTATTTATTTTCGAGAGACAGAGAGACAGAGTGCCAGCAGGGGAGGGTCAGAGAGAGAGAGGGAGACACAGAATTCGAAGCAGGCTCCAGGCTCAGAGCTGTCAGCACTGAGCCTGATGCGGGGCTTGAACCCACGAACTGCGAGATCATGACCTGAGCTGAAGTCGGATGCTTAACCGACTGAGCCACCCAGGTGCCCCTATTATTTCTATATTTAAACCATAAAAAATTTCCAGAAGATTTTCAAATGATACATTTCACAATCATAATTATAATCATCCAGAAATAAAATTAGACTTACCATACAAAACCATCAATATCTTTTCTAAAAGCCCCATACGACACGCCTGAGAAGTCAATGTATCTACATTTTGAGGATTCCTGGAGAGTTCCCTCTTAAGATCTCTAACTATCATGGATAACTGTTTTTATTTGGTAAACTGAGAAACAAAGAGGGTGAAATGATTAATTTGTATGCACATAGTAGGAGAACAGACTAATTCCCAGGTCACCTGACTTCTTTTACACTTGTATTGCATGATCCCAAACAACCAGTTAAATCATTATTCTAAGAAACATATCTTCAAATTATTATTTTTTAATTATGCTGTAATTATTTCAACAATAGAAAAGTATTCCACTATGTACAAAATGAACAGCTAAGTTTGTTTAAAGCCAAAGTTCACTTATATAGAATTTCTATAGTTCAGCCATATTTTATATTAAATTTGGTGAAAATAACATCTCATTTCTAAAAATTTCATATAGCTAGCATAACCCAAAACTATTCAGGTATAAAAGAAATAAATGTTTTTGTAATGGTGCAGTAAATGATAAAATATTGATGTGCATTTACTTTTTTGACTGATTGCTGTTATAAGCCTTTATTTCATAGGAAATCAATTAAAAATGAAATGTTCATGAATGACTCTCTTTAATGGTACTTCTTATATAGCTTCAGAGCTTGTGGCTACTATATTAGGTTTATTTCAAAAAAAAAAGTTTAAATCCCTGCAGCTATCTGTAGCATTCAGAATCTTTGTTTTCATATGAAAAGGCATATCTGAGTACAGACAATGATCTTTTCAAGTTTTATGGTTGCTATGAGCATTCGCTCCTACTGAGGATCAGCTGCCTTAAGCTGCAAAAAAATCACAACCTTCAATCCTCCTCCTAATAAGAAGATCCAAAATGGCAGAAAAGATTTTTGTAGTTTCTAAGATAACTTGGGAAGACCTTAACTGCTTGAAAATATAGAAAATGCCAAAGGAAAGAGACACAACCAATTAAACAAGAAAACCATCTCTTAAACACAATTCAAAATGGAAAACCTATAAAAATGAGAGTGAAAAAAAAGGATGATAATCTTATTTTCAAATTAAATAAATATCTTCAGTAATATAATCTGGCTATTATAATATCAGATATTTTAAATTGTTTTTAATGTTTATTTGAGAGAGAGAGAGAGAGCTGTCAGTACAGAGCCTGACGCAGGGCTCCAACTCATTGTGAGATCATGACATGAGCTGAAGTTGGATGTTCAAAGCGACTGAGCCACCCAGGCACCCCTGTAAAATCATATTTAAGAACATGCTATTAAACTAAAGTTTTCATATAATAAGTTTTATTTTCATTTGGCTTTCAAAGAGAGTTGAGCCCTTTCTACTACACAATATATCCTGAAAGAATCATAAACTTAAAAAACTATGTAATTAAAAAAAAATCTGTATGTAAACCACACAATAATTTATCTTATATGCATAACTCAATGCATAGAGAATGTCTAGATAATTATCACTAAAATGTAATGAAAATAAATGTAACACACTTTTGCATTTGTATTTTTGAAAATTGATGTTTGTTTTATCATATCAATGTTTTTTACAAAACAAATAAAAACATCTACTGTATAATTTTTCCTAACTTTAGACCTCTAACCCTGATATATTTCTGAACTTCAGACTCACATATAGGATATCCATATTGCCTATTGTAATGGGCAGTTTAACCTTAGGATTATAACACAGAACTCTTAAATTCTACCATCAAACTTGTTTTTCCCGCAATGTCCTCCATTAAGATGGAGGTAAGTGGCAACGTTTATTTTCTAGTCTCCCAAGACAAATATCTTGTAGTTACCCTTGATTTCTCTTTTAATAAACACACCAAATTCAAACCTTAACAAAATCTTGTCAACTTTAATTTCAAAAGATAGCCAAAAACACCACTTTTCCCAACTTACACTGCTGACATCTTAGTCTAAGCCACCGTTACCTCATGCCTAAATGTCCTAACTGGTTTCTGTGTTCTTAACCTTGTTCTTTTAAGATTTATTGCCAATAATGCAGGCAGAGATAACCTTTTATACTATAAGTAAGTTTTTCACATCTTCTGTTCAAAATCATCTGAAATGGTTTCTAATATTTAGCAACATAAAATACCAAATCCTTATCATAGCACTGCAGAGGCTACCCGGTAACCATTTTTGCATAGTCTGTTCTTTCCTCATTAATAGAATTCTGATTTTTTTGAACTGATAATGTGATTATCCCCAAAACTTTATTTCCTATCATGTCTTACAGAGAGAGGTAAGATAGAGTGCAAAAAGATGTAAGTTGACATTTTATGGAAATTTCGGGAATGTTACTACAATAGTGGCAGGTTCGGCTGGCACTCCTTTTTTTTTTTTTTTTTTTTTTTTTTTTTTGTCTTTGGTATTTCCTAATTACAGTGTTATGGAATGTAAGTATGTTTTTTATTTTTATTTTTTAAACAATTTTTTTAATGTTTTTTATTTATTTTTGAGAGAGAGAGAAAGACTATAAGCAAGGGGAGGGTCAGAGAGAGAGGGAGATACAGAATTTGAAGACAGGCTCCAGACTCTGAGCTAACTGTCAGCACAGAGCCTGATGCGGGGCTCAAACCCACGAGCTGTGAGATCATGACCTGAGCTGAAGTCAGACATTTAACCGACTGAGCCACCCAGGTGCCCCGTAAGTATGTTTTTTAAACTGGGCAACTATCTTATAAGAATACAAACCATGTTCTGTGGATGGTGTAGAAGATACCTATAATGGCTCTGAGTTTTTGAAAAAAAAACTAGATCCATCATAAAAGCCCTGGACCTCTTGTTACGTAATAACATTTTTTAAATATCAAGTTAAAAATTAAGGAATACCTAGATGGCTTAGTTGGTCAAGCATCGGCTTTTGATTTCAGCTCAGGTCATGATTTTACAGTTTGTGAGGTCGAGCCCCATGTCAGGCTCTGCAATGACATTACAGAGCCTGCTTGGGATTCTCTTTCTCTCTCTCTCTCTCTCTTTCTCTCTCTCTCCCCCTCCCCTGCTCATGTACATGTTGTCTCTCTCAAAATAAATAAATAAATAAACTTTAAAATTTTTTAAAAATTAAATAAAAGTGAATTAAGTCACTATTTTGAGTTTTCTATTACATGTAGCTGAACTTAGTCTTTATAGGACACGTTTGATCTTCAAAGCCTTAGATATATCTATTCCTAATGCCCTAGATAGCCATATGTGTTAGGTTGCTAGGGCTACTGTAACAAAGTGCTACAAACTGGATAGCTTAAAACAACAGAAACATTTTTATCTCACAGTTTTGGAGTATAGAAGACTAAAATCAAGGTGCCTGTAGTACTATACTTCCTCTGAGACTGTGGGTAGAATCCTTCTTGAGCATTTACTAGCTTCTAGGTATAGCCAGCAATTTTTAACATTCCTTGGCTTGCAGCTACATCAGTCTAATCTCTACTTCCCTCATCATATAGCCATCTTCATATATTGTCTTCCTTCTGTGAACATCTGTGTCTATGTCCAAATTTACTTTTTTTATAAAGACACCAATCATATTGGATTAAGACACCCTAATGACTTCATCTTAATTTGATCATCTGCAAAGATCCTATTTCCTAATAAGATTACTTCACAGATTCTGAGTGTGAGGACTTCAATATATATTTTGGGAACACAATCCAATCCTTAACACTGCCCCTAGTGATTTTTTTTAACCTGATCTTTGCACTAATACAGCATAATGACATTCTTTATTGAATATTCTAAGTGTGCCCTTGCCTTGGAGTCTTGGAGTAATGGGTAGAAAGGTGGCCTCCAAAAAGACAATGACTACCCCTTAAAACTTGGAACCTGTGATCTGACCTTATTTGAGAAAAGGGTCTTTGGAAGTGCAAGGAAATTAAATATGAGATAAATAAAATGATCCAGGAATACCTGGATGTGCCTTAAAGCTAATGAAAGTGCTCTTATAAGAGTACTACTACTTGAGGAGAAAACAGAGAAGGCAAGGAGAAGATGAGGGAAGAGGTTGGTATTATGCCAAAAGGCAAGGATGGCTGGTGCCACCAGAAGCTAGAAGGGGCAAAGGATTCTCTGCTAGAGCCTCCAAAGGAAGTGTGGCCCTGTGGACACCTTGATCTCTGACTTCTGGTCTCTAAAATTATGATATAAGACCTGAAACCAAAAAAAAAAAAAAAAAATCTTGGAAAATACAGGCAAGTAACTTCTTTTGTTGCTGTAGCAACATTTTCCTAGGTATGTCTCCTAAGGTGAAGGAAAAAAGCAGAAATTAACTATTGAGACTACATCAAAATAAAAAGCTTCTGCACAGGGAAGGAAACAATCAACAAAACTAAACGGCAACAAACAGAATGGGAGAAGATATTTGCAAATGCAATATTGGATACAGGGTTTATATCAAAAATCTATAAAGAACTTATCAAATTCAACATCCAACCCCCCAAAAAATTTTAAAAAATGAGCAGAAGACATGAAAAGACATTTCTCCAAAAGGCATCCAGATGGCCAACAGGCACATTAAAAGATGCTCAACATCACTGATCATCAGGGAAATACATTCAAAACTACAATGAGATATCACCTCACAATTGTCAGACTGGCTAAAATCAGCAACATAACAAACAACATATGTTGGTGAAGATGTGGAAAAAGGCGAACCTTCTTACACTGTTGGGTAGGAATGCAAACTGATGCAGCACTCTGGGAAACAGTATGGAGGTTCCTAAAAAAGTTAAAAATAAAACTACCCTATCATCCAGCAACTGCACTACTAGGTATTTACCCAAAGAATACAAAAATATGAACTCAAAAGGATACATGTACCCTGATGTTTATAGCCGTATTATCTATAATAGCCAAACTATGGAAACAGCCCAAGTGTCCACCGACTCATGAATGGTTAAAGAAGATATGGTATGTAAATATATGTATATATAAATTAAAATCTTGCCTTTGCAGTGACATGGAAGGAGCTAGTGAGTATTATGCTAAGCCAAATAAGTCAAAGACAAATACCATATGATCTCACTCATGTGGAATTTAAGACACGAAAGGGGAAAAAATGAGAAAGGGAGGCAAACCAAGAAACAGACTCCTAACTAAAAAGAACAAACTAATGGTTACCAGAGAGGAGGTGGGTGAGGGGATGGGTAAAACAGGTGATGGACATTAAGGAGATCACTTCTGTGATGAGCACCCTGGGACGTATGGAAGTGTTGAATCACTATATTGTACACTTGAAACTAATATTACACTGTATATTAACTAACTGGAATATAAATAAAAACTTAAAAAATAAAACTATGAGATAATAAATTTATGTTCTTTTAAGTCATCCAATTTGTAGGAATGTGTTGCAACAGCCTCAGGACACTAATATAGAACCTTTGCATTTTGTCCTAGAACAAATTTTTCTTACATATTTGTTATAAATTTTGCTTCCTACCTACATTCAAGTCTCCAAGGTTTGTTTTTTATTAACCATACACATAGTTTTTTTCATCTCACATATCACATATCTGTCATTTTGTGTCTGCTTCTCTCACTAAAATAAAGGAATCCTGAGAGCTAAAACTTGATTATCATTAGCTCTTAGAAGATGTCTACATCAGAGTAGACACACAAGAAATACTTGATCTAATGTAACTAATTAGGAACCATTAACTGTTGATTAAACTAATGAACAAAACTGAAAACATCAAACTGACCTCTACATGTGCTTTTATTAGGTATTATTTTAATCACTAGGAAAAATGAAAACTCATGACTTTCAAATTACATCTCAGTTTATCCTTTATGATGCTACGGAATGGTATCAATAATATGAAATTGATAGGAAGACAAGGGCACCACAATATATTTATATTTTCACTTCCCAAGCAATACTTTCTTCAATTCACTGTTTAGAAGAAAGAAATATTGAATTCAGGCAAGTATGTTCTGAAAATATAGAGCATATATATTTTTATGTATAAAATAGGCTTAAAAATGTTTGTAAAACATCAGCTATTTATTTTTACACATAAATAGATACATCGAAAAATAAACTTATTCTCATCAATACCATGTTGTTCACAATATATATGTAACCCTTCATTTGTAGTCTAATCAACCTGCCAGCCAAGTCCTGATACTACTTAAGGGCCTTGAGACAGGACTTGGCAAAGTATGGAAATGCAGAGAGAGAGCACAGAAAAAAGAGAATTGTTAGCCAATGATTTTTTGGAATCCTAAAAATAGCTTCAGTGGAAGAGTCTTTTGAAATCATAATATGAATAAACATGATTGAGTAGTCACAGGCATCTTTGGCCTGTGTAATAGAATAAAGAGGTTAAGATGCCTATGCCAAAGAGATGGCCCTCTAAAAGGGGAATAAACAACAAATATCCTGAGATGAATATGGCAAGTCTCCTTATAGTTTAATCAATAATAACATTGTCTACATTTTTTATTGTGTCCTTTGCATCATAGCTTGTTTAATAATTTAAATTTAAATCAAGAAAGTTGATATTGTATTAATTAGCTTCTCAAAATTTTATGGGACTTGAAACAATTTAAGTGGTAAGGAGAAGGTCTATAATATTACCCTCTACTTCTAGTAATTTGTAAACTGTATGTTTACTAAAAATGTACTATTTAACTAAAAAATTATATATAAGCAATGAAAATCATATTTTACAGTGTCAAAGAAAGCCATGTTAACAGGAGGTTCTCAAAGCCACTTCTTATAGGGGCACCTGGGTGGCTCAGTTGGTTAAGCGTCTGACTTCTGCACAGGTTATGATCTCACAGTCTATGAGTTCGAGCCCCGAGTTCTAGCCCCACATCAGGCTCTGTGCTGGCAGCTCAGAGCCTGGAGCCTGTTTGAGATTCTGTGTCTCCCTCTCTCTCTCTGCTTCCTCCCAGCTCATGCTCTGTCTCTGTCTCTCAAAAATGAATAAACATTAAAAAAAATTAAAAACAAAGCCACTTCTTATAAAAAAAATGTTTTGTTTTTTGAAATGTCAATTTATGGGTTCCACAAAACCCTATATTTAAAAAATCATTAAAAAATGTTTTATATAGGTGTATGCATGTGTTTGTCCTCTGAGTCTAAATGCTATGAAAGCTTTGGGGAACAGTGACTATTTGTTCATTTGGGAAAATATTTAAGAATGATTTTAATATCCAAAGTTTACTCATTATTTTAAAATATATCTTATTATATCTTTATCAGTCCAAGAAGAATATTTTTGGATAAATGTTTATCTTCATAAAAATAAGATATTATGAAATATGAGAAAATAAACATGATATAATGATTTATCATACAGGAAGAAAATTTGCTACCTAAAGGAACACATTTATAATTTTAAAATCATATCTTAATATAGATTAATCATAATTTTATTTTAATTTGTTCCTTAAAGTAAGGAACTTGTGTATGCAAGTGGTCTTCCTAGAAGAGTTTTAAGATATCATTAAGGTTCTTTATATGGAGATAGGTAAATAAATATATTCTGTATACATTTATACACGAAAAGCATACATAAACATATCCACACATTGAAGCCGTATTTTTTTTCTCATTCTCATTCATTTTAAAATAGAAACCAGAATAATTTAGAGTGAATTAGTACATAGCATCAGGGACAACACTAAAGGCACAAGTGTTTTCATGTCTGCTGTATGGGAGCCAGAGCTATTCAGTTTTGCTTGAAGCTTCTTCCATAAAAATAACCCAAGAGATTCCATTCTTATACCACTTGGGGGTACCTCTGATGGTACATATTAATTTATATTGGCAGGAAGTTTTGGAAGTCAGCCATTTGCCAGCTTTCCAAGTACAAATTGTATAGCTACAGATGTTGCAGCAGTAGGTAGGTACAGAAAGTTAGAAATCATGAAAAATAAAAAAGAATTACTATTAATTTCTTAAAGTTTGTATGTAAATAATTGAGGGATGATAAAATTTTCAAATTGAGAGATTAATTTCAAGGCTTATTTGAGCAAATTAGCCTGCGTATAAATATAATAAATAAAGCTTTACTCTAGTGCAGACATATAAATTTAAAATTTGGATCTATAAATAACTGGCAAAGAAAAATATGTCTATTCAAAAAATGGGCTGCTTCTGAAGAACCTTTGCTTGTTCAAGAATTCTCAATCTATCTGTATAAAGGTATATAAAACCATTAACATATTTTCAGTGTCACTGGCAAAAATCCCATAAACTATCATTTCCATTCAATGGTTTACTGCTAAATGGTTTAAAGTGTGAATTTGGCAAGGGGAAAGAAAGGGGGAAAAAATGAGATCTATGACCTGAATTGTTCACACAGAGATATCATTTTAATAGAGTTTTTAAAAGCATTTTATTCAATCTTAATATCCCAAATTTGAAAGATAATTAATCTATTTCAACTATTCATACCTCCTCATAACCCAGTTTAAGCCAGTTCCCATAAGAAATATTAACTCTCATTATTATTGAAAATTACGTATCTTTAAATTAACCCATTGATTTGCTAATTACAGTCTCTACTCTGGAAAATCCTTCTGTTAGCTTCACTAAAGAACAGAGAAAATTATTAGGGTGCATTTTGAATTCATATTTTTTATGCATTGAAATAATGATTGTATTTGTAAGTTACATTGTGATTTAAAAATTATTTTAATGTCATTGAATATTGATAGAATAATATATTATTTATAGGAAAGAAAAATAGCCTTCAAAACCATCACTTTAGGAAGCTTTATATCCATTGATATCCTTGCCATTTATTGCCACTATATTTCAACATATAGAATTTGTTTAGTTTTTAAATTGATTTAAAGGTCTGATATATCAATTATTCTTCCTCTGAGGGTGAATTTGATTTTTGAAAATGAAAATTTTCAAATTTCCATAAATTTATGGTAAAAATAAATAGTGCAAACTAATGACATGTGCACTCTTGGAGATAACAGTATTAAGAATCCAGTAGAGGTGGAATTTAATTCTATGACTATAAATAAAAATAATATGGCTTTAAACAATTCAAATGAACTTTCAGGTTTAGGTTCTACAAAATGGACAGTTTAGGGGCATCTGGGTGACACAGTTGGTTAAGCATCCAACTCTTGATTTCTGCTCAGGTCATGATCTCACAGTCATGAGATTGATACCATCATTGGGCTTCACACTGAGTACGGAGCCTGCTTAAGATTCTCTCCTCTCCCTCTCCCTCTGCCCCTCCCCTGCCCACATATGCACATACTCTCTCTCTCAAAAAAAAAAAAAGAAAAGAAAAGAAAAAACAAACAAAACAAAATGGACAGTTTATATCAATTTACTTTGCTTTCAAAGCTGAATTTAAAATTATTAGATTGCTTATTTCATGTAAAATAGATTGTATTTATTTAAATATTATATTGCAAAAAAATGTTGCAGCATATGAGAAATGAAGAAAAGTGAAAGTTCCCTGTAATCTTCTGTCTTGCAAAAACTAATGTTAATATATACATATAATGTTATACTTATATAAAAGATATCATATTAAAGAAAAATGGAAGAGAGAACACTTTTTAATGAAAGAAGTAAATATTTTTATCTTTGGGCCAAGATGGAGTAACTATAGGCAGACTTACCATCCTAACATAAACAAATAGAATCTATATAACATCTGAAAGATTGTTTTCAGACATTAGACAACAAGCAACACAGAATTGTGAGTCCCTGACAGAGGGGAAAAAAAAAAAAGGTAAGTACTGAAAGGATGAAAGTCAGAACTTCTCTCACAATGATAGTTAATTGAAAAATAAGGCAGAAAAACAGTAAGGACACAGAAGACTAAGACAATATGTCCTAATTAAGATTTATAGAACAACACAATCAATAGAAGTTTAATACACATTTTTCCCATGTATAGATTGAATATCTACCAAGATAAACCATATTCTGGCCCAAGAGTCAAGTCTCAATAAATGTAAAATGAAAAACAGCATAGGATGTATATTCTCTGAAAACAACAGAATTAAAAAAGAAATCAAAATGAGAAGATATATGGAAATTTCCCACATATTGAAAATTAATCAACAAACTTCAAAATAATCCACACATTTAAGAACACAAATGAAAGTTTGAAAATATTTTAAGCTGAAAGAAAAAAAACATTTTTAAATAATAAAATTTGTCAGATACAGCTAAAAGAGTATAGAAAGCAAAATTTATAGTATTGATCACATTACTAAAGTAAAAAGGTCAAGATGCCTGGGTGGCTCAGGCCATTAAGTGTCTGACTCTTGATTTTGGCTCAGGTCATGATCTCCTGGTTCTTGAGATAGAGCCTCACGTCAGCTTAGAGCTGACAGCATGGAGCCTGCTTGAAATTCTTTCTCTCTCTCTTCATCTTTCAAAATAAATAAATAAACATTAAAAAAAAAGAAAAAAGAAAAGTAGAAAGGTTTAAATACAATGAGTAAGCTTTCATCTTTATAAATTATAAAATAAGCAAGTTGAACTCAAAGCAAGAAAAGAATTAATTATAAGAATTGAAATCAACTAAAATCAATGAAAAACTGAGTAGAAAGCAGAGTAGAAATATAAATAAGAAACTTCTGTTTCTTTTCTTCTTTCTTTCTTTCTTTGTTTCTTTCTTTCCATCAATAAAATTTATTAAACTATAGTCATACTGAACAGGAATAAAAAGGCCAATGTTAGAGAAAAGTGAACACTTGCAGAAGCTATAGGTATTACATGGGTAATAAAGGAATACAAATTATGACATTCATATGAATATACGAATTATGAAAAACTTTATGGTAATAAATTCAACAAGTTAGATATAAATATATTATCTGAAAGATAAAACTACCAACATAACGATGAGTAGAAATATAACAAAGTAACAAACGCTATAGAAGAAATTGATAATCTGGGGACACCTGGGTGGCTCAATTGGTTGGGCATCTGTCTTCCGCTCAGGTCATCTCACAGTTTGCGAGTTTGAGTGCTGTGTTCGGCTCTGTGCTGAGGCTTGGAGCCTGGAGCCTCTTCAGATTCTGTGTGTGTGTGTGTGTGTGTGTGTGTGCGTGTCTGCCCCTCCCCCGCTTGCACTCTGTCTCTATGTCTCTCAAGAATAAATAAATATTAAAAAAAAGAAATTGATAATCTGAACAGCCATATATTTACTTAAAAATGTAATTCATAGTTAAAGACATCCTACTTAACATTTAAGGAAAATTTGTGCAAATTCTTCTCGATCCTTTCCAGAAAATGAGAGATGACAATACGTCCCAATTCATTTTTTTTTTAGTTTCAATGAGTTATACATGAGAGTATTCCCATATGCTTACTTTCCCCCCAAGCTTTTATTTAAATTCCAGTTAGCAGACCGTATGGATGAAAGACCTAAATGTGAGGCAGGAAATCATCAAAATCCTAGAGGAGAACACACACAGGCAAGCAATGTATTTGACATCAGACATAGCAATATTTTCCTAGATCTGTCTCCTGAGGCAAGAGAAACAAAAGAAAACATGAACTATTGGGATTTCATCAAAATTAAAAAAAAGCAAAACTGCACAGCAAAGGATACAATCAACAAAACTAAAAAAACAAACAAAAAACAAAACAAAAAAAACAAAACTATGGAATGGGAGAAGATATTTACAAATGATATATTTGATAAAGGGTTAGTATCCAAAATCTATAAAGAACATACCAAACTCAACACCCAAAACACAAATAACCTAGTTTAAAAATGGGCAGAAAACATGAATAAACATGTTTCCAAAGAAGACATTCAGATATGAAAAGATGCTCAATCTGCCAATTCTTTATGAGGCCAGTAATGATTCCCAAAACAGACACCACATTACAAGAAAAGAATGATATAGGCCATTATTACCCATTAATATAGAGCCAAAGAACCTTACATTTTCAGCAAATGGAATTCAATGATTTATAAAAAATACAGTACACATTGGAAAAACTGAGTTCATTCCAGAAATACATAATTAGTTTAAAAGAAAAATCAATCAATGGAAATTACAATATTAACACATCCAAAAAGGAGTACCAGTTGAACATTTCTATACATACAGAAAAAACATTTGAAAGAGTTCAATATCCATTCATTATAAATTCTCAAAATTGAATGAAAATTCCTCAACCTGAAGAAGAATTTCTATTAAAACTGTGCAGCTAACATTATAGTAAACAGTGAAAGCCTGAAAGCTTTACCCAAATTTCAAAAATAAGGCAAAAATATGTTTCACTACTTTTAATTAACAATATACTGTATATCTTAGTTAGTGCAGTAAGAACATAAACAAAAATAATGGAAGGGCGCCTGGATGGCTCAGTTGATTAAGCGTCAGATTTGGACTTAGGTCATGATCTCTTGGTTTGTGAGTTTGAGCCCTGTGTCGGGCTCTGTGCTGACAGCTCAGAGCCTGGAGCCTGCTTCAGATTCTGTGTCTCCCTCTCCCTCGGCCCCTCCCCTGCTCATTCTCTCTCTCTCTCAAAAATAAACAATCATTTTAAAAAATCGATGGAATCCTGGTTGGAAAGGAAAAAATAAAAGTGTTCACTTTATTGTATGGCATAATTTATATAGAAAAATTAAAGGAATCCATACAAAATTTCTGAGAACTAATAAGTAAATTTAGCTAATAGGCACAATGTACCAAAATCAGGTTGTAGTTCTATATAATAACAAATAATTGGAAATTGAAGTTGAAGCATACTACTGTTTACACTTATAAAATATTTAGAAATATTTTATCAAATTTAACAAAACATGTACAAGATTCATAAACTAAAAGCTACAAAACCATTGCTAGAAGGAATTAATGACAATATAAAAAATGAGGAGATATACCATGTTGTGAATGAGAAAACTCCATATTATTAAAAGATAATCCTCAACAAGTTGATCTCTAAATTGAATGCCATCCAAATGAAACCCATCAGGGTAGAGTTTTAGGAGAGGGAAGAGGTAAAAATTGACAAGCTGATTTTCAAATGTATATGGGAACTCACAAAATCTAGAATAGCAACAGTTTTTGCCAAGAAATAACAACGTTTTAGGACTATAGTTTCTTGATGTAAAGACTTACTGTGAACCTACAGTGTGACTATCAATGGGCTATTGACATCGGGATAAACATATAGATCACTGAGGAAAAAATAGAAACCCTTGAATAGATTTACCTGTATAAGGTTAATTAATTTTCAGCAGAGGAGCAAAGAAAATTGAATTAGGAAAAGATGGTCTTTTCCAAAAAATGCTTTTGAAACAAGTGAATATTTAAGTAAAAATTAAATAAAATTTCCTAACACCATATATAACATTTAACTTAAAATGGACCAAAGATATATATATAACAACTTACATTAGAAGAAAACATGGATGCTATTAGACACAAAGACATGAAATATAGATTTAAGAAATAGAATAGAGAATACAAAAAATAGATCTAGCAATATGCAATTTGGAGTAAAATTTCAGAAATTATACAGAATGCTTAAAAATCAAAAGATAGTCAAAGAAAATGGAGATTGCCTGAATTATCACAACTTAAAACAATTTGAGAACTGAGACCACCTACATCAACCTATTTGCTCCAAGATACTTTTACTTAGGAAGATAAGTACCTTCCATGTTTGCATCAGGTAATTCTTGCAAAACAGTTTATACAGGTATACATTTTGCTCATGCAAAGGGCTGTCTAACCAGAACATCAATTGTTCACTGAGACAAATAGTTCAGTTATCTGAACAAGTATTTGACCACGAAAAGTTGCTTCAATTTTGCCTCCATGGAACAGACATTACCTAATCCCAATTAATTTCCAACAATGGAAGACTTGTCTTTTTTTTTTTTTAATTTTTTTTTAACATTTATTTATTTTTGAGAGACAGAGAGAGAAACGGATCATGAGCAGAGGAGGGGCAGAGAGAGGGATACACAGAATCGGAAGCAGGCTCCAGGCTCTGAGCTGCCAGCACGGAGCCCGATGCGGGGCTCGAACCCACGAACCGTGAGATCATGACCTGAGCCGAAGTCGGACACTCAACCGACTGAGCCACCCAGGTGCCCCTGGAAGACTTGTCTTAAACTGCTCGTCACCAAATCCAAAAATTCTCTACATCCTTTTCTAACTTTTCCCTTTTGACACACCAAAAAGAATGTCAAACTATCTTCATTGCTGCAGTAAATTACTAAAGTCAGCTTATTTGATCATCAGGCCTCATGTGTTGGCCATATGAAGATAGCCATCAAAATAAAGCAAAGATAATGTGATGCTATTAATAGCAAGATTGAATTCTAAGTAAAAATATTAAATAAGACAGAAAAAAGCTACATGTTCTTAAAAAGTTCCCATCTACTGAAGAAATATTTAGTTGGAAAATGTAGGAATGAATATATTGAACAAAATCTTATATTCATATAAGAAAATTATTGGGACCAATTAGATTGAGAGATTATACCACTTTTTTAAAATTAGCAAGTCAAGGAGAGCCTGGGTGGCTCAGTGGGTTAAGCTTCTGACTCTTGGTTTTGGCTCAGGTCATGATCTAACAGTTTGTGAGATTGAGCCCCACATAGGGCTCTGAGCTGACAATGTGGGCCCTGCTTGGGATTCTCTCTCTCCCTCTCTCTCTGCCCTTCCCCCAATTGTGCAAGCGCACACATGGTCTCTCAAAATAAATAAACTTAAAAAAATAAAGTAAAATTAGCACATCAATTAAAGCAAAACAATAAAAATAAAGAGTATAGGAATAATAAAACTAAGAAACTTTGATACAAAGAATCACAACAATAAAACATTCATTCCAGTATTCTTCATAATGTGTTTCATAGGCTGCTGATTCCTAGGAGGGTGAGTGTGTGTGTGTGTGTGTGTGTGTATAAGGGGGAGAGAGAGAGAGAGAGAGAGAGAGAGAGAGTTGGTTTAAAATAAATAAAAATAAATAAATAAAGATTTCATGGCCAAAGAAGTTTGTAATGTGTTGTTAAACAAAGCTATAAAATGTTTTTGTCTACAGGATGTCTCATGACCTATGATCTAAGTTCCAAAACTTTGTTCCAGCTTTTCAGGGTCCCAAATTCCCTCCTCATCCTTCTCACAAAGCACGTTTCATTTGTTACATAAAGAAAAAGATCATCATTAACATGTCTCTATTTCTAAATTCTTCAGTGGCTTGTTTCATCTGGCTGTCTTCTTCTTCCTCTCTTCCTAAATTTCTAATGAGTCTTAAAATCTAAAGTCCATCAGAGCACCAGGTTAAAAGAATATTCTTCCTCCACTTTGCTCTATTTTTCTCCCTCTTGTTTTAACACTTTCTTACTTTCTCAATCTTTTACATTTTCTCCCTTTGATTTCCTCTTTACTTTGGCCTTTTATCTCCATGTACAAACAAAGAATCATTCAACTCTAGTATCCAATGTCATCGTCTTCTTTTTCATCCTTGAACTCTTCAAAGAATAATCCACAGTATGGTACTTTCACTTATCAGCCATTCATTCACAACAAGTTTCTGCCTCTATTAACATATAATAAAAACAATTCTCTGCCTTTCCACCATTCTTCATATGAGTAGCATGGGCCGTGGGGGCCTACTAATAAAACTTCAAATTACAACTCTGGGATCTTGGATATGTTAGTCCTTACAAAGTTCAGGTTTCATGTATATAATATTTCTTTATTTTTATATAATTCTTTGATAAAAAACATATGTAGACATGTTTCTATAAGAAGTATGGCTCATGTTATTTTAATTACTCTTTATAGCTTCTGAACTTGCTTTTTGTAGGTAAACATTCTCTCCTAACACTTCACAATTCTGTTATTTTATGGTTTTGTTTTGTTTTTGATGATCTTAATCAGGATTATTCATTGAAAAATTAGGATTCTAAAAATGTTAGGAGATGGAACAAAGCAGGGAGCCATTGAACACTACAAGTGGCTATAAAGGAAACAGGAAGAAGGCAGTTGGCCTGAGGAGGGGTGGAACTAAATTGTCAAGACCAGAATCCAATGTTATAGGATAAAGAAGTCATACAGATAGGCATGGTGGAAATAGTATCATGGGAATAAACTAGAGAAATGTATCCCAAGTGTATGCTAAATGTTTGGCTAAGTGCTGAACAAATCACAGTGTGCTCACATATATCTCACTGGTAATTGTGACATGCAACTTATCCCAGTAGAAATCATAAGGAAGAACAACTATAGCTTAAGTTCAGGATGTCTTGAGAACCCAAAGAACAGACAAAAAGTGAAGCCTGAAGGTTAGGAAAGAATTGCTCGAGGAAATGGAGTCCACGCTGAGATCCAAAGGCTTTTCTAATAAAGAAGAAAAATGTGAATTCCTTTTGGATAGAGAGTAAAAATACTGCCTTATAAGAACTTTTATTGGACACATTCAAGTGTGATGACAGTGGCATAGAAGAGACAAGGTAGGTTGGTTGGTGCTGTGTTTTGATGAGCCTTGTGAACCATGTTGAGGTACTTGGACTTATCCTTAAGCAAATAGATGACAGTGAACTCTCTGTCTATAGTTTTATTTATATACAGGTCATAGAAGATCATAGGCACAAAATATATTTCTTGAAAGTCTGACTTATATGTGTCAAATGAGACATCAAAGTCATTTTATGATCTGTTGTTCATAGCAAGAATACATGTGTTACCCTTTGAACAGCTAGAAAAACCCATGCATAAAACTCCCACTGCTTTTACATTATAATAATAAAACAAGAGTTCTGAAACAAAATAAAAAGTCTTCTGTCTTCATGCTTAATAATAATGATACAAAAAGCCTAAAAAGAAAAAAAAAGGATATTAGAAGTAGTTATTTCAGACTAAGAATCATTCAACCAATCTCAAAATCTGTTATGAGATGGCTGCAAAATACAGAATAAAGAGGCTTTGCTTTTATTTCGGGATTTTAAGAATTATTGTTTATATCTATTTCCAACTCTTTTTCCAGTCAGATGCCTGACTACAACCTTCCTTCCGAAGGTTTGGCAGTTTCCTTGAATATTTCTGTGTCTGAAATTTTATGTTGATAATTCTTGACTAATAGAATTAATCTCTTTTTTGAGATTCAAGGTTATCCTTTGAAAACAATTGGCATGATTTTAAGCATTTCTGGAAGTGACCCAGGAATGCTAAGGAAAGTATATAAATTATATGGAATTTACATTAATATTTTATTTAATATTATCTTGCATCTCTTTGATTTTATTGACTGTTTTTTCTGTCCATGTGTTGAACCATTGCAGTTAGCCATTCCTGAAATCCAATTATAATTATTGTTAGACACAGAGTAATGCTTCATGATGATAACTTCCTAACTTCAAATTTCGTGGTTTATTGCACTTCCCATTGTTCTTAAGAACAACAGCATTTTGTTCATTTCAATGCTTCTGTTTAGCAAGTTTCAAAAACTGAGACTTTTACACTGTAGTCTTCTGAGGAACTTTGAACCCAACCTACTTCAATAACAGCCAGCTGACTGGGGTCTGTCTGGAGTACCTAATTGGTATGAGTGACGCACAGTAGAAGACAGCAGCTCAATTTGTATGCAAGCATCAGTGTAAGAAGTGTGACACTCACAGTGAGAGCAGAAAACAGCAAGCCAACAGTTCAGGACTAGTCATTCAAATGGACTCAAGGTCACTTCCTTTTGTCTATGTTTTTTTACAAAGAGTTACTTAGAGATGGAAAATGGAAGAAATGAATTTTTCATGAAAGATAGTGCCCGAGGAAACGGAAGAAAAATGTCTATTTCATTGTGCAGACATAGAGCAAAACAAAGGCAGGTTGGCTACAAAATGTCCTGGGCAAAGCTTGACTCTTTCTTCTACCACACAGTTGGATGAATGGAGCTTGGCAGTGAGTAATAATGTATCAATTTCCCTTAAGTATACACCTGGTTGGTAAAAGAATATAAGAAAAACATCTTTATCCAGGCCCAGGGAATGATTCAGAATTCCCTGTAGCAAGATCAAAATCTTAAACGGTTATTACATAGCACATGACATTATTTTTTTAATACTCAAGGAACTATTCACCCATATTTGTTTCTTTGGAAATTTTGCAATTCTTTCATTGCATTTATGTTATAAAAAATTAAATTTGAATTCATAGTTATAAGGGGCATTTTAAAGAACTTTATCAGTAAATATCTTCTTCCTTATTGCTAGTAGTTTTCCAAGCAATCTCTTTAGGTCCCACTGTGACTCCTATGATCTTATGTAAGGAAGAATAAAAGAGAAATAGATTTTACAAAAGAAACAAAGAAGGAAAAGAGAGACACAGCAAGAAAAATCAAACAATGGAATGAAAAAAGGAAGGAATGAAAGAAGGAAGGAAGGAAAGAGAAAAAGACTGACTTTACAATATAAGATATATGATTATATATAAGTAACAAATTAGACAATAAATGTGTGTTATAATTAATAAATAGTATCTTAAGCCACCCAAGTGTCATATGCATTTAAAATATTAGAATAACCATCTGAATTAAATATATATATTTCTAAGTGTTATTTAAGTAAATGAAATTTATTCCAGTGAATATTTTTGATCATTTCATCTACATCAGCCCTGCTCATATCTACTCATTTAACATTGGTTATTCTTCTTGAACCGTAATACAAATGAACCCTACTTACATGAGAGTTGCTAGATTTTGTTACTAAACTCTTCCTCATTTTTTCTTTTTTCGTTCCCGTCTTTCCTGCTTTTCCTTCTTACTCTTGTCCCACTTTTTCTTTTTCTTTTCTTTTCTTTTACCTGAGTCCCTTTCTACCTTCCTTATTCTATCTTCCTTCCTTTAATTACCTGCAGTACACACCAGATGAGATTTCACATTTTCCAATTGGAGGTTTTGTTAGGGTTATTATTAAAAGTTTGATCACTATCATCTATATTAACAATGTAACAAGAGGCAAAATGATTAAAAATGCCTAAATAATGGCAGGTAATTAAATAGATAAATGAAATTAACTGAACAACCCTTTGAAATAAAGAGCAGGTAAATTAAATAGCACCTGTTTTTTACTAATTGCTATTGGTTTTAGTGCCTAAAAAGATGATCTAGTAAATCTTGTTACCTTAAGGAATACAATAGAGTGTATTGGGGCAGAGCTCTTTCACCTGAATATAAACTTTATTTGAAGAAATTACAATAAGGATATGAGGATAAGTTCTGCTTTAGGTAAATTTGACACAAAATTTTACTGTGAAAACTAACAAATATCCTGAGACAGAAATAGTGGAACATGTTACGATTTGACAAAAAACAAACAAACAAACAAACAAAAAAACAAAGACCAATTTATCATAATTAAAACAAGAACATAGTAGAGCACAGTGACTTTCAGTCATTGTCAACCTTGTACCAACCAGGAATGCAAGGGTATAGAACTTCCATATCTACTACACACCAGAGACATGAATTCTCAAGAAAGTTTTCGTAAATATACTTAATTTGTTCCATTGACATCTGAAGGAAATTACTTCAGTATTAAAACATAATTCTCTCTAAGTAGATAGAGGTATTAAAATTCCCAGATTTTATGATACAGAAAGTAAGAAGCTAATTCTGGCCACCATCTCCACATTTTAAAAAATCATTATGTGGGGCACCTGGGTGGCTCAGTCGGTTAAGTAACCGAATTCGGCTCACGTCCTGATCTCGAGTTCGTGAGTTTGAGCCCCAGTAGGGATCTGTGCTGACAGCTTGGAGCCTGGAGCCTGCTTCAGATTCTGTGTCCTCCTCTCTTTGCCTCTTCCCTGCTCGTGCACTCTCTCTCTTTCTCAAAGAATAAAAAACATTAAATCTTTTTGAAAAAAATTTTAAAAAATCATTATTTAACTCCCCATTTTCCATCTTGTATCATGTATATGAATGTCTCACACATTCTAGCTTCTAGCTGATGGATTTATAGGAAGCAGTTTAAAAAAAATAAAATTGCCTATAGCATGCCTATGAAATTATAATTTTTCTACATGGAAGAAATCTAAGTATGGTACATATGGCACTTCTGTCCTCTTCTGGAGCATCTGACATAGGTCAAATCAAAGATCTGGTCATTTTTCTTTAATTTCCATCTATCTCTATCCAATTCTTTAACAACTAAATTCTTAATAGTTATCGAGTACATATTAGGACTCATCTAAAGAACAGTGCCCATTAAAGATTTATATAGGTTGAACTTGGTAATTCCTATAGTTCTTGAAAAAATATTAAATAATTTATTTTATACTTTGTACTTTCATTGAACTAAAATTTTATGATCTTTACATTTTAAAGAAATTATTTCATTAGCAATTTTATTGCCTAAAGACAGCTCTCTCCCCTCCATAAGTTTATTTCCTGTAAGAGCACAAGTATCCTGTTTCATACTTCTCTGTATCTCAGATCCAGTGAGAGCATCTGGCACATAGTAGGGGCATCCATTTATAGACTACAGAATACAATGGTACTATACCTGTTCATTTGTTTCCCTTTGTACCTTCCTTACTGAATAAGAACACAACTGTTTAGAGCATTTAATTGTATGAGTTCATGGAATGGAACCTCACATCCTCTTGTGTGTCTGTGTTGCTGGGAGACCTAGGTTACTGCCTACAATATGTTTTTGTACTGAATAAAGCTGCGGAAACCCAATCCAACAGTTTTTGGCAAGGAAGCTCCTTTACATCATGCACCTCGCTCCCTTGGGACTGGGACAATCTTCTTTCCCTGGAAGGCTTAGGCGTTTGTAACTTTTTACACCTACTATGTCCCTTGAGATATAGTATTTTCCCAAATTTCAAAAGAAAATTTGGATTGACATTTTCTTACATTATTTTTTCACACTTCTTCCAACTTTCAAGAAAATAAGAACCCCTTGATAGCAACACCAGTGCTGTTGCTGCTTCTGTTATTAACTCTTTACTATAATACCACTACTTAATCTACCTTAGCTAAATTGTCATCTTATTCTTAGCCTTATTAAAATATTTCTAATGGATTCACATGAGTTTCTTTGACAATAATTCTCAGCACATGGCTTAATGATTCCAGATACATCAGCATGAACATTAACTTTTGGATCTCTATCCTTTACCTCACAGGATGTTATAGTTTTACCATGAAAGTAATAATCAGTTTCTCACTCTTAACAGTAATGGTATTTTTGAATAAGGAATTATTTTACACATGTGCTGCTGAAATACTGAAACCCTAACTTCTTTAGAACTGTCTTTTCTATTTTGCATGCTACAGAAACAGGAGGAGAGTAAAGTTACTATTATGTAGCATTTCCCTAGTTAATATTTAAAACATTTTTGGGAGCCTTTTCAAAATCACAGCATTATATAAGTTTCTTTGCTAAAGCTCTTATCTTCTCAAAACTTACACCAGGAATTGGCAAACATTTTCTGCAAAAGGCCAGATAGTAAATATTTCAGTCTTTCAGGCCATATGATTTCTATCACAACTACAACTCTACCTTTGGAGTAAAAAAACAGCCACAGAAAAGAAACAAACAAATCCCCATGACTGTTTATGTGGTTTTATTTCTGGATACTTTATTTCTGGATATTTGGTATTAGTTTCATAGGGCTGCCATAATAAAATACCATATACGAGTGGCTTGAGCACCAGAAATTTATTTTCTCACAGTTCTGAAGGCTACATGTCCAAAATCAAGGTGTAGGCAGAGTTAAGTAACACAAATTAAATGAGAAAGAATGAAATCTGGCCATTCGTAGCAAAGTGGATGGACCTCGAGGGTGTCATGCTCAGCGAAATAAGTCAGGC
>CM053573.1:34617784-34656734 GCA_028646485.1 Cryptoprocta ferox
TTTTTTTGGAAATCTTTACTCTAGAAGTTATTCAAAGAGCTTTATAAAAAGAATGCTTGTTTAAAGATTTTTTTCAGAAGTTGTCCTTTTTATAATTAGAGAAATTATTGGAATTGTGATTTTCAGCTATTTATAAGATCTTGACTTTTAGTTTGGGATTAGCTCTAAGTCATCTGATTTTTAAAAATTCAAGTAAAATTAAATATTAACCTTGATTTTTTTTAAGTTCAGAGCCTACCAAATAAACTATTTCTTATGGTAATCTGGCATTTTACCTGTAAAAGCTATAACTGATAATGCTATAATATTTGTAGTTTGCTATGCAGTTTTTGAGGTGATCAAAATTTCCTTTAACTACTCTCAATTAAAATATCACAATTAATTACCTTAATATATGTTCAATTAATTAAAGGTTGTGCTTAAGAAGCTAGGAATGTATCATTTTTGTTTACATTGCCATCTGTTCTAATTACATATCCAAGGTTACTGGACATTATCCAAGAATGTGTAGTGACTATCGACCTAAAAAATTGTTAGCTGAATTCTTTTACAAAATAAACAATGATTAAAAATAAAGTAGTCTTTTGGAGTAGGAAACAAAAAAACCTGGTAAATAGACCTTGGTTATTCATCAAGGAGACGATTTCTCTGAAGTTGTCTTTAGTAAAAAAATTCACATTCACTTACGTTGTTTGTATATAACAAAGGAAAAAATGGTGTGTGAGGGGGGGATAGTAACCAGTATTTTCTCAATTCTGTATTTTTAGTTTCAGAGTCTAAGTTTCACACTCTTATAAAACCCACACATTCTTTAGGTTCTTGATATGCAGTTTAAATATTCTTTTTCTAAATTTTTTAATGTTTACTTATTTTTGAGAGAGAGAGAGAGAGAGAGAGAGAGAGCATACGCACACACACATGCACACGGAAGAGTCTGCGCTAGCCGTGGAGAGGCAGAGAGAGAGGGAATCAGAATCTGAAGCAGATTCCAGGTTCTGAGCTGTCAGCACAGAGCCAGATGCGGGGCTCCAACTCAGGAGCTGTGAGATCATGACCTGAGTGGAAGTCAAGTGCTTAACCAACTGAGCCATCCACGTGCCCCTCCAGTTTAAATATTCTGACATAAGATTGTACACACTACATCTAAGGACTAGTTTTCATTCATATGAATTGCCTTGTGTTCTGGATCACGGTTGTTATTTTCTGGCCACCTGTTTATTTTATTACATTAATTAAATACATTGGCATCTGTCTTCTCCACTTTCCATTTTAAGTTTCACCATTTTCTGTGGGACTATATTTTCTGCAAGAATAAACTCAGCATTTATTATTTTTACGGTCAACCTGTATATTTGTGAGCAGCAAAGAGGAAGTGAAAATCTTGTTCAGTGTCACTCTGCTATCATCTCTATATGTGTTAATCAGGATTCAGTCAGGAGGTAGAAACCACACAGTAATTTGAAGAACTTAATATAAAAAGTTATTAACTACAACAGGGAAATAGAGTAATGAGGAATTTGTGAGTAAGGTATAAAGAGAACTCAAAAGAACATAATAGAAATGTATACAAGTGTAGCTACTACCCCCTAGAGTGGAGACATGTCCAGAAGAGGACCACCCAAGGCTAGATCCAGACCTTGCTGGAGAAGCACAGTGTTGACCACTGAGTGGCAGAGAAGTCACTAGAGTGATACTGACAGAAATTGCTAGACAAGTGTCCTCCAGAACTTGTCATGAATCTACCTGTTAGGGTGCTAGTGAAATCTCCTCACAAGGAGATGTATCATCAGAGGGACTCCACTAGAAAATCAGCAAAGGGAAATTGCATTTTTTTTTAATTTTTTAATGTTTATTTTTGAGAGAGAGAGACAGAGACAGAGACAGAGCATGATTAGGGGAGGGGCAGAAAGAGAGGGAGACACAGAATCTGAAGGAGGCTCCAGGCTCTGAGCTGTCATCACAGAGCCCAACACGGGACTCGAACCCATGAACTCTGAGATCATGGCCTGAACCAAAGTTGGACGCTTACCAACTGAGCCACACAGGCACCCCAGGAAATTGCATTTAGATGTCATTACCAAGAAGGCAGTGGGGTACACTAATTACTTAAGTTATTGAAACTCTTTGGAAACTAAGATGTTGAAAAAATACTAATGCAGGCAGAATATGTGAAAAACTTGGATTTATAGTGAAATATCAAAAAAGCTAATGCAGAGCATATATAGTCTGATTGCCGGTACAGCCTCAAAATAAGTAAGCAGTTTTTCTAGCCAATCAACCATTTCAATATTGCAAACCAATATTTTTAAATTATTCATGTAATTTCATCAGAATAATCAAGTAAATATAGCCTCTAAAAGGACTTAGATTTTTTAATGGGATTATGTAACAAGATATAAAGGTTTCACAAGACAGCATTCCTCTTGAAGTTTGAAAATCTGCAAGTAGGAAAAAAATGGGATTGCATTTGCTTGACTTTTTATAACTTCCACTTTTTAAAAATTCTTTGGTTCTAGTTTAGAGTATATTGTTTCATAACTTCAACATATTTGACCCTAGCTTCGATGTGGGAGTTGGTGAGATGAGAAACTTCAAACTGTGATTTTTGAAACCCCCAGTTCAAATGCTCTGGGGTGATACTGTGAAGAGACTATTCCTTAAAATAAATGATTTGATCTTCAATCAAGAAAAGTGTTAACTTCCTGGAAACTTTCCAGTTTGCTGTTCTGAAGAACTCAATTTAGCAATTTCATCAACTTTCACTTATCCATGTTATTGGAGAGAAGCAGTGGCATGAATAATCTAAAAGTGCAGTTAATTTTAAAAGAATTTATATGAAGTGATTTTCTGTAGTAGATTTAACTTCCTAGTTGTGTTGTACCTAAGCTAATAAAAAAATTAGTTTTTCTTTCCTCAGGGCATAATAATTGGTAGCTCAGTAAAATAATGTGTGATAAGAGAAAGGCAGGCACTTTTGTTAGTTAACGTGGAAAATTCCTTAAGCAGTACAGCCATATGTGGACTGTTAGTTGAAAGTTGTTGATAATAAGAAAGCTTACTGCGTGTGAAAATCTGGAGAATCAATACAACCAACTCTACATTGTGAGATACTGACTGAACCTCATTTATATGCACATTAGTGAGGTGAATATACTTTGCTAGCTTATCCTTCTGTGAATTCATGAATTTCAAAGCACTCTCTAAATTATATAGCATTACATAAATATATCCTAAATTGGAAGTTTTCATAATGTGGTACAACAATTCTTCATAATTCTCATGTATCTATTTATCTATCTATCTCTCTATCTATGGAAGTTGTCCTTTAAAAGTGTTACTCTTTTTTCCCATGTTTTCTCCTTTCTTGTTTCCCAATTAACCAGGTGGCAGGATCTGTGATTCCTTATCTTAAAGAATGATCCTTGAAGATATTTATTTCCAAAAGCCTAAGTCTACCAAAGAACAAGGATGACAAGAGATGGTTACTAGCAAATTAAGAAAGAAAATTGTTTGATGGCATAATAGAGAAGAGTATGATAAAGTAGTTTGGGAGACTTTAGGGAAAATGAGATATATGAATAGGGCATTGAGATTCGTGCCAAATCGATCACAAGCTGAGAGAAACAAGCCTGGGGTAGCTATAGTAGCTAAAGGACAATGTTGATTTTAGTAACTAACTAACTAACTAACAACAACAACAACAACAACAACAACAACAGATGTACGAACTTGAGAAATCTGTAGGGAGACTAGAGTCTTTCTAGTCAGTGTATATGGGAAATTGACAACTACAAAACTGGGCTAGGCAGACACAGAAGACTTTTGAAGGAACATTTTAAATACTATGGTTCCCTTATTTGTTCACTTTTTATTTTATCAACCTGAGGCAACAGGAGTAGTATCAGGCAAGATCACTGCTCTGTGCAAGAAATTGATGGAAACTGGTGTGCCCTGACCACTCATTTATAAACATTTATTTTTCACCTTCTCCTGGATCACAAACGTTGCCAATTGCTCCCTCCTAATGTTTCTCAGAGTCATGCTCATGAATATATGTATGATAAAGGTAGCATCACGAATACATGTAGAAAGGACAGATTGTTTATTGAATAGTGTAGTAAAAATTGGCTCATTACATGGAGAAAAATAAACTTGGATTTCTACCTAACTCCAAATAGAAAGGTGAACTCCATATGGTTTAAAAACTTAATGAAAAGTAAACCTATAAAGTCAATAAACAAAGATGTTAAAGACTATCATTGTTACTAAGAATCTATGAAGAATTTCTTAAACAGGACTTTAAAAGCGGTAACTATGAAGCCAACAAACAAAAAAGATTAAAGAGTGATATTGTTCAATAAAGATACCATGAAAAATATAAAAAAATAAATAATGCACAAAACTGATAAGGACTAATGTTTAGCATATAGAGATTGTAGAATAATATGCTAATAACTATAAATCAACTAGGAAAAGATGGCAATCCAAATAAGAGAATGAGCTAAAGAGGGAAAAAATGTATACAACAGGAAACTCATAAAAATAAGCAAGATATGAAGATATTTTGTAATTCATTAGTAGTCAAACAAATTGAATTGTAAATAATTAGGTATCTTTGAAAGCTATCAAACTGGACAATGGTAAGTCTTGTAGGATATGGGGAAGTAGAGCTCCTGTTGTAACCTGCTGGTGTAGCTATTCTTGGTCAAATTAAATGTATGCACAACCCATGACCCAAGAATTATATATATAAGATATTCTCACATAAATGCGTTGAAGGACATATGCAAGGACTTGTACAACCTATTGTCTGCCCTTGGAAGAATGAATAACTGAAATGTGGTGCAGCCATCTCACAGAGTAGTGCGTTAGTTACTAGCAACTAGCCAGTTATACACATAACAACATGTATTAATCTTAAAAAACAAGGACTGGAGAAACAAAATGTAAGAAATAGAGAGAGTGAAATGTATAGCATAGTACGATCATACATTTAAAATGTGTGCAGCTAAAACAACAAGATAAATATTCCAAGCATACATACAGGAGACATATTTATAGAAAATATAATAAAATAACTTCATACAGAAGAAAGGGTGAGAAAGAAATATGTAGATAAAGTAAAGGATTGATTAGGAACAAATTAAAGGCTGAGATATCAGTGATAGGCCAAAGGAAATAGTATCATCTGAGAAAGAAATCTCTGGGGACTGAGTTGATTTCTACAGGCTGCTCAGACCTCATTTGAGTGTGTCCTATCCTTGTCTCTCTATCTAGGCTTTCCTGGCTCTTTTCAATGGAGAAAGAATAGTCTCTTCAATAAACATGTTTGGAAAACTGAACAGCCACATGCAAACAAAATAATTAAATCGGACTTTTGTCTTATACCCTATACAAATATCAACTCAAAATGGATTACTGACTTAAATGTAAGACATGAAATAGTAAAACTCCTAAAAAAAAAAAAAAACAGGGGAACGTTCCTTGACATTGGTCTTAACAATGATTGTTTGATTTGACATCAGAAGCACACATAACAAATACAAAAATAAAGTGGTACTATATGAAACTACAGAGTTCTTCACAGTGGAAGAAACAGCAAAACAAGAAGGCAAACTATGGAATGAGAAAAAAAAATATTTGCGAACTACATATCTGATGAGGGATTAATATCTAACATGTATAAGGAACTCCTACCACATAATGGCAAAAAGCCCCACAAATAACCTGATTTTAAACTGGGAAAAATACCTAAACAGATGTTTTTCCAAAGAAGGTATACCTATGACCAACAGGTAAATGATACGAGAAGGTACTCAGCATTACTAATCATCAGGGAAATGCCAATCAAATCCACAGTGAAGTAACACCTCACATTTTTTTAGGATAGCTACTGTAAAAAAGTCAAAAGATACCAGAAGCTGTCAAGGATGTAGAGGAAAGGGAATCCTTTACACTGTTGGTAGGAATGTAAATTGGTACAGTAGGGAAAACAGAATAAATTTTCCTCAAAAAATTGAAAATAGAACTACATTATGTGCCAGCAATCCCACCCTTGGGTATATATCCAAAAGAAGTAAATAACTCTCTTGAGGAGATATTTGCACTCCCATGGTCATTGCAGCATTATTTACAATAACCAATATATGGAAACAACAATATGGAAACAACAATGACAATATATGGAAACAAATGTCTGTTGTTGGACGAATGGACAAAGAAAATTATGGTATATATACATACAATAGAATATTAATCATCCTTAATAAAGAAGGGAATCCTTCCATTTGTGACAACATTGATGAACCTGGAGGACATTACGCTGAGTGAACTAAACCAGACACAGAAAGATAAATATTTCACAATCCTACTTATAAGTAATCTTAAAAAAATGTTGAACTCACAGTAACAGAGAATTGAATGGTGATTACCAAAGGCTAAGGGTGAAATGGGGAAAAAGGGAGGTTAGAAAAAAAAGCTAGAATGGAAGTTGCCAGGGGCTGGGGGGGAAGCAGTCATGTGGAGTAACTGTTTAGTGGGTATAGAGATTCAGTTTTGCAGAATGAAGAGTTCTGGAATTAGATGGTGGTGATGCTTACACAATGATATGAATATACTTAATGTCATTGAACTGTTCACTTACAAATGTAAGATAATAAATTATATGTTGTATGTGTTTTATTACAGTAGAAAATTGGGGAAAAACTTAACTCTGCAGCTGGATGCTATCTTGGTGACTATATAGCAAGAATGATGACGATCAATGTCTTGAGTCTTTGAGTTCTTACTGAGCTTCCTAATGAACCATGTGAATTATATGAATTCTATCAATCACTCAATAGACCAAAACAACAGTGAGACATTGAAATTTGAGTGAGCTTAGGAATCTAGTGAGAGTTGAGCTGTATGTACATAGAGAAAACGTCACCACCTGAACTTGTGCATTGGATGTGTGGACTGGATCAAAAAAGTTTGAGTCTCTTAGAGCTAATATAATGATTAAATTAATTCAATCACCTCCTCTAGATAAATACATATTTCAGTAGCAACAAATATTATTTTGGAAAAGATTGAGTGATATTAAAAAAGGGCATACAAATTTCAACAGGTAAAAAAATTATCAATCTAAAAAGAAATCAAACGGCAAAAGCTTATAATTAAAAACAATTGATAAATATATCTCTTGTGTATATTATACTGTAAACATGCCTTATGTATATCATACATACATATACATATGTATATTATACGTACACATACACACTTAAAAACAAAATCTTCTTGAGTTAGACTAATTAAAAATCTCTACTTTTGCAAGCAGTAAAACTCACTATCAACACTTTAGGAAAATCAAATTACTAAATGCATAGTGGAACACATATGAGTAGTATACAGAATTAAAAATAAGAAAAATTCATATAGCAAAAAAGATTAATATAGAAAATAGAGTGCCATTGGTTTTGCTTAGTAATAATTAAGAAGGAATTTAGAATAAATGGCAGAGTCCAAAGAATTTTAAATATATATAACTGAAAATATCGAGTATAGGAAAATATCTTTTATAATTTCAGTAAATCAAAACAAAATAAAACCTAAGAAAAAGTGTGATGATTTTGATTACACTGAAGTAAGTTATCTTCATTAGAGAGAACATCATTATCAGAATAAAAACTAGGAGAAAGAGAGCGAAGCAAAAAAATTTTCACAAATCTATTAGTAAATGGCCACAGTTATTTCTAACTGGCTTTCAATTCTAATATTTCATTTTACGCTCACCAATATTAAAAGAGAATGCATGTTTTAAGTCCTCACATTATTTAATATTCTCAAATTTTAAAATATTTGTCAATTCAGTAAATGTAAACAGAGATGTTATTTTTAGCATGCATAAAATTAGATATCTTTTCACTTTTTATTTACCATCTGTCCTTTATCTCTATGAATTGTATGTTCACTTTGACGTTTTAATTCCATGATCTCCTCCGCTGGACCTTTTATTTCTATATGAATAAAAAGCTTTGATTTACAGTAAAATACACAGTACAGGTTAATTGTAAACAACAGGCACAACTGAGTAAGTTGTTGCTTTCTTTTCTTTTACTAGTTATTTCAAATTCATTTCAAAGGTAAGGAGAGGATTGAAGAACAGTAAAAAGAATACACCATTTACCTTTAATTCAGGTACTTAATACAAATTCTAAAAATGTTTCCAATAAAATATTTTATATCAAAAAGATCCAGATCAAATTCGCATGTTACCCTTAGATGTCATTCAGGCCAGAACAATTCTTTGTTCATTCTTGACTTTAATATCCTACACATTTTTGAAGATTACAGAAAGGTATTTTTTTAGAATATTCTTTAATTCATATCTCCTCGTGATTAGATTTAAATTATGTCTTTTAAGTCGAAATGTTATAGGAATAACTTTGTATTCTTATCATTATATCTCAGTAACTGTCATGCAATGTGAATTTGTTCCATCATTTGTGTTGTTTGATATAATTACCTGAGGTACTATAAGAAAGGACTCTCTACTGCAAAGTTGCTTCTTTCCTCCTTTTTAAAATAGGTAAATTCTTTGGGGGTGCACACATACAGACTATGAAGAAATCCTATTTCTCATCAAGGTTCCAATCTTTCTTTCTTTCTTTTTTTTTAAAGCTTACTTATTTATTTATTTACTTATTTGTGTGTGTGTGTGTGTGTGTGTGTGTGAGAGAGAGAGAGAGAGACAGAGAGACAGAGAGAGAGAGACAGAGAGAGAGAGACAGAGAGAGATAGAGACAGAGACAGAGAGAGAGAGAAAGGATTCCCAAGCAGGCTTCATGCTGTTAGCACAGAGCCTGACATTGGCCTCAAATCCATGAACCAAGAGATCATGATCTGAGCTGAAATCAGGAGTTGAACACTCTGCCAACTGAGCCACCTGGGCACCCCTAGGTTCCAGTCACTCTCAAGCAACAATTGATGTTACATGCCTGCATTTAATTGCTATGATATTAAAGTATAATTTTCTAATTTCAACATTTCTTCTAAATTTGTTACTTCTGAATTTGTGTACTCCTATTTTATTCAGTGTGATAAATACACATACTGTTATGATCATTATTTATTTTGGAACTATTTTTTCAGCTGGGCCAATGACAGTGCTAGCCTCTTTAAGCAGGCTGATAACTGATGTGTTATCTATTATGGGGATTTAAAGTAATACAAAGTGGTTTCATTTAGTCTTTCAAAAACATTAAAACCCACAATTGTAAAAGAAGCATTCTCATAAACCATTTGATCTTTACTTATATTGGAACAAAATAGAATAGAATGAAGAATATAGAACTTATTTTGGCATACTTTGCTTAGTGAATAATATATGCTAGCCTTATGATGATAGTCAGTAAAAATATTTGCTGGTAAACCTCCATTTAATTGGAATAAAATACAACTTTTTTAAAAAATAAGAAATGCATAATCTCAACAATTGCCAAAGTATTCTTTTTATTTTATTCCACATTATTCATATTAATCTTTATAATATAACTGATAGAGAGCAAGTATTCTTACTATTGCACACATGGCATTTATTGGGATAAAGTAAAAAGGTAGTATGGAAGAAAAAATACTAGAAGTAAGAAGGAGCATAAATATTTGTATGCTATTAGTATTTTTTGGCTACCAAAAATGCAAATAATGTTGATTATGAGATTGGAGCAGATAGCTCAATCTTTCTTGTATTTCTATAGCTCAAAATAAGAGTCTTAGAAATTAATCACTAAGTAAATACAAAACACAGATGAGACAGTTTAATGAATAAAAACCTTGAAATTTCAGTAAATAAATTGAATAGTGGGCAACTAAGGAAGAACAATATCATCTGTTTAATTCATTCATAGGGATATGGTAAAACTTCATAATAGTATCATATTTAAAAATCTTGAAATTACCATAATAATATGATATTTGAAATGCATTCTGTACATTACAACATAATTAACCATCATTATTAAATATTTCAATTGTACAATAAATACTTATTGCTAAAGAGATATTATTTGTTTCCTAGTTAAGTATTATATACAAACTTTTCTTACTTTCTTAAAACGAAAATGTGAAAGAGTGAGAAGACAGAACTGAGGTATTACTATATTTTGGTAATGCTTATGTGGCTTTGTAGTTCATACTGAAGGAAATAAATGAGACAAGGGTAACCAGAAATTACTTTGGTACTTTACTGTGCATGAAGGGAATAATAATAGGGAAAAGAATGTAAAAATTGCGTCACAAAAAGAGTGATTATTAAAATACAATTTGCTCTAAGAAGCTGAATAAATCTTCTGGAAAAAAATGTTCTTCTTAATGTTAAAAAAAATAACAGAAAAAAAGGCCATGAAAAAATATTCAAAGAAGAGTTGCAAGATAACAATAGATGATTAGATGATTTTGTGTGTCAACTCTACTGGGCTAAGAGATGCCCAGATACCTGGTAAACATGATTTCTGGGTGTGCCCGTGAGGTGTTTCTGGAAGAAATTATCATTTTTAATTGGTAGACTAAGTAAATAGATCCAATGTAAGTCGATAGCATCCAATCTGCTGGGGGAAGAAACAGAACAAAAAGGCAAAGAAAGGGTGAATTTGCTCTCTTTGCGTGAGTTATGATATCCATCTTCTCTTGCCTCTGGACTCAGATAGGATTGGGACTTACACCATTGGTCCCTAGCTTCTCTGGGCTTTGGATTCAGGTTGAATTACACCACTTTCCTGATTCTCCAACTAAAAATGGCAGATTATAGGACTTTTGGACCTCCATAATCATGTGAGACAATTCCCATAATAAACTCCTCACATATTTATATATATTATCTTGTTCTTTTTCTCTGAAGAATCCTAACTAATGCAGTTGATAAGACATATAAAAGTTAGATGATAAATAATTTAGAGAATTTTAGAAAAGAAATGGAAGGAGGTTACCCTGGGAAATAATTATGTTACAGATTTTTTTTAAAAACTGATGTAAGGGAATTGTAATATCAATTTTGCTTTAAATTCAAATGTCCTCAATTCTGAGGCTTAACACAGTTTTGAGAAAACTATAACATGAAACGAAAATAGATTTATATAAAAAGGATGTATATTGCTATAGAAAGCTTTCTATAATATAGTATTAAGCAAAATATAGTAAGTAGTCTTATATTGTCATTGAATACAATGAATATTTATTTTAAAGATACAAAAAGATGATACATATCTCTCTCTTAAAATATATGTACATTTTTGTAAGCATGCATAAAAATTTATGTGATTCATATAGATATAAACATGGGCTCAGATATAATAGGCTCAACTATGCACAGATAGTGTTTGTATTGACAAGGTTAAGTTATGAAAATATTAAGGGATGTTAAGAGTGATAAAATGTTAAGTCAATCCCTACTCTAACATTACTTCCAATAGTGTAAGAGTCCTGAATTCTTTCTGCTCCATTATACATTCTCTTATTGAGTAAAAGTGTTTCATAACTGTAAATGTGGAAGAGAAAACCATGTCTGTATATGTAGCACAGGTCCTTTCCCTCTTACCTCTCTAGATTTTGCCAGACTGCAGATATCACAGATTCTTAAAGTTTCCTCTATACCTTAGATTATCTGGAGCAGGTATTAACAGGTATAGCCTGTAGCAAGTGGGAGAAAAAAATTAGAAAAGTGAATGATTATTTATTGAGTAATAAAATCTTTTGAGGGGCACCTGGATGGCTCAATTAGTTAAGTGTCTGACTCTTGGTTTCCACTCAGGTCATAATCTCACGGATCGTGGGTTCAAGCCCTGCATCCAACCTTGTTGACAGTGTGGAGCATGCTTGGGATTCTCTCCCTTTCTTTCTCCCTATCTCTGCCTTTTCTTGCTTGCACGCTCTCTCTGTCTCTCTTTCTCTTTCTCAAAATAAACTTAAAAAAAAACAAACTATAGGGGCACCTGGGTGGTTCAGTCGGTTAAGCATCCAACTCTTGACTTCAGCTCAGGGCACAATCTCACAGTTTATGGGTTGGAGCCTCACATCCCACTCTGTGCTGACAGCCTAGAGCCTGGAGCTTGCTTGTTTCAGATTCTGTGCCTCCCTCTCTCCCTCTCCTGCTCAAGCTCTCTCTCTCTCTCTCAAAAATAAACATTAAAACATTAAAAAAAAAAACTAAAAAAAGTCTTTTGAAAATCAGGTATTATCCATTCTCTTTCAGCAAAATTAAAGGAATATCTAAATTACTTTTTACAATGAATCCCATGTTTTTTTGCTTTTTTAAATTTTTTAATTTTTATTTTCTTATTATTTTTTAATTTATAGTTTATTGTCAAGTTGGTTTCTATATAACACCCAGTGCTCTTCCCCACAAGTGCCCTCCACCATGACCATCACCCCCCTCCCTCCCTCCCCCTTCAGCCCTTAGTTTGTTTTCAGTATTCAAGAGTATCTCATGATTTGTCTACCTTCCTCTCCCTAACTCTCTTTCCTCCTTCCCCTCCCTATGGTCCTCTGTTAGGTTTCTCCTGTTAGACCTATGAGTGAAAATATATGGTATCTGTCCTTCTCTGCCTGACTTATTTCGCTTAGCATGACATCCTCGAGGTCCATCCACTTTTTTTTAAAAAAAAAGAAGTAATTCAAAGAACTGAATGACAGTGTTATGAAAATTAATTCCTGAATACTTATGTAAGTGACAAAGCATTTCCCACTTAATACCGTACTGTGAAAAACAGGAATAAAGTGAAAAATGAGATTATAGAATGAATGAACACTATCCCCTTTAGCAATAAATAACATCCATTCACATGGATTTTAATTTTAACTAATTAAAATAATTAATAAAAAATTTGTCCATAGAGAAATGCACTTCCAGTAAAAGTTTAATTATTACATTTAATTTATATTTCTGTGCCTGATGAATTATTTACTAATACTTTTAATGATAACTCATTGTAAATAAAAATTTTAACTCTAAGAACTCTACAGGCTAAAATGATTATAAGTAAATATCAATTTTTAATCTATATTTTTATAGAAAATTATAAGGAAATTAATATAAGACTATGAAGTATAACATTATATTATATAAACATTTTTGGTTATAGTTGAATAAAAACATACATGTAAGTATTTTTCAGTAAAGTCAAATTTTCCACAGGTAAAGATGAGCTTTTTGATATATTTTTTAAATGTTTTTTGGTAAGCTTCAAGTTATCTGGCTCAGGTCATGATCTCATGGTTAGTGAGTTCAAGGCCTTTTCAGTCTCTGTGCTGACAGTGCCTGGAGCCTGCCCCCTCTGCCCCTCCCTTGCTCACACTCTGTCTCTCTCTTTCCCTCTCTCTTTCAAAACTAAATAAACATTAAAAATAATTATTATTTTTATTATTTTTTAAAACAAATTTAATGTTTGTTTATTTTTGGAAAGAGAGAGACAGAGCATGAGCAGGCGAGGGGCAGAGGAGGGAGACACAGAATACAAAGCAGCCTCCAGGCTCTGAGCTGTCTGCACAGAGCCCAATGCTGGGCTCAAACTAAAGAGCTATGTGATCATGACCTGAGCTGAAGTCTGACGCTTAACGACTGAGACATTCAAGCGCCACTAAAAAAATTTTTAAAGACAAATGATATTTATTTTAACCATCCTACATTTTTATTACCATATCTTGAGTGATGAAAACTTGTAAGTAATCAACAGAACTCAAAATTATATATTCGCATATGCTGTGTGATTTCTGAAATTTATGACTGTATGGTAAATTTAAACAGACCACCATAGTTTGACTTTTTTATGTATGTATGTATGTACTTAACATTTTGTTACATGATACAAGGTCCAAAGCTTCACTATATATCATTTTTCTAAGGAAACCTGATGGTCAAGATGAGAAGTTATTTTCTTCTTTATTGAACCAGTCATTCCTAATGTAGCCAAATGAGACTCTAGGATGGAAAGTTTCTAGTCAATTCTTGCATCAATTATGTGAAACAAAACTTCGTAGGTAATAAGATTAATCACATTACAAAGGTTGAAAGAATTGCCTTTAATTACTACTGGACACCTTAAATTTTTGTCATACTTCCCTGTTAGCAATTGCTATATTAATAGAATTGGGAAAACAAAGAAAAAACTGAATCTTAAAAAAAAAGTATTCTTGAGATCAGCCATCCAGTTCAAAAAATGAACAGATAAGATTTAATGGATATGGCACTGGAGAGGTCATTTGTCAAAGCAGATGTTCTGTGTAGCAATACAGGCAACATTAGCCATGGACTGGTGAAAATAGACACCAAATTCAAATAACCAAGGAGAGAAAGCAGACAGTAAATGTTGATGACTCTCTCAAGAATTTTGGCAGTGTATTCTATAATGATGAAAAAGATAAACTTGAGCATTGAGACACTAGGGTTTGAAGATTGATTCTGACTAAAGCTATGCAATTTGTAGTAAGTCACACAATTCTTGACTTTCAGAATCTTCAGATGTCAATTGAGGGTGAGGAGGATCTACCTCATGGGATTGTTGTAAGCATGATAAGAAATCATTTATAGAAAGCACTAAACATACAGCTTATCATATGGTAAGTACCTCATACATGGAATATACATAATAGTATATAAATAAAGATGTTATGAGGGAATAAATAATTCAAGGTATATTTTACACAGTTATTTTAATTATAAAATGTACCTACAAGTAATACATAGGTTTTTTGGAAGAATCAATTTATATTGGAATTATTGACAGAATTGTAAGTTAATGTTTATATATATCAGGATTAACAACAACAACAACAACAAACACATTTAATTCCAGGTAAGGATCCCAAACAGAAATTCCTCATTTGAAAGGTTACCTGTGACCTTTTACTTTCCATTTGCAAACTAAGTAATTGGAAACTTAAAAGTGTTACTAGATTGGATCAATGTTAATAACTCTTCTTGAATTATATCTAGATCCATGTAATTCCAACAGAAATTATGACTGCCAGAAAAAATCTTAAAACCTCTCAGTTTCTCCTGCTTTTAATTTTCAGTTTACTCAGAAGCACTATACATTTTCAATTTACATAGTAATTCAGTAATAAAATTATGACCAAATCTTTAAAATGCCTTTGCCATATGTTTATACACATGCTCGTCCAATTTTTTTGTACTTGTTATAAATCATGGAAAATATCTGATCTGAAACCATTAACATGAAGTTAGTCACCCAAAATGTAATTAACCTTTTCATTTTTAACAATGTAGGTGATATGCTTAAATATCTAAGTATATTCATAATTTGACTCTGATTTGGAACAAACTAACTTAGTTTTCAATTTATTTATCAAATTCAGATAATTGCCTCTATCTCACAGCAAAGAAAAAAATTGTTGTTAGGGCTGTTTTTGTATTTTTATTTTGTTTTTATGTAAATGATGGTGTATTTTTTTTTAAGTTTATTTTTTTATTTTGAGAAGGAGAGCACAAATAAGAGATGGGAAGAGAGAGAGAATCCAAGCTAGCTCTTCACTGACAGCGTGGAGCTTGATGTGGAGCTCGAATTCACAAACCATGAAACCATAACCCGAGCAGAAATAAGAACTGGTTGTTCAACCTACTGAGCCACCCACGTGCCCCTAAAGGATGGTGTCCTATTCTGTCTGCAGTAGAATAGTTTCAGAATTCTTTAAAATAAGTTTAGGTTAAATACCATGGTTTATGAACATAAAAATCAATGTGCAAAAACCTAAAATATTTTATAATACTAGTGTGCAGATCAAATATGAATGTTTATTCAACATTGCTTTTATAGGTATAAAGAAATATGGTAATGTTAGAAACTTGATGATTTTTAGTCATTATGAAATACAAAAACATCTTAGATTTGCATACCACTGTTACTAAATTTATATTAATCATACTATGATGATCATATGTATTTATAATGAAATTATATGTTTTAAGTTGATATGGTCACATATGAATGATTGTTTTAATTTTGTAATAAAATACACATAGTTTCTTTTTTCAAATATCTAGTATTTCAAGTGTTAAACTTCATTAAAAATTTGAGTTTTCTTCAATGCTATTGAAGGACCAAATGGATCATAAGAAGTAAATGATTCAAAAAAGTATTAACATTTTGTCTTCTGCATATGTTTATATATTTCAACTTCAATTTTATTATATTGCTAATCAATAAAGGATAAAGCACTTGTTAATGTAATTGAGCAAAACCACCTAAAAATTATAAACAAATATAGTTGTACCTTCTTCTCTGAAAATTTATGAATGATTACTTTCCTGCAGCATTAGAAAATTAAATTTTAGTTAAGCTCTGATTAATTCAGGATGCAATAACATAGAAGGATCTGTCAATACTGTTTGCTTCTAATTGTTCATTGTATCAAATATAATGGGTATAGGTGCACTGAATGGTATATGAAATACTAGTACTGAGTAAAAAAATTCAAGTAAAAAATACATGGATTGTGAACTAAAAATAACTAGAGTAAGGGCCTCCTGGGTGGCTCAGTTGGTTAAGTGTCCGACTTCGTCTCAGTACATGATCTTATGGTTCATGAGTTCAAGCCCCCGTGTTGGGCTCTGTGCTGACAGCTCAGAGTCTGGACCCTGCTTCAGATTCTGTGTCTCTCTTTCTCTTTGCCCTCCCGCACTCACTCTTTGTTTCTCTTTCTCTCTCAATAAATAAATAAATATTAAACAAATAAAAAATAACTAAGGTAAAATAATAAATTAAGTGATTTCAGGTTGCTGAAAAATCAAACAGGTCTGCTAATGATTTAAATGTATCAGTTAGATACACTGCAAAGTGTTCAACAGACACACTTCATAAAATACAGGGTAATGAGGCATGGACAAGATTACAGAGCAAAGTAGAAAAAACTGGTAACAAATGAGCTAGAACTTAAAAAGCCCAATGTGGTATGAAAAAGAATAAAGTTAATAGTTTTATACAGTATCAAATATAATTTATTATTCAGAAACTGTATAATTATGAGGAAGTTAGAAAACAAATTACTCAATTGTAATTTACCATATCCTGATTTTGCAGTTCTCAGAAAAAGTTTATATTTGTTTTTTTTATTGGCAAATAGCATGCTGTCAACTCAGTAAATATTTGTGTGTTGCCAAAACAGATAATAGATTTGCAATTTATTTAAGAATGCAATTTAGAGACGAAAAGATACACACATAAAAACTAGATTTTGAAAAAATATTTTGCTGCTCATAAGTATGACTTTAAACCAAGCAAAGATAGTAATGCATGAAATAACAATTTTAAAAATATATAATATACTAAAAATTGTGAAGCGTATTTACAAATTTTGTGGAGAAGCCCAGGAAAATTGAATTTTATTATTTAGAAAATTGTGTATTTAATTATTTATAATAATTTTTAACTAATCCAATCCCAATTTGAAGACCTGTGTAGAATTCTATTTGTTGCTTCAATATAAATTAATACCTATGACTGATCACTTTATCCAATTACAATAGACTGAAGAGTCTCGAATCATTATGGCATTGTTATAACTCTTTCAGTGCCAAATGCAAAATAATGTATCAGGTGAGGACTGTAAAGATGTTTTTCATATGATGTATCAGCAGAAATTGTAATTATTTATCTTTCAGTTCCATACAATAGGAATACAATGCTTAAAATGGGGATTGGCTTTAAATGTTAGAAAACCAGAATTCTGAAATCATAACGTTCATGACTATTGAAATCAGCAAGCCAGTTAAAAGAAAATTGATACGGAACCTATTCTTTATACTGGCTATAATTTAGCATTATAAATAATCGACAGGAATAGCCCCAAACTCCAGTTTATCAGATATTATGAAAATATAATGCTCATTTTTCTCAATATAACAGACAGAGTAGATGAGACCTTAAACTGCAGTATTCTGCTTATAAATATATTGAAGTGACCTATAGTGTTGACCAACATAGTATAGATAATGATATATATTAAGTCACTGCTATGTAAAAGTCAGGAATTTTACCAAACCACCACCATCAACAAAACCGAGATTACTGGAACCTCATTAATAATGTAAGATCTGAAAAAACTGGGGACACATTACAAAAGAAAGTGAACAGCTAGAAATAAGTAGGGCTGCTTCTCCACCATTTTCTATTTTCTCTCACGGATATATTTGTCATTTGCCATTTCTTACTGTTTCTTAAAATGATATGACTTAAAAGGAAGTTAAGTATTTCTAGTAGTTATGTCTCTAATAATAATGAAAAATGAAAGATGAACTGTGAAGCTGTGTATTTAAATATTTTGTGGAAATATGGGGCGCCTGGGTGGCTCAGTTTGTTAAGCGTCCAACTTCACCTCAGGTCATGATCTCGTGGTTTGTGAGTTCAAGCCCCGCATGGGGCTCTGTGCTGACAGCTCAGAGCCTGGAGGCTGCTTCAGATTGTGTGTCTCCCTCTCCCTGTCTCTGCTCCTCCCTTGTCCATGCTCTATGTCTCTCTCTCTCTCTGTCTCTCTCTCAAAAATAAATAAACATTAAAATTTTTTTAAATAAATAAATATTTTGTGGAAATAAAAATCTCCCAACATATGTAAGATGCAAATCATTCGACTTTATTAATTTGTGTTATCTACATTGCCCCTATATGTGTGTGAGTTTAGATTCTGAGCTCATATAATTGCTACCAGGAAATTACATATATTATTTTCATAGAATATAAGATATGCCGATGAAACAATAATAATAGTAAGAGGTTAATCACACAGAAAATATTTATTGTCATGTACAGGTAAATTTTTAAAACATACAGATGTCTTTGTTATTAAGGAATGTATAAACTGTAATGCATTTATAAATAAAGCTCACACTTTAACTAAAAATACTATTAGATATCAAAGCAATCAACTATATAACCTGATTGATAAATGTATCATTTCCTTGTAACCTATAAGAAATTTATAAAATACCAAACCTTGTAAACCATAGTAAGAACATTTTATAAGAAATCTTACCTTCATGGGAAGAAAACACATGGTTTAAAAATAGTTTTATAATTAATTGAGAGTGGAATATTGATTTTTGAAAAAAAAAACTTGTTGATCTCAAATAATCAACTTGGATTTAATATTGTTAATTGCATGTGTTTACTAATATTTAGTTGATAGATTGATAAATAAGTGATAGATAGATCTCCCAGTTGCTTGATACTTCCCAGGATCTAATCCTGATTATTGACTATTTTGGCAGAATTAGCAGTGATGAACTCTGGCAAATTTCAGGGAAAACAATAAAATAATTTATTATGAAAAATGAATTTATAGTATTGTTAAACATTCATTTTTCCCTTTCATTAAGAATTTCTCTTTCCTTTCCATTTTACTTCCTTTCAAATATGTACTTTATTAACTGACCTGGATTAAAGAATATTATATTACTTCTTCCAATAAAATCATAATAATGTATATATAAAAACCCTGGGTATAATTCAACATGTTGCAGAAAAAACTCTTGTTATTCATACTCCTTTCTACTCTTTTATAAAAAAATAATTCTTATTCAGCAACATTGACATGATTATATTTTCCTAAATTCACCAAATCTCAATTTACACATGTATATGATATATATTACATATAATAACATAGTACATACATATAATTTCAGTACTAGCTTAAGAAAGTAAGCAAGAATAGTAAATATACATTTTAAAAACTTACCTATGTCTTATTTATGTTAAAACCATATGATTTTTAAAAAATCATAGGTAATTTTATTTACATTTATAAATTCAGCCGAAATCTATACCAGGACTTTTTACACTCAATTTTGTTCACTTATAGGTACAATCTTTATCATTGTAGTTCAAAAACTAATACTGTCAAAAGAAAGAGTTTTTTTTTGTTTTTTGTTTTTTTTACTTTCTCCATATTATTCTTACAACCATCAATGAGGTCCTGAAGGCATTACTTTGGACACTTTTTTTATTAGACACTACTACGGCAATTTTTTATTTTCTCCACATAATCTACTGAAAGTTCTGGCTACATAAAAAGATAAGAATTCCCTCCATTATATTTTACTAAATAAGGATGGGATCACAAATGTATTCCAATCAAGGGTGAAGTGAAATTGTTAAGCATGTAACTAGGAGGAAAATTACCAAAGGTTACAAAATTTCTAAAATGGATACAAATTGAAAAGGGGATATAAAATAGATGAGGTATAAATTTTACCTGCATCAATCTCACACATTTATAATTTTGTTAGACAAGCTCTATTAGACCAGTTGGTCTGTGGAATGTTAATAATGGGTTCCAACTTAACTGGAAAAGTAACTAATGGATGGATGAACATAAACTAGTGTTCAAAACAAAGACACAAAAAAATGCACAAAATATATATCCACATGAAAATAGATAAAAAGTAGAATTTTTGTGTTTCAAAGGCCAAGTAACAGCCCAATAAAATCACATGTGTCTATTTTTTGCACTTATAAATCATATATTCATTTTCATAAGGTAAGAAATTACATTCACTTACATAATATACAAAATTATATGCACACATAGTTCTGTGTGAGAATTGTTTACAGAACACAAACCACAATTATAATTTGAAAAATAAAGTTTTATTTTAGAATAGTACTTTTTGCCAAATAATTAATTGACTTATAGGAAGTCCACAGTAGAAAACGACATATGACATTTTATGAATGCTTTCTCAACATATAAATTGTAAAGAAAAAATCCCAAATGTTTAAAAATTGGTCTGGTTGGACATTTTCCCTTTCTCTAAAAGTAAATGGTGTGAACAAGAGTCCTTAGAAGACTACAAGATTTTCAAAGTTACGTTCATCCTCCTTAGTTATTTGAAGATACTACCTTAATTCAAGGAAAATGTTTCATGATATGGGAATTTTAATCCTAATTAAATTATTTGATAAGTGATACATGTTACATCACATAGTGTATGCTATATACAGTGTATGGACAAGCATTATACCACTCAAGCAATAAATAATATTTTAACATCAATTTTTTGTCATATACAGAAATTATCTTATGCAGTTATTTAATAAACATAAAGCAACTGAATACATTGCTGAGAGGAAAAGCAAAAGTATTCTTCCCTTCAACAGCCATTTGATATGCAGTTTGTTATTGTAGTCTAATCAGATATATCTAACAATGAAAAATTGTCTTATCTTTTCAATTTCTAGGTCTTTGTACTTTAATCTTTCAGAGTTGAATGATCTCCTGATGCTGATATAATCTTATAAAAAATGGAAGGATATTTAAGACACATTAATCTGATATAATATGTATAATTTGATTTTTCAAGATATGTCAAATGAACAGGCTGTTTTCTATATACTAGTTCAAATGTTTCCAGTACTACCACCTGAATGCCAATACATAGAATATGAGATACGAAGGATTCTTCAATTTTGAATTTCTAAAGTAAAAATGTCTTTGTCTTGAAAAAAATAATAATAATCAGTACTCTAAAGTCATTTTAAAATGCTACCTTTTGTGACATATATTTTATTTATGAGAAATATTCTTCTTACCTTGTAATGATGACTTTGAAAAAATTAAAAAGCTTTCTCTAACCTCAGTTATTAAAGTTTGATCATCAGTTGAAATTCACTTATTTGAAAACTACAATGTTATTATTATTTCCTAGATTCTTCAAGGCTTTCATTTGATATATTATATTTTTGCCCTGCATTATTTTTTCTGTTAAGCAATTATTATGCTAACAAATGCAAACAACTAGTCAACAAACGTCTTCGGTTATCCAAAATCATATTTTTACCAAATATTACTAAAGTCAATTTTTATCAAACTTGATCTGTAAAAATGTATACTTCATTTTAATTTACATAATTACCTACTTAACTATTTCTTATATACTTTGAAATTAAGGTAGAGAGTAGTTTAATCTAGCTAATATAAAACATGAGTGAAAAGTTAATTCTGAGACACTTAATTAATAATAGGAAAGAGATGTAGAAATGATTTTCTCTTGCTTATAATCAGATAGTTACTTTTTAAAAATTGTAATATTTAAAAAATTGCAAAGCATATTTTTCAGTGAGTTTGGGTTAGGTTATGCATCCTATGGAAACCAACAACCTGTAAATCTTAGTTATTTGAAACAAGGTTTAATTCTCACTTGTGTTACATGTGTACTATGTGTATTTTATCACCTGGGTTCTTTTCCATGTCTCCTCCATCTAGAGGCTAACAGAGAAGCCAGCATGTGGACATTGCAGGTTTCCATGGTGGATTAAAAAAAAAAAAGGAGAGAGGAGAAATTTGCAAATTACTCACTGTCTCCTAAAATTTCAGGCTTTGCACTAACATGTCATTAAACTGGTGGTTTGAAACCTATGTTCATTGGACCAGCAGTAACAGTATCATTTAAGAACTTGTCAGAAATAGTTTCTGTCCCTACCCCCAGAATTAATTCTGGATTTAAATACTCTGGGTAGTTAAATACTTTTGTAGTATAATACCTAGTATATTTCTAACAAGTTTCTTGGTGATGAAGACCACAGATTCCTTTAGTCATCTGTATACTGAGCTGGTGTCTAGCAATCTATGTTTTAACAAGCCCTTCAGTAGATTCAGATGTACAGTAAAGTTTTGAGAACCAATGCATTAGACAGACCTTGTCTAAATCTAACTTCAAAGGAGTAGGGATGTACTATCCTACTAGTGCTGTGGAGATATTTCATGGCCAAAAATATTTCATGGCTAAAGATAGTGAATACACTTAAGTCAAAACATGGAAAAGATATGATTATTCTTGGGCCCTAGACCGTTTCTTCTATAATTTTTATTATGAAAACCTTTTGATTGTACACCCATTTAAAAGGAAACTGCAAAGATTTGATACAAACTTAGTATTCAGAGATTGCAATGTAGTGGGAGACACAGATTGAATAGCAAGAAGAAACAGCTTATATTAAGTGCCTCTGTGGCATTGCCAATCAGATTGTATGGGTGGCTGGCTGGAGCTCTGTACTGAGGACTCTGGATCATCACCACACACAGTATTAAAGAATGCTAAGGTCAATCCAATTAGAAATGTTCATATTGGGAATGCATAGGTGGCTCAGTTGGTTGAGTATCTGACTTGATTTCAGCTCAGGTCATGATGTCTAGGGTTCGTGGGATTGAGCCTCACATCACGCTCGGTGCTGACAGTGTGGAGTCTGCTTGGAATTCTCTCTCTCTCCCCCTCTCTCTCTCTCCACCCCCCTCAAAATAAATAAATAAACATTTTTTAAAAATTAAAAAAAGAAGAAGAAATATTCACTTGGGTAGGGAGGGGAGGAGAGGGGCACAAATATCATGCCTTTGGCTAACCTTACTAAACCAAAAAGTGAAGAATGTTATGAGAAGAAATCAGATTTTTAAAAGTGAAAAATGAGGTTAATTAAAATGGGCAGCATACCTAAGTTATGCGGCTTTTGTAGAAAAAAAAGGTTCAGAAATTCTAAGAGAAGAGAGGACAACATTTTCCTCTATGCCACCATAAATTCCCATACAGTTCAATATTCTTTTCTGTTGTAATATTCCAGACTGCTTTCTTTTCTTTCTGTCTTCTTAGAACACAAGAACACAGTCCTTTTTGTCTCAATGCATTTGAATGCTTATCTTGCTGAAGCATAGTATAATGAGTATCCTTAGTTGTTTTATTGTTGTGTGCAATGAAAAGGTAACCATTTCCTGTCTTTTTTTTTTTTTTTTTTTGCACCTACCCTTCCAAGTAAAACCTTATGAAGTATTCTTTTACCCCACTACTGTTGTTTTCTTGTAATCAGTATTGGAACACAAATCTACTTAATTCTAACATTTCATTTGATAATTTTACACTTTGGCCTACTTAATATTATTTAATGTCTCTACTGTTGTATATCTGAATTAGCAACACAGATTTATTTGTATAATTATAAAAACAGCTCTACTCATATGGTCTCAAATAATGAAGAGAAATTAAATTTTTTAATGTTTATTATTTTTAAGAGAGAGACAGAATGTGAGTGGGGAAGGGGCAGAGAGAGCGGGAGACAGAATCCAAAGCAGGCTCCAGGCTTAGAGCTGTCAGCACAGAGCCTGGTGTGGGGCTCTAACCCACGAACCACTAGATCATTACCTGAGCTGAAGTTGGATGCTTAACTGACTGAGCCAACCAAGTGTCCTGAAGAGGAATTTAATTTATATTTTCCCCACAAGAGAATGAATTTGCAAATATGTACCAGAATAAGGATGGTGGATAGTTCTATTTTTGTAGTTTTATTAGTAACCAGAATTTTCAATGATATCATACTATGTCATAACCTAAGGTATATTAGAATTATAATTTTACATTTTTAATTTGAATTCCTCAGTATAAAATTTTAAAGGAAACATTTAAATAAATCTCTAACAAATATCCACTGATAGCCTAGGGTAGAAAAAGCCGGAATCAAAATAAAAATGAATATAAAAAGAAGGAGAATCTCTTTGAGAATTTTAAGAGAAGCTGTAAATCATTCTGGAACTCTAAAATTAGTTCATATTTCATACTGAAATCTTCTAAATACTTTGAATTTCTAGACATGATATTCTGAACAAGTTTAAAGGAAAATCCTTGAATCTGAATGACAAAACTGTTTATTCCATTTTGGAAAATAGATATAGAATTTGAATTCTCGTCTTTTAACATATATGATTGCATTCATCTGATTAATTACATTTTAGAGAATATTTAAACAGGCTTAGTAAGTTCTTTGAAATATTTAAATTTCCAAAGTGTCTGTGTGATAGAGAGACAGAGAGAGACAGAGAGAAAAAAAAGAGAGAGAAGAAACAGAAGATTTATTTTCCCTTAATATGACTTAGAGTGTTTACATTTCAGTAATTTATGCTTAAATTCAGACCTACACAGCATCCAACTTTTACAAAAATCTAGGCATAATCTAATCACAGTACTAGCCCTGTTTTGTTTGAATTTCTATTCTAGTCCCTCCAATCCACAAAAATAGCTGCCTATCATTATGTTAGCTGCCTAACATTTATGTATTGACTACTATAAATATATAAGTGATAGGCATTCAACTTCAGTGTAACATTTTAGCAAAACATTTGTAAGTTTGCTCTGTGTAAAAAGGCCTTTACACAATGTTTTAACTATTTTTTCCAGTAACAGTGTTCTATTTGAAATTAATGGTTAATGTTTGTATATTTGGCTACATATCATCACCCATATCAGAAGATTTATGTCCAGAGAAGTCTAATCAAGAAGATAATTGACATGTCTTCACCCAGAAGCATGTTTGCCTCAGTGTGCATCATTTTGATTTATCCAACTGCTGTTTTGATGGAGGCTAAACTCTTCCAAAAGAAAATCATCATTATTGGTAACTTTTACTGTCAGAAATCTTAGTGTTAATTTTCTTTTTTAATCCTTATCTCCCCAAAATTAGACTTGTTAAATGTTGGTGTGTTTGCTTACTAGATAATAATGATATTGATGGAGATGTCCAATTAAATGTTTTCTTCAAACAAGTGCTTATGCAGCTTTTGGTCTAGAGAGCTGGGTTTTTGCTCCAGTTTCTCTACCTACTATTTGAATTAAGTGATTTTAACACACTTTCTGCGGCTCATATTTTTCTTCTGTGAAGTGGGGCTCATAGCTCACATTGCTCAAGGATTTGTGAAGGTTGCTTGAATCAAATCAGAGTCTAAATGCTTTTATCTTGCCTAATGTTTCTTGGTTTTACAGAGTCGTAGCTGTTTTGGGCTTTATTTTGTTTTCCTTTTATATTCCTTGGGTTTACTGTTTTGTTTTGTTTGGCTATCTAACTTTCTTATTTCAGTGCTTAGCTCATTTAAATTAAATCTATATCTTTTATTACATTTTATTTATGTAATATTTATATTGATCTCTAAACACCACTACTACTTTAGATGGAAGATGCACATTTTGGGATTTGTATCTTTTTTCTTTATTTTTCAGCTCCACACATTATATTTCCCTTATTATGTTTTGTATCATAAATTATTTAACCTTGTGGTTGGGAGTTTCCACAATAAAATCTGATTTTCTTTTTTGTTATTATTTTACAACTTTATTGAACTGCATTCAGAAACATATTTTGGATGATACAGTCTAGTATAATTCCTGGTAAAGTATTTGTCTTTAGACTATTGGTAATTTAAAAAATAATTTTCCACATGCACTTACAATTAGTATATTTTTTGAATGTTTGGATGTAAGGATGACTATATGCCCATTTGATCAAATTTATTGAATGTTTGGTCAAATCTTCTATATCCAACAGTACCAGGCATCAAAACTAACAATAAATGTATAGGAATGAAAACAAGGTGGGGTGCCATTGGTACAAGGATATATCATCCTACCAATGGAGATAGAGTGACTATAGAAATTGACCCAAGAGAGCCTGAATGATGAATATATAGCAATACCATTTGGAAGGGTTGTGGATAGTATTTTCAATAAATGGAACTGCCAATTGGATAGTCAATTAAGAATGTGAGTACATTCACACATACACATATATTGACCTCTAAATCACAACATACAAAAAAAAATAAATTCCACATGGACTGTAGATCTAATTGTGATAAGACAAAATAATAAGACTTTTAGAAGACACAGAAAAATGGATCATAGTGATCCTGGAGTAGTCGTTTTTCTCAAATATGAAACAAAAGGGTTAAACATAAAGGAAACATAAAGATAGGGTAAAATACATTAAAATTAACTTCTATTCATCAAGAAAAAACCCACTTTTAAGTACATAATTAAGAGGAAAAGAGAAATATGTCTCATATGACATATTTCTGAAGAACCCATATAACTTAAGAAGTAAAAACAATTACATGCATTAGTAGAAAAATAGGAAAAGATTCGTACAGACACTTCACAAAATGGGACACTGAAATGGACAATGCCTTACATATTTAAAGGTGCTCTACTTCCTTAGTGATCACAGGATAAACAACAACTTAAAATCAGTAGAACTTGATGACTAAATTAAACCATATCAGAAAATACTAATGTTGGCAAGGATATGGATCAATTAGCATTCTTTGAACTTTCTGGCTTTATCTCCTAAAGTTCAGCATCTGCTTACCCTATGACACAACAGTATATATCATTACTAGGTATAGATGTTCTAGGTATAGAACATCTGCTCTTACGGACACACAACAAAATTGTCACTATACATGATACTTGTGAGAGAACAACTCTGGAAACTACACAAATGTTCATCAAAGTTAGAATTGATAAACAATTATGATCTATTTATGCAATGTAATATTGTAAAGCAATAAAAATACACGGGTTGTATGTACTTGCAAAAATATTGATGGGTCTCATAAGCATAATGTTGAGTCAAAGAAGCTGGAGACAAAACATCAAAAAACCACATAATTCATGATTCTATTTATGTATAGAAAAGAAAGTGAAACTTATCTATACTCATAAAAATTGGGGTAGTGGTCACTATTGGAGGGGAGGGGAGTGATATAAAAGTCCCATTTAGATGTTCATGATAGTCAGCCCCTTGATCCAGCCCCTTCTTTAAAAAAGTGTGTTCAATTTGTATGAAAATTTATTGAGCTGCTCACTTGTGAGAATTAAAGCTTTCTGGTGTATTTTATATTTTAATAAACTATATCCTTAACAAATTCTATCTTGCTTAATGTGTCAGTTGATGAGAGGAGAATAATACTCCTACTCTGCTTATGAACTTGTCAATTTCTCCCTCTGATTATAGGATATGAATTTATATACCATTAAGGTTATTACACACAATGTAATCATTAGTTTATCTCAGTAATAAAAGGATTAGATTTACTACACCATTGTTTGTTTATTTCTTCCTGAGACATATTCTTTTACTATTATTTTATGCTATTTTTTAAAAAATATTTTTAATTGAGGTGTTTCCTATAGAAAGTAAATACCTAGTTGATATTGGTTTGATTGCTTCTTTTTCATTTCCACTAGAATATTTTTCTGTTTTTTTTAGGTGATTTTAATATATACATCTATTGCCGTTATTGACTTCCTTGATTCTACTATCTTAAACACTCCCACTATATAAAACTGTTTCTTTTCCTGTGCTTTGCTGCCTTCACTGACCGTGATGAAGATAATATTTTGGCATTCTTTAAATTTTTTTTAATGTTTAATTATTTTTGAGAGAGAGAGAGAGAGAGAATGAGTAGGGGAAGGGCAGAGAGAGAGGGAGACACGGATTCTGAAGCAGGCTCCAGGCTCTGAGCTGTCAGCACAGAGCCCAATGTGGAGGTTGAATCCACGGATTGCAAGATCATGACCTGAGTCAAAGTCTGATGCTCAACCAACTGAGCCACTCAGGCACCTCAGTATTTCTACATTCTTAATTACCTTTTTATTGTTTAGAAGTTCTATACTACTTTATATCTCTTTAGTATTATATAAGTTCAATTAAAGTCTGAAGAGACCAAACAGTATAATTTGAACAGAGAACATTTAATGTAAACAATCATAACAGGGGACTCAAATTATAAAAATTGGCTAGTAGAAAGTAAATGGAACTCTAAGGACTATAGAATTACCACTTATAATATATCATCTCATGTCATATACAATACACTGTAATATATAATAACCACTAAGCTTAAGGCTGAGATGAAATGTTTCAAGGAAGACACTCCACTCTACTTCTTCTGAGGCACGGCCCTCAGTGGAAGACAGAGAAGTTGGTGTGGTACCACATTGGTGAAATTTACTGTAAATCATCCTTTTGTAACTTGTCATAAATCTGACCTCAAAGCAGAGAAAGATATTTATGGGCAGTGTTTCACTGAATATACCATGTGGTATGGGTTGAATTGTGTTCTTCAAAAAGACATATAAACCTGTTGATGTGAACTTATTTGGAAAAAGGTCCTTGCAGATGTAAGTAGTTGAAGTGACATGAGGACAAACTGGAGAAGAGTAGGCCCTTAATTCAATTTGACTAGTATCCTTATAAGATCAAGAGAGAGACACAGGGAGAAAAATGTGATGTAAAGATACAGAAACACTCAGGAACAAGATGGCTGTGTGACGATGGGCAAAGATTGAAGTGCTGTACTAAAAGTCAAAGAACACTATGGATTGCTAGCTAACAAGAGCAGCTAGAAAAAGCAAAGAAGAAATTGCCTCTACAGGTTTCATAGGGAATATGGCCATACTGACATTTTCTTTCAGATTCCTAGCTTCTGGAACTGTGAAATTTCTGTTGTTTTAGACCATACCAGTTTATATTACTTTTTTTTTTTTTTACAGCAACCCTGGGAGACTAATAAACCACCCAAATTAGAGTGACAGGAGAAGATGTCGGCCACTGACAACTGCTGACCAGACAGGAGACAGTAGAAGCCATACACGCATGAGGAGAAATCCCATTGCATTCCAAGTGCTTGTTGAGGAAAGGCTTGCAACCAAAAAGCAAAACTTTTCTCTTAGACAATCAAGTGTTGTTTAAACACTTTGTTAAAAAACAATCAGGTTTTTTAGAGTGTTTTAATATGAAAGCTCCCCCATTTAATGGTCCATTTTTTTCTCATAGTTTAATTCCTTGCTTTTATAATGTCCCATTCAAAATAGTCGTCTCATTTTTTAAATTGTCAGGGCTTATTTGATTTACCTATATGTATACAAGTAAATCTTTTCTCACAATTGATCATTTTTATGATGGCTTCTTTTAAAAATTAAAAATAGCAAAAAAGTATAATACAAACCAATTTTCCTAATACTTCATATATAATCCAAACAATATCTTTCATGAACATAGACACAAAACTTTTAACAAAATATTCACAGAGACCCAGCCAATGACATCTTAAAATAATAATAATATAATATAACCAAGTGGAATGAAAGATAGGGTTAATAAAAATTCAGTTAATATAATGAGCCATTTTGAGGACATAAAAGTAAAGTACATGATCATTCAACAAAATATTTGCCAAATATAACATCCATTCATAATAAATATTGTGAGAAACTTTATAACAGAAGGAAATTTCCACAATCTTATAAGAGGCACCTATAAAAAGGTTGAAGCTGACATATTTAATGGTGAAACACTGAAAATTCTCCCCCTAGGATTGAGAACAGGCTAAGTTTTCTGTTCTCATCACTTCTATTCAACATTTTACTAAATTACCTACCTGGTAAAGGCAGGAAATAAAAATATAAAGATTGGAAATAAAGATATAAAATTTTCATTATTTTCAAGTGACACAAACTTGAATGTGGAAAGTCCTAAAGAACCTACAAAAATATGTTAGAACTAGTGTGTGAATTAAGCAAGGTCATAAGATACATAATAAATATATAAAAACTAAATGGATTTAAATGTATTACTAATAATTAAAAAATGAAATGAAAAGTAATAGAGTCAACAATAGCCAGACAAAAATATATATAGTGATAAATTTTACAAATGACATGCAATATCAATACAGTGTATAAAACATTACTGAAAGGAAAAAAAAAGACCTAAAAAATGGATAGATATATTTTTCAATTGGAAGTTTTTACTTTTAAGATGGAAATTATCCATAAGGTGACAAAGAAACATTTTGGAGTAACATAAAAGTTCTAGAACTGGTTTGTGGTCGTGATTGCACAATTGCATAAGTTTAATAAACTCGTAAACTATACATTAAATTAATGAAGTTTATGATATATAAATTATATTTCAAAAAATCACTATTAAAATAGAATTTTGTTATCGTGGATTGCTTTTTTAGTTGCTTTACTACAAAATTTTGTATGCCTAAATAATATATTTAAATTTTTTGTTTCAAATATTATAAACATATAGATTCAGCCTAAAATATATTCATCTGACTCATGTTTTCCAGCGAAATTTATATATTTTTGAGAGAGAGAGTGAGAGAGAGAGCAGGAGCAGGGGAAAGAGGCAAAAGGAGAAAAAGAATCTTAGTCAGGCTCCACACTTAGGGTGAGGTGAGCCCAATGCAGGGTTTGATCCCATAACCCTGGATCATGACCTGAGCCAAAATCAAGAGTCAGATGCCTAAGTGACTGAGGCACCCAGGTACCCCTGAAATTTATATTTTTAAAAATGTATCTATAATTCATCCATGTTAATTGTTTATTGTTTTATAATATTATTATATGATATTGCAAAAATACACACCAAATTCATGAATTCAAATACTCATGGATATTTGAGCTATTATAATTTTTTACTCAAATAATGCTGCTATGAACAATACCTATGGTTGCCAGGTGCATTTCTGCCAAAGGCTTACTTGATTATATATGGAGTAGTAGGATTTCTGGGTTTTAGGATATATTTGTTGTCAATGTTACTAGAAATTATAACAGTAGTGTTAAATGTTTACATCACCAGAAGTGTATAAATGCATTGCTCTTTCAGTTCCTTAACAATTACTGATATTTTAATACTTTTAAATTTTGTGAAATGGTATGTGTTCATAAAGAGGCATAAAATTATAGTTTTATTTTATTTTCTAGCTTAATGAAATTAAGCATATTTCAAATATTTATTTTCCATTAATGTTCCTATCTATGAAGTGCCTTTTCAAATCATTTGTTTTTTGTATCTTCACTAGAAGATGTCCCACTAATGTTTCCTATAGAAAGTAAATACCTAGTTGGTATTGGTTTGATTGCTTCTTTTTCATTTCCACTAGAATATTTTTCTGTTTTTTAGGTGATTTTAATATATACATCTATATGCCTCTTTGCCATTTGTATATCTTCTTTGATGAGGTGTCTGTTAACATTGTTGCCCTATTTTTCAATTGGTTGTTCATTTTCTTACTGTTGAGTTTAAGAGTTCTTGGTATATTTGGGCTAACAGTCCAAAATACATCAGATGTGTCTTTTGCCAATATTTTCTTTGAGTTGGTGGCTTGTCTCTCATTCTCATGACAGTGTTTTTCCAGAGCACAATTTCTATACTTTAATAAAGTCCAGCATGTAAATTATTTCTTTCAAGAGTCATGCTTTGGTGTTGTATCTAAAAAGTCATTGCCATACCCATGCTTTTCTAGGTTTTCTCCTATGTTATTTTCTAGGAGTTTTTTTAAATTTTATATTAACTCTATGATCCATTTTGATTATTGTGTATGAAGAGTGTAAAGTGTGTGTCTATATTGATTGTTTTGTATGTGGGTTTCCAGTTGTTCCAGCACCATTTGTTGAAAAAAAACCTATATTTTATCCATTGTTTTGATTTTCCTCCTTTGTCCAAGATCGGTTAACTGTTTATGGGTTTATATTGGGGCATTTTCTGTTCCACTGATCTGTTTATTCTTCATCAATACCACCTGTTTTGATTACTATAGCTTTATTGTAAGTCTTGAAGTCAAGTACTGTCAGATCTCTGCAGTGATACTTTTATTCATTTCCTTTTTTCTACTCTTGTCTCTCCACCCCCGTTCAATTCCACAGAGAGCTTTGAGAGTAATCCATTTAAAAAAATAAATAAAATAACTTCTTTAGCAAAATCTTTCAATAAGTCCCATTTCTTTTATGATAAATATAGAAATTAACATAATAATCCTAAAGTCCTTCATTGTTGAATGCCTGCCTTCATCTCCAGTCTTTTAGACATTCTACTCTCTGCTCACAGTAATTTTGACTTCATTAAATTTTTGGAATATACCAAAATCTTTTCCCTCTCTTCGTCTTCACAGTCTTTTGACTTTCTCTGTCTCCTTCTCCCTCTCTCTTCTCTCTCTCTCTCTCTCACTTTCTCTCTCTCTCTTTGCTTCCAAAGACCATTGGCCCAACAGTCTTCTATTCACATTTAATTCAAGTTATTTCCACAACGAGGATCTCCTGAACACATAATTTGTTCCCTGCCTGTTTTGTAGGTTGGATTATTTGTTAAAGTCTTACTTCTAATCTTTAACATCACTGAGGTCAGTGACCACATTCATTCTGCTCAGAAGTATGTGCATGATAAAATATATGTGATCATTTAAAAATGTAATTTAATAAATTGATACATCATAAATTTTAAAAAAAATCTTAAAAAGGAAATGCAGGAAATTATGGAACTAACATCCTAACTTTCCAATAGACTCTTCTCAATTATTTGGAAACTGTAATAGCATCCCGCTGATATCCTGTCATCTGAATTTCAATCTTTTCTTAATAAAGTCATCACACTGATTATGGTAAAGCATGTTACTTTGTTCAAAATCCTCAGTGATTTCCCATCTCACTCAGAGTAAAAGCCAAAGATGGCACAATATGGTACTTAGTTACTTCTACTCTCACTGCTCTGACCATCACTCCAAACCAGCAACACAACATCTTTGCCAGTCTTCAAACACACCAGTAACACTTTCATTTGAGGCCCTGGCCATTTGCTTTTTCTCTTGCCTGGAATATACGAAATATCTGCTGTCTGTTCCTTCATGAATGCAGTTCACTACCCGAATGGAAACCTTCTCAGTACTACCTTTCCTTGCCACATGATCTAATAAAGCAATCCCGATCTTATGACTCATTTAGATGTGAACTTTTGAAATCTGTGTCTGTATTCTCAGGAGTGTGTTAGCCTGTGTGGACTTGCAAGCTTTTTATTCTAGAAGGATGCTACAAGTCATGAGTTTATCCCATGTGACTCAACGTGAAGAATGAAACGTGTATGTGCAGCTCATATTTTTGTCTAAAATGTCATGTAAAAAAAAAAAAACAGAGGAATGCTAGGGTGGCTCAGTGGATTAAGTGTCCAACTCTTGATTTCAACTCAGGTCATAGTCTCACGGTTGTGAGTTTGAGCCCAACGTCAGCCTCCCAGGCTCCATACTAACAGTTAGAAGTCTGCTTGGGATTTTTTCTCCCTCTCTGTCTCTGTCCCTCCCTCACTCTTGCTCTCTCTCTCAAAAAAATAAAGTTAAAAAACTTAATTGAAAAAAACTAGAGGCTTAGTACCAATTCAAAAATTTATTATTTTAATAATTTTTTTAAAAAAAGGTAAGCTATAAAGGGACTATTGATATTAAGGTGGCAATCATCATCCAAATATTCTTATGTTTAGATTGTCAGCATAGTCAGTAGTGAAATTAATGAATTATAAATTTTGAGATATACATTAACAATTTTGGAAAATAACAATTTTTAGAATATGTTTTCAGTCTTGACTGAAAGCAAAGGAAATCACTCTATGGCTTATTAGAATCCTTTCCATCAGTATGATTCTAAGTAGTAGCATTCTTTTTAGAACATGCAAGAAAATAAGCAAAAGATTAGCAGCAAAACCCAGCATAAGTGGATTAGCCATCTGAGCAGTCTTGAAGGTAATCCTTTTTATTTAGGAGAAAAACATACTAAATGGAGAATTTATACTTCTGTGGTATTAAGCTTTATTAACAAAAGGAAATTGAAAATGACAATAGGTCTAAATGCTTTCATGGAATATTAACTTTATTTTAGTATATGGGCTTGAGTATTAAATATGATCCACAAAATTTATCTCTGAGATTATGTGTGAAGTCTCAAAATAAATCATACTCTAACTCATATGTATAGAGAAACTGCTGGTTTTTTGTCTCGACAAAATTGGCCACAAATTCATGAGGCTTATGTTTGGGTTCAGGGGAAAATTTAGTCCTGACCAACATACAATCCTGTCAGCTCTAATAAATTTAAATTGTAACTTGCATAACCTTTAGTCTTCAGAGAATAATTGTTTCTGCTCTTCTCTAAACTGGCATCTGAGGGAATGTAGAAAGGACTTTTATGTTGGCCTTATCTTGTCCTCTAAGGCTTCATTCTAGTTCTTGAATGTAGGTGGTTTGATTGTCTTTGAGAAGTGAATGGTTTCAGGATTTTCTTTAGTATTCATAGTTGGTATATGGGATTGCTGTTAACTGATCTCCCTGAACTTGATAGAGTCTATTGGCTATTCCTTGGAAGTCACAGACTTTCTTTAGTTCTTATAGGAACATTATAATGTTCTCCAACCTTCTCTTGGTTTAGGACATCCAATATCATAAAAATTTAACTAGTAGGCTTTCTGGACCTAAACTGAGCTCTGAGTTACCTAGAATGCATACAATTTAAGGATTATGCAACTCCATCCTTAATGCTTTCTTATACAAAGTTCATCATCTTCTTATCTCTGCTGTTATCTACATTTTCTTTTTTAAGTTTTTTGAAGTTTATTTATTTATTATGAGAAGGTGAGAGGAGGAGTGGGGCAGAGAGAGAGGGAAAGAGAGAGAATCCCAAGTAGGATTTGCCCTGTCAGCACAGAGCCTGATGCATGGGGCCCAATCTAACAGACCATGAGATTTTGACCTGAACTGAAACCAGGAGTCAGATGCTTAACCAACTGAACCATCCAGGTGCCCCTTACCTACATTTTCTTAAATTCACTCCATGCTATATAGAACCACTAAGAATAGAAAGGTCATCTCTGACAACCAAGACATATGAAAGAAGGATTTGGACATTTTTCTCATATCCTAAATCATAGATACAACAGAATTAGGTATTATCTTTTATCTTTCTTCCTTACCAGTCAAGGTCCATGGTTAATCCTGAATCTCAGACACATTATCTCCTTTATAGTAAAGAATTTATGACTTATTTTCTCAATTCTGTTTCAAGATTTACTAATGAAGCATGAAGTAAATTAAAAGATGATGTCTTTGTTTAAAGATAGATTTTTCAACTCTATTATCTTGTTAAAGACATCGCAATTCTGTGTCTTTCAGCTAGAGATGATAAAATTTATGATTTAGCCTTAGTAGGGGAAGAGTGCAAAGGAACATTAATTAAGGGTGAAATTAAAATGTATCAATTTGATATTTTCAATTATTCTCTTTCCATTGTAAATCTTCCTGTCTCTACAAACTCTCTACTCTAGCGTCAGCTATTATAGTCCCTCAATAAAGTGAGAACTGTGTCTTTATCCCAAACCTACTTTTTAATTCCTTTTTTATTCCTTGGTACCCTATGTTTTTCTTGATTTACCTGGTTATTGGGTAAAAAATGCCATTTTATACCTAGTCAGGTCACCAAAACAATGTTTTTCTATATGAGGATCATGATCCATTTTTATTTGTCATGATATTAATTTAGTTGGTTCAGTTGAAGAAAGAAATTAAAGAGGAAAAAACAAAGAACAAATAGTGAAAGAAGCAAACAAGAAAGAGAGAAAGAGAAGGAGAAAAAGGAAGGAAAGAAGGAAGAAGAAAAGGATAGAGGGGGAATATTGAAAAATAAAAAAAGAAAGGTGAAATAAAATACAAATAGGATCAGTAATATAATTTTATTTAAGTTTCATTTATTTGCATGTGAAAGTCTGTATACTCATGTTGTGTAATGACATAAGTATATTTCTTAATATTAGTCTTAGGTAAAAAATGATACAAAAATGTGTTTTAACCGTTGGAAAATACTGCCATAGGCTCTTTCTGAAAGCTATAAATTACATAGACATAAGAAGTTTCTCTTCTAGGTGGGTCTTATGTAGTGTGTGTGTGTGTGTGTGTGTGTGTGTGTGTGTGTGTTTACACATGGAGGATGGGCAAGACTTTATGAGCATGTTTACTTAAAAGCAGAAAGTTTAAAATTTTTTAATGTTTATTTATTTTTGATAGAGACAAAGCATGAGCATAGGAGAGACAGAAAGAGAAGGAGACACAGAGTCTGAAGTAGTCTCCAGACTCTGAGCTGTTAGCCCAGACCCCTACATGGGGCTCGAACCCATGAGCTGTGAAATCATGACCTGAAGTCAGACGCTTAACTGACTGAGCCACCCAGGTGCCTGAGAAAGAGAGTTTGAAAAAAAGCATTTATTTATTTTGAGAGAGAGAGTGCTCAGGCATGCATGCAGGAGAGGAGCAGAGAGAGAGGAAGACAGAAATCTCAAGCAGGCTCCCCACTGTCAGTGCAGAGCCAGACACAGAGCTCAAACTCAAGAACTGTGAAATCATGACCTGAGCTGAAATCAAGAGTCTGGCGTACAACCTACTGAGCTACCCAGTTGCCCCCAGAAGGATAGATTTATGAGTCAGCATCTCAATTTCAATCTCTTCCCAATTCTCTCTCAGGTTTTAGTTTCAGTCTCTGGCTTTAGCTATTTGACTTGAAAGAGAAAATGCATGACATCCAATCTAGATTACAAGAAGCAGCGTGGTATCATGTTCTAGTTCCATAGAACCTCTTAAGATAGTGTCGACTACTGTGTGTTTAATTGTTCAGTCTCTTTCTGGCTCATTTGCTTGATATCTTTCTTCAATTCATTGTCTCTATATAGTCCACAGTGCACTTTGGCCTAAAATTCTGCTCTTGGAATTGGATCTTCCCTATGAGAGGCTGTCACAATACATATATATGATTTCAAAATAGCCAAACAGGAAGCTATAGCAATCCAAATAAAATGATAAGTCTATATTTTTTCCATTTGAGTAACATGTGCACTTTATACAAGCCAATTACTCATTAGGGACCTGGTTTCCTCTTCGTTATATTAAGTAACTAAAAACAATTTAAATATCTATTATAGTTTGCCTTGTTTCTCAGCTAACCAGCAGCAACCAAGATGCAAAATTCTAGTGACTACAATCTAAGAACTTCATGAAGAATGGTTGATTTTCCTTCTACCTAATCCCACTCACACAAGGAATTTGGGATTGTGAGATTAACATAAAATACATTAATTGATGAAGTGATTATGTTTGGTAGTTAAGGCAAATGGTTTATTGGTCATTGATAGGATACAAATTTACACAAGTTTGTGGTAAATTGGCTGAAAGGATCAGGTAATAATAGTAAAGCAGAGAGCCTGAGGCCAATAGAGTCTATAGGGTAGAAGTAGATACCTGATACCCCCAAACAAACAAACAAACAAACAAAAAACTCCTGAGCAGTAGCAAATAGCAAGTTCCAGAAAACTGATATTAGGGAATAAGGTTATTGTGCAAACTGATAGTAGAATTTTCAACTTGTCAATGTACAGTCAGATGTAATCACAGCAATAAGGGGGTTAGGCATGAAAAGGGAAAATTAACATTTATTGGGTATATATATTAGGAGCAGAGCTTGCTATTTTTGCATAGAGTGTAGAATATTTTCTCCCCAAATGGGATTAAGTATCTTCTCATTGCAGATGAATATATTGGGCTCAATTTTCTCAAGTCCAGTCCAGAATTTTCAACTTTCCAGTGGACACAACCAAAGCTTAATGCATAACTTCTTCCTCCAACAAACTTCTTCCATTTACTTTGGTCTCTTTTTTTATACTCCTTTTCCAACTTCAGTGGTATGAAAATGGACTGAGTTAATCATACTTCAGTTCATAGCCCATTATTATTAGTTGTTAGTACAGAAATTTCTTGTTTGATTTTCTATTTTTCTAGTCCATCATTGATCTCATTTCCTGTCCCAAATGCAGATGTCTATTCTGTATTTTTTCTCCCTCTAGGCCATATCTCTCCCTCTCTCTAGCCCATATGTCTCAGCCCTGCCAATTCAGCCTTAAATAACTCTGGCAATTATACCCATCTTATCTAGTCTAAGTGCTATGCCTTTATTCTGGTCCTCATTATTTTCATCTTTATAAGTCTCCATAAGTACTTGGATTTTAGGATTAAATTTTCTCTGCATTTTTTTGGTCTTTCATTCTGGGCCATCCTATACATAAATGACTTATTTAAACTGGATTCTCTAAAAGCTCATTCTTCGCTGAGCATGACACCCTCGAGGTCCATCCACTTTGCTACAAATGGCCAGATTTCATTCTTTCTCATTGCCATGTAGTATTCCATTGTATAGATGAACCACATCTTCCTAATCCATTCATCGTTGATGGACATTTAGGCTCTTTCCATGATTTGGCTATTGTTGAAAGTGCCGCTA
>CM053573.1:34657234-34719321 GCA_028646485.1 Cryptoprocta ferox
AAAAAAAAATAAAAAAAATAATAAAATAAAAAAGTAAAAATAAATAAATAAATAAATAAATAAATAAAGAATGAATTAGGGAAATAAAAAAGTCTTTCCAAATCAGATATTTTTACCAAAAAAATTAAAACAACTAAAATAAAGAATATTTGATAATCAAAAAAAAAAAATAAAAGCTCATTCTTACTTGGAAATTCTTGTGCTTTTGCATGAGTTCACTGAGGGGATGCTATCCAAGGAGAACTGATGGGTTCTGAATAGAGCAGGAGAGTAAAGCTGAACCAGTATGTGGTTTACCTCAAGCCTACCTTCAACCCTCAGATTGCACTGGAGAATGAACTATTCCACATGGCTAGTTCTCCCATGGGCCAAACTTGTATATCTCTGTTCAGTCAGTCATTTTGCCTATGGAGTCCCTTCAGGCAGGAGGAATGTCACATTAAGAGTATGACAGGTCACCATGACTGAAAGCTAAAAAGGAGCAACTTTGAGCCATGAGTAGTTAACACAGCAGCAGCAACAGTTCTGAGAAGGAATAGGTTCAACTCAGAAAAAGCTATCTGACTAGAATATCAAACACATTCACTACACCATCCAAGTGATTTTTTTAATACTCTGTTACTCCTTGTGTACAATCCATGAGGATTGCAGGCTTTCTGCAACATTTGATATTAACTCCAAATTATGTATCATGACATACTTTTGCTCCCTTTCAACTTATCCATCTTTTTACTCTATCATGTGGACTTATTTTCAATTTTTATGTTTTTAGTTTAAATTAAGTTAGTTAACATACAGTGTAGTCTTGGCTTTAGAGTAGATCCTAGTAATTTATCTCTTACATATGACACCAAGTGCTCATCCCAAAAAGTCCCTCTTTAATGCCCATCACCCTTTTAACCCATCACCTTAGCCACCTTCCCTCCAGCAACCATCAGTTTGTTCTCTGTATTTAAGAGGGTCTTATGGTTCATTTCCCTCTCTGTTTTTATCTGATTTTCTTTCCCCTATGTTATCTGTTGTGTTTCTCAAATTCCACATATGAGTGAAACTGTGTGATATTTGTCTTTCTCTGACTGACTTATTTCACTTAGCATAATACCCTGTTATTCCATCCATGTTGTTGCCAATGGCAAGATTTCATTCTTTTCCATGGTGGAGTAATATTCCATCGTGGTGTGTGTGTGTGTGTGTGTGTGTGTGTGTGCGTGTGTGTATCTTGTTGTCCACTGAAAGGGCAACTGGAAAAGTAGTTAACTTTCTTATATCATACTTTCTTGCATTGTCTTTTATCCACAGTGTCCTTGGCACAATCACTTCAATTTTTTGAATTTTGATTTTCCTGCTTAACCCTTCAAAGATATTTCTATATAGGTATTACTTCATATTTGTTTGACTCTATATTAGCTTTGTGCAATTCACATGCACACATATATACACCGTATAAACACTGTCACTCAATCAATATTACATAATATCCATCATAGCTATCATGTTGGCATGTATCTCTTTACATAAAGAAACGTGTACCCTTCATTTAGATGTGGTTAAGATCAAAGCTTTTAACTAATCCTCTACAGAATATCTTGTTTTTCACCCACGTCTCTCTTTTTCTTCATTGCAAATTAATCTGAGTCAAATGGTCATTTTCTTATGGTGATTCATTGGTACTAACTACATTCCCTCTGTTTGCAACTGCTTACTCTTCAAATTCAAATGTAGAGACTTCATCAACTATACCTCTGTGTTGTATGGAACTGCATCTTACTCATTTCATAAATCCTTGGCTCTTTCTTTTGATAGAAAAAGAATAATTTCTAAGTTGAATTCTACCAGAGCAAGTCTTCTTCACTTTTCAAAAGTCATTGATTCTAAGTAACTTTCTGTGTTATAATTTCAGACATGCCTCTGGCTATTGCATCCTGAGGTTTTTCTTTTTAACACTTTCATTTCCACTAAGCCAGCCCTACATTAGTACTGCCTAGAAAGGCTTTTGCTATAAAAGTGTTGACAGAAAGCTTGAATCAGGTTCAGCACAGGTCACAAGTATGACAAGGCGAAAGTGACCTAGAGATCAGCCCAGCACTAATTAGTGACAATACAAGCTGAAATAATATTACCTCTTCCATGCTCAACATCTATTTTGTTCAATCTACTACCAGTACTTGCACCCTTAATTCACAGTCTTATCCCTATGAAACAAGTAGTATTTCCATTTCACAGATGAGTTTTACCAAGATTAAGCTATTTGCTTAATTTGTGAGCCTGTAAATGGCAGGGCTGGGATCTGCCTCATGCCATCTTCTTAGCTAAACAACTATTTGTATTGAACTTTCTGATTAGCTTTCTCAACTCTCTCTTGATTTACCATGCACTTGTATCATGCACATTATGTGCCAGGCACTATTCTAAGGCATTAAAAGTACATAAAATATTTACTCATAACAGTCCTATTATTAATGCATTAAATCCTCATTTTAGAGAAGAGGAAACTGGAATCAAAAATGTTCAGTAACTTGCTCAAGATTACACAGCAGACATATACTTCTTTTTCCATAGGTAGACATGTGTCACTAGATTCTGTGTTGCAATAAAGTCTTTGCATTTTTTGAAATTTAGTTTTGTTTTAAAATAGGCTTATAGTAAGAAGTAGGAATTTTAGTTTGAGCTGTAGCTATCAATTGTCCATGCCTGGAAGACATTTACCTTTTAAGCCTCGGTTGCTCTAAGTGCCACTACCACTATTTCCTTTTGGCAGCTACTAGATTTTCAGGCGGAGGAACTTGGGATTAATAATGGTTTCTAGGAGATGTACATTAGAGATCCAATATATTTCATTGATGACACATGCCCTACTTCTTCAATATCCTTCAGTCTACTCAAGGCTCTCCGTGACTGGAAGAAAGAAAATACTTTGCAGCATCCCTAGAACTGCAGGCTGCTGACAAGGACCATTAACTAATTTAGATTTAAGTGTCTGTGGAATTGCTGGCTAGAACTACTGCAGTGATGCCAGGGGTTAATAAAGGTTTGCCTCTTTCAGGGAGTCTCCAGTTCTGCCTGTGTCTCATATTTCTTCTCACTAGAACTTAATGCACTGGAAACTTTGTGGGATGTGTGTGTGTGTGTGTGTGTGTGTGTTTATTGTTTAGATGAATACATGGCATGGTTTGAATAGAATGTAGATTTTATAGTATACAATCAGGTGAATAATTTATTACATGTATAGCATTAAAGAGATCAGGGAAAATGTGTTATTGGTTACACGGGACTTCTATGATGTTATTTGGTGTGATGTTCTTCACATGAATTGCTCTGACAGTTTTTATATCTTGTCATTGCATGCTGATGGCAGTGTGCAAATAGGTTTGCCACATAGGAATTACCTGTCCCACAAGTTCATTTTCAATGGCATTCTAAAGATCAACCATCCTTGCAGGAGTTAAGAAAGATTTATAGAATCATTACAATGCAAATCCTTAGAAAGAAAGACAAAAATTACTGACAGTTTTATGTAGAAGAGAATATAAAGAAGTTCATTATTTTAATGTTATATATATATTTTTAGATTTAGCTGATATACAATAAAATATACAAATCAAATTTCCATAAAATCAAATTTTAAAGTCTTTTCTCCACAAGTTAAACAACAGATCCTTAGAAACACTTGTAAGGAGCCTATACTAGAACCAACAAATAACTAGCATTTGTTTATTTTTATTTTATTATTTTTTTAAATTTGTGTATTTATTAATAATTTCTTGTCAAGTTAGCCAATATACAGTGTATACAGTGTAGTCTTGGTTTCGAGAGCAGATTCCCGTGATTCATCGCTTACATACAACAGCCAGTGCTCATCCAAATAAGTGCCCTCCTCAATGCCCAAACCCATTTTCCCTGCCCCCTCTAGCCCCCGCCTCCATAAACCCTCAGTTTGTTCTCTATATTTAAGAGTTTCTTATAGTTTGCCTCGCTCTCTATTTGTAACTTATTTTTCCTTCCCTTCCCCTATGGTCTTCTGTTAAGTTTCTCAAATTCCACATAGGAATGAAAGTATATAATATCTGTCTTTTTGTATAAATGGTAGAAATGCCAGTCTACTCTTCATTATACAAAGCTGTGATTTACATAGATGATTATCTGAATGTAGATTATCAAAAAAACTAGAAATTCTCCAATTTTCATAATTTTTAATATGCATTTGCTTGGATTTATTAAAATGTTGATGAGAAAAAAACTAGCATCTTATTTTTGGGTTGAATGTGTATACAGACATACTCTATATATGAATATAGTAGATTTATGCACTACATATAATTGATGCCATTCCTATATGGTATTTAAAAACAGCAAGAGCTATTACCTGACTTGCTTTCCTTGCACAGTTGGACTGATTATGTATTTTCCATTACTTTGTGGATGTACATGTCATTTTATTACATGTTACTTTATATGCTATAAAATACGGAGTATTTATTATTATGCTCCTGCATTCAAAAAGTTTTTTTAACGTATTTATTTTTTGTTTGTTAAAATAACCTTTATTGTTTTAATAAACAAAGCATGAGTGGGGGAGGGGCAGAGAGGGAGGGAGTCACAGACTCTGAAACAGGCTCCAGGCTCCAAGCTGTCAGCACAGAGCCTGATGCAGGGCTGGAACTCACAAACCATGAGATCATGACCTGAGCTGAAGTTGGATGCTTAACTGACTGAGCCACCAGAGGCCCCTATGCTCCTGCATTTTTAAAGGATTATAGATGCAATTTAAAGATTAGGTACATAAGGGAAATGCAATAAAAAGAAGAATCTGCATTCTGAAAGGCCTCAAAATGGAAATCCTTAGATTAGAAGATCAAAATATAGCTGATTGAAGTCAATTAAAATATAATTTGAGAATTCTGGCTCATAAATTTCTAATAGATTGTTAGTTCCTTGAGGATAGTGTAGACTAAATTTTCTTGTATAATATAAATATTAATAAAATGTTTGTCAAATAAATGAACTCAGTGTTTTGAACAAAAATCTCCTGTTGATTTTCTCTGAAAATACATGTACTGACTTTACTTTCTCTCTCTTCTTTTCATGTACCCTGTCCTAATCTCACACTGGAAGTTCTAACAGCCTCCTTTACAGATCAAGCTCTTGTTCTTATAATATGCAAGCCATGTTGTCACTTCCTTTTCATAGATCGAAACACTGTAAAGCCCAGTTTAAAGCTTTCCAGAACTACACATTGCCTACAGGAAAAAGTCTATATTTTTAAATAGAGTTTAATGGCAATAAAAACATTTCCCTAATTTACTGTGTTACATCCTACATAATTTCAACATTCAATCAATTCTTTTTCCCAATCTCTTTCTTCTATTTCTGTTTTAAGTGAGCCTACAACCTTAGTACATTGAACTTCTTTTTAATTGTGTTCTTTGCCCCTAAACTACATTAGTCCATAATGATGCAAACATAAAGCACAGTCCCTATTTATTTGCATATCTGCTTGACTCATGGTTTTTCACATTTCTCTTCTGTCTCTTTCAGACTGTGAAATGATACTCATTTTCATGACCTGCTTTTTCTTGGAATCCATTCCAAATGTCAAAGAAAGAACTAATTATTTTTTGCCTCTGTCCATATCACCGGCACAGGCCTAATAACTTTGAGATATGGTTAGTACATACATTGAGTGTTCCTTGAATTTTGATGTTCTTGAACTCAGGGATCATATTTTAGTAACATTTGTATTCCTAATAGAAAGTACTGTGGTTTACATGTAATATATATTCAGTGATTGTTTGGCTGTCAATTTTATTAAAAAAAAGTATCTGTATGTTTGGATCCATTTTAACTAATGTGATACTGCTCCCACCCCTCAAATGATCTCTACAATTGTATAACATAATATGTTCGTATATATGTAGGCATACAAATAGAAGCATCTATGGCTACAAAAATATTAGAAACTGGTGATTACTGATCTTAGTGACAGCTTAGCTTCATTCATATATCAATTTAACACTAAACCTACCATCTGTGTAAAATATTTTAATATTAAATGTATAAAGGATATACCCGTAGATATATAAATCACTGTTAAAAATGCAATTATGTGGTGCACCTGGCTGGCCCAGTCTGTAGAGCAACCAACTCTTGATCTCAGTGTCATGAGTTCAGGTTCAGAGCTTACTTAAAAAATGCAATTATGCATATAAACAAAAATTTTCTAATGAAAATTTTAATTTGATCTTAATTATAACCTATAATTATGTATAATTACAATTAATAATTATATAATTTATATATAAATAATACATAATATATATACTACAATTAATAAACCATAAGTTACTCATATAAAATTAGTAATAAAAGACTATGTAGGTCATATTTTCTTTGGAGCAAGATTTCTAAGCTGCTTAAAAGAAATTGTCACAAGATAATTATTTTCCTGGACACATACATTTTGTGTTGTGGATTTTACCTGAAATGAATTTCATGATGTCCTTTGATAAATATTGATAATTTGAGAATATTAGTTGGTATGTATTTGACATAATCTGTGAAGACTCTTACATTATTTTTAAGGGATCTTGAGTATTTTACCTATTACAAGCTATGCCCATTTGATCAATCTTGGAGAACAGTGACATATTAATACATAGAATATGAATATAGTTTTTCTGTTTCCAGGACACACTAGCATATATATTGTATTAAAAAACATTAAAACGAACTTCATACTTAAATTGTCTTTTCTGGAAAATGTAATCAACTTAGATGCAAGTGGCAAGAACATTTGACATTTACTCCATGAGACACAAAAGGAAAAGCAAATGTACTTTGAAGGACATTGGCCTGTGGGATAAACAATTGAAGAAGGAAACAATAAAAATAACCATTTAGTTAGGTGTATGCCAAATTACTAAAAAAAAATAGGAGAGACGTATCAAAATTATCAACAGTGTTCACTTACTCCAGTATCTAGTAAGAGTAAAATTGAGCATAAAGGAATGAAAACGAACACATTCAGCTCATTAGAGACTTATAAAATTTTCATGCTAAATGTGAAATATGTAAGAATTAGGAAATAAGCCTTATAGAATGGTTATAAAACATTTTTACTGTGTTACACCTTAAAATTTACATTATTATTGAGCACACACAAACATACTCACAAACATAGACACATATGGTTTAAGGAGGAGACACAGAGAGAGAGAGAGAGGAAGAGAGATATCCAGTTTTATTATGTACAGAAAGAAAACTCCAGAAGTATAGTATTTCATTGAAATATCACACTCTCCTAGTTTTCCTCTTCCTACTTCTCATTCTCTTTGCTAGCTTTTTCTACTTTTCCCAACCACAGAATATGGAATCATGAATTGTCCAGTTGTAATCTCAATTCTCATTTTTCTTATATGCAATCCTTTAGTTATCTCATCAGTATCCAATTTTATATACTGCCTCTGAAATGATGACCACAAAATTTTAATCTCTATTAAATTTCTCTTCTAAACTGTACACTTATATATAGAACTGTATTTGCAACATTCTACTTGGATTCTTTAAGGACAATCTCAAATGTAACCTCCCCAAACAAAATTATTTTGGTTTTCTTATTTATATATTACCAGCTCTTCCCCAATATTCATAAGTGAGACCATCACACAGTCACTTGTTTTATCCAAATAATTTCTCTGTGACCCAAGAGTTATTTGAGATTTTTAAAGAAATTATGAAAAAATTCTTATCAAATATTTAATTGACTGCCATGGAGAAAACATGATTAATGAAGAGTTACAGGAGTCATTAATGTTGCCCACAGAAAGTGTAACCTTACTCACAAAATGTCTACCCTGCAATTATCGATAATTTAAAGTATATTTGAGGTTACCACTAACTATATGTAATTTTACTTTCTTATTTGACCTTAGAATCTTACACTGAGGGGCGCCTGGGTGGCTCAGTCGGTTAAGCGTCCGACTTCGGCTCAGGGCATGATCTCACGGTTTGTGGGTTTGAGCCCCGCGTCGGCTCTGTGCTGACAGCTAGCTCAGAGCCTGGAGCCAGTCTTAGGATTCTGTGTCTCCCTCTCTCTCTGACCCTCCCCTGCTCACGCTGTCTCTCTCTCTCTCTCTCTCAAAAATAAATAAAAACATTTAAAAATTTTAAAAAATGTATATATAAAAAAAATCTTACACTGAAAGATGCAACTCCACCATTTATAATCTTATTTTTTCTTTCAGCTTTTCAACATACTACTTATAATCTGTTTTAGTACATGATAGACTCAGTCCTACTTATATATTTATTGTACTTTTTTAAACTATTCTTGCATATTTATTTGTCTAAATTTATTAGTATCAATTTGTGCAGATCCATAAAAAAGCTTCTATTTATTTTTTACTGCAGTTGCATTAAACTTATAAGTTAATTGCAACTCACATCTTTTTAACACGTAGTCATCTACAAAAAGTATCTTTCTAGGGGCACCTGGGTGACTCAGTTGGTTAAGCATCCAACTCTTGATTTCAACTTAGATCATGATCTCATGGTTTATGGGATCAAGTTCCATGTCAAGCTCTGAGCTGACAGTGCTAACAGGGTGGAGCCTGATTGGGATTCTCTCCCTTCTCTATCTCTGCTCCTTTCCCCACTCACAATATCTCTCTCCAAACAAATAAACAAACAAACAAACAAAAAACATTTAATTCTACCTGTGTATTAGTTAAGAGTCTCCTGTAGTTTTTCTTACATGTTTTGTATATTTTGGGGTTTTTGTTGTTGTTGTTCATGCTAGCTTTTTCCTAACTATATTTCTCTTCTTTATTTCTATTATAAATGACCTTTCTCTTCAGTTATATCTTCTAACTGGTTATTTTGTGTGTAATGAAAGCTATTGATTTTTGCATGCTAATCCTATGCCCTGTTACCTTAATGAATATTTTATTATGTGAAAAGTTGAATGCCTTTGAATTTCCTTTTTATTTCTTCTATTATTCATGGATTATTTATACCTTTTCTTCAAACTTTCATGCAGTTAGATATTTTCTAATTATCTTGTTGTTCTTAGTTCTAGTTTAATAACATTGTGGTCAGTAATGATTATCTCCATAATTTCAGTCTTTTGACAGACAGGCCCGAACTGGTAGGAGGAGATACATATTAAATTAGAGTTTAGATAAGTGTTTTAATTAATATCAGATGAGAAATTTAATACCTGAAACCAAAAGTGTCTTAATCTCCAAAGGTAAATGTAAAAGCTCTGAATCTGCATAAAGTATTGCCAAGGTGAAAAACATTGCTAAGGAGTCACATTAAAAATGTAAAGCTTTGTGTCTTAAAGCACCTGACTGAATTCATCACTTTCAATGAACATTATAAAATCATATATTTTAGAACAACGGGGATGTTTTGGGGAAGATAAGTGCTGAAAGGGAAGGGGGCTAATACTGGGCCAGGGGATACACAACTATCCATACCAAAGATTCTACAAGGAAATAGAGAAATTAGGTCATTAAGGTACTGAGAAAAGGAAGTCACAATCTCTAGCCATGATGATTCAAGAAATAGGAAAGTAACTACAAAAAGAATGCCAAATCTTGATAATGTAGTGTTGCCTTATGCAACACAATTATATGGCTACACATCCACATATTAGTAGGAACACTAACTTGCTACACTCACACTGTAAACTGGGATTAATACAGCGTGGCTAATCAAATCTATTATCCACTCTAGGAACTAACTGTATGTATGAATAAGAATTGATTTGGAAATAGCAGGGATTTTTGTAATAAAATCTTCTTATTGGTGATTACTGCTATGTTAAGGGTGGCATATTTGTACATACTTAGTAGATCTGGGTATACACTGAGGCTTCCTGTTTAAGATCAGTTCTATCTTCATGTATTATATTGGATCTCAGATTGTATGGAGGGCTTTAGGTTGTTTGGTTAGTGTGTTATTAGTAAAATGTATTTGGGGGCCGCCTAGGTGGCTCAGGCAGTTAAGCATCAGACTCTTGATTTCGGCTCAGGTACTGATCTCAGTTTTGTGAATTCAAGCCCCACATTGAACTCTGGGCTGACAGCATGGAACCTGCTTGGGATTATCTCTCTCTCAAAAATAAATAAATAAACATTTTTTAAAAATTAAAAAAATAAAATGTGTTCGGTAAAAACTCATGGTAAAAGTTATTTTTTAAGGAAGGTTTTTTTTAGAATACAAGAAACAGAATAGATAAACCGGATATGAAGGTTTTGCAATAAATAATAGTACACAGATAATACTATCATGTGAGTTACAGATGATCATGTTTTTATAAAGAATGTGGTAATGAAAATGAAACTTTTAATTTGATATATTATAGGTGATTACAGATCAAACATCGAAACAACCTACTTTATTCATTTGGGCAAACCACTTAACCATTTGACTCTTTTGTCTCATCAGTAATATGGAGAAAATAAAATCTCCTTTGACTATTTCCCACAGCTTTTGTGAGAACAAATTTAGGTAGTGATTATAAAATAAAGGCTTTTTAAAAATAAAAGTTATAATAAAAAATTAGATGCCATTGTAATTAGTTGTAAATGTTAATGAGCTCTCATAAATGTCTAAAATTAATATTACTTTCACTTTAAAGAGCCAAGTAGTGTTTTTCTTTTCAGTCCCTCTTTACTTTTTATTCTTTCGGTATTTCCAAATGAACATATGGATAGAATTTTCCTTTATTATGTATATAAATTCAAAACACACACATACACAACACAGACACATTTTTCTCTGACCATGAGCAACTTTTCACTCTGTAACTACACACTTTTCCAACATAATTATTCATCTTTGAGGGTTTTTTTTCCCTTCTTTATGGCCAAACAAAAATGACCAGGTATTATAGACTCAGTAACTTTTAAGCAGATTAAAAAGACCATAGTTGCACTATGTAGACCACAGACAGACATTACAGCTTTTAAAATTTAATACATCTGCTTGCTGCATTTATTTCCATTGCGTTAAGCAAGCCTTTCATCACAGTCATTAATCAAGGTAGATGATGTATTGTTGCACCTTAGCTACTATGACATATGAAAGATTCCATAGCCAATTAGCTGCAGAAGGTTATGTGAGATCAGGAGGTCTAGGTTTCTGTCCATCTTCAGTTGCTAACAGACATTGTGACTTTGGGCTAGACTCTGTCACTTTGAAACTGCTTTCTTTCAGATAAAACAAGGGAATAGGGATAAGGTTATCTTTCTGATCACTTCTGGCTTTAATGTTTTATAATGTTGGGGAACATTAACAGTTTTGAATTCAAACCCTTATCTTAGACCTGGATTCTCTAAGGAACATGGGGACAGCCTGAAATATGCCTTAGAAGATTATTTAATTGTAATATCCTTAACTTTTACAAGATTACAGAGCTCTCTTACCATATCCTCAAGAGAGGGGAAATGTCAAGATTATGAAAATGATACAACATCCCCAAAACAACAACAACAACAACAACAACAACAACAACAACAATTAAAACAAAAACCTGAGGACTGGGTCCTTTGGTTTTCTAACTAGGGAATAAAAATATAACTTTGAGGAAGGCACAATGAGAGTTCTAGTAAAAAATGTGAAAGCATCCAATCACTGCATAAAACTGTGCCAACTACTATTGGCCCAATTTAAAATTCATTGTCTACTAGAAAAGGCTATAGAAATCAATGTTGAACCTAAGAATTACAGACAAGAAGATTGATTGCACCTAAAAGTTTATCAATGTCATTTCTGATGGCATGTTAAAATTTTCATATAATATGACTTCTTTACTGCATTTAATGCTATTTCTTTCTTTTCCCCAATGTGGGACTTAGGGAAATTTACCTTATCCATATAAGCAAGATAAAAGATGTGTAAATGTGTGATGGACTTTATAAATATATGATGTCTCTCCTGAACAGAAGAGTGGTTGTGGTGAAGACATCCATCCAAGAGTGAGAATGCATTGGTGTTCTTTGTGTGAGAGTGGTTTAATTATCTTAAAAACCACCAATAGGCAGTGATGTGTCACCTCCTAGGTGCTTACATAGTATAGGGCTCCAGAACATTTCCTGAATGGGTACTAAATCAGTAATGTATCCTAAAAAGGGGTTTGTAATCTAAGTCTAATCAAGACAAAATAAAACTGTCATCAAGATGGAAAGACTCGAGGATGTGTAGGAAGAAAGGTTATACAGGCAGAGAGTAGGAAGGAAATAGTCTCTTGACTTCAGAGCAAGGAAGTGAGATATGTTTTTCATTTGGGTCCTCTGGACATGTGAAAATGCCCTGAGAGCTCACGACTATACAGGGAAAACTAAAGGCTATCTATATGGAGAAACTAAAAAACTATATTGAAGAAACTAAAAGAATTTGATTTAGAAAGTTAATAAATCAAAGTAACATGTTTTTATTAATTTTTGTTGAAAAATTGATGTAAAAATTTAAATTAATGTAAACTGTAGTCATTTCATTTCTCATGACATCTTATAGAGGCCCTGTTATTTTAAAAGCAATGATATATATACTTCTCCAAGGAAACCAATCTATGTATTTTCAGATTTAGTACATTTTTCGGTACAGAACAAAAAGCAAACAAAAATGAGAAAAAAAAGGCAATTAAAAAAAAGTCCAAATACTCTGACAAAGTGGCTATAAAATGTTGTATTTTTTACTGTTCTAAACCATTGTTTCAAACTTTAATTTCAAAGGCGAATTTATATTAGTTTATTATTTCTATTTTGCAAACTCATTATAAACCAGCATGAAAAAACTTGCATTTCAAAAACAAAAATAATGTTAAATTGGATCTTATGAATTCTTCATGAGATCAAATTTAATGCAATTATTTTTAGAATTACTAGTTAGTAAATGCATTTTCTTAGATAGGATTTTCTAAGGTGCTAATATAACAAAACAACAACTCTGCATGTTTCCTTTTTAATCAAAGATTTTTATATGACTGCAGTATTTAAAACTGAATCCCACATTTTGTTTTACTAATAAGTTGGAGCTATTATGGAGTTATCTCTCAAGAAATGCAATGATCGAATTATCCATTTTTTAAAAGTTTTTATTCAAATTCCAATTAGTCAACATTTGTTTTTTTTTCAAGAATTGACTCAAATGATGATGAACTATAAATACATAGTAGTATGAACATGCATATCTGTATAGTAAAAACAATTATTTTGAAATACCTACAAATTTTTAACATAGAATGTAAAGATTGGATACAAAACTCTAGTGTTCTTTTTATGAGACCTTAACATAATGAAAAATATCCAATTATTATTATTCCATGCATAAGAGATATGTGAAATAGTTGTTAAAATCTTTTCTGTAATCTCTCTCTCTCTCTCTCTCTCTCTCTCTGGTTGCATACAGCAACAAGGAAATATTTGGCCCCCCACAAAATAAAAAAAAAAAGCAATATTCTTATTACTTTAAAATGTCTGTTATCTACTTGTGGTCAGACATACTTTGATAATTTGTGAATGTATAATGGGGTAATATGCAAAACCAATTTTAGGGTCTCCTAAAAGGGTCTCCTATATCCTCAATTACAAAACTTTCTTTTACTTCTTTAAAATAATCTTTAAAAATATGAGTTATTTCATTTAAAAAAGGATGATTTTAGGATATCATCTGTAAAATATGTTTGTTCTGGAGCTCAAGATAATTCCTGGAAGAAAGGATACATATTCTAGTATTAAACATATGGTAATCGGGGCACCTGGGTAGCTCAGTAAGTTAAGCGTCTGACTTCAGCTCATGTCAGGTCTCAGGGTTCTTGAGTTCGAGCACACTTTGTTGTCAGCACAGAGTCCACTTCTGATGCTCTGTCCCCTCTCTCTCTGCGCCTCCCCCACTCTCTCTCTCTCAAAAATAAACAGACATTAAACAAAAGCAAATGGTAATCTACTATTTCTCTATCTGGGCCAGATATTTTGTTGTTACGTACTTTCTGATCATTGTTCCATGTACTCGAGTGAGTTTTTTCTTCCCATTTTTCCATAATTCAACAAATTTCTGTCTTACTTGGTTTCAAGTGTAAATTGTTCAATTTAACTCTCAATGTTCTCTCAAATATAAATATTTCTTTATTTTTTGAAGAAAAACATGTTTATTTGTTTTCAGATTTTTTGATAAATCTTTTTTATAATGTGTTTTTTTAAATTTACATTCAAGTTAGTTAACAAACAGTGTAAACTTGGATTCAGTCTTGGGTTCAGGAGTATAATCCAGTGATTCATCTTTTACATATGAAACCTAATACTCATTCCAGAAAGTGTCCTCCCTAATGCCCGTCACCCATTTAACCCATCCCCCCACCCAACCCTCCTCCAGGAACCTTCAATTGTTCTCTGTATTTAAAGTCTTTTATGGTTTTCCCCCTCTGTTTTTATCTTATTTTTCCTTCCCTTCCTTTATGTTCATGTGTTGGGTTTCTCAAATTCCACATGAATGAAATCATATGATATTTGTCTTTCTTTGACTGATTTCACTTAGCATAATACCCTCTAATTCCAAATGTAGCAAATGGCAAGATTTCATTTTTTTTGATTGCCAAGTAGTATTACATATATATATAGTTTATTCCATTATATGTATATATATTTTATATATATATATATATATATATATATATATATATATCACATTTAAGTCTCCATACTGTTTTCCAGAGTGGCTGCACCAGTTTGCATTCCCAATAACAGTGCAAAAGGGTTCCCTTTTTTCTTCATCCTTGCCAACATCTGTTGTTTCATGAGTTGTCAATTTTCGCCATTCTGATAGGTGTGAGGTCATATCTCATTGCGGTTTTGATTTGTATTTCACTGATAATGAGTGATGTTGAGCATCTTTTCATGTATCTGTTAGCCATTTGGATATTTTCTTTGGAAAGGTGTCTATGCATGTCTTCTGCCCATTTCTTCACTGGATTATTTGTTTTTTGGGTGTTGATTTTGACTAAGTTCTTTATAGATTTTGGATATTAACCCTTTATCTGATATGTCATTTGGAAATATCTTCTCCCATTCTATTGGTCACCTTTTAGTTTTGTTGATTGTTTCCTTCGCTGTGCAGAAAATTTTTATCTTGATGAGGTCCCAATAGTTCATTTTCTTTATTTCCCTTGCTTCCAGAAACATGTTGAGTATGAAGTTGCTATGGGCCTAGATCAAAAAGGTTGCTGCCTGTTTTCTCCTGTAGGACTGTGATATTTTCCTGTCTCATATTTAAGCCTTTCATCCATTTTGAATTTATTTTTCTGTATGGTTTAAGAGAGTTGTCCAGGTTCATTCTTCTGCATGTTGCTGCCCAGTTTTTCCAGCACGATTTGCTGATGAAATTGTCTTTTTTCCATTGCCTTTTCCATTGTCTTTCTTGCATTGTCAAAGATTAGTTGGCCATATATTTGTGGGTCCATTTCTGTGTCCTCTATTATATTCCATTGACCTATGTGTCTGTTTTTGTGCCAGTACCATACTGTCTTGATGAGTACAGCTTTGTAATACAGCTTGAACTCTGAAATTGTTATGCCTCCAGTTTTGGCTTTCTTTCTCAACATTACTTTGGTTATTCAGGGTCTTTTGTGTTTCCATACAAACTTTATGATTGCTTGCTCTAACACTCTGAACAATGTTGGTGTTATTTTGATAGGAATTGCATTGGATGTGTAGATGGCCTATCTACAGTAGATTGTACTATCAACATTTTAACAATATTTGTTCTTCCAATCCATGAGCATGGAATGTTTTTCCATTTCTTTATGCCTTTTTCAATTACTTTCATAAGTTTTCTATAGTTTTCAGCATACAGATCTTTTGCCTCTTTGTTTAGATGTATTCCTAGGTATCTTATGGGTTTTGGTGCAGTTGTAAATGGAATCGATTCCTTTATTTCTTTTTCTGCTTCCACATTATTGGTGTATAGAAATGCAACATATGTCTACACAATGAATTTATATCCTGTGACTTTCCTAAATTCATGTATTAGTTCTAACAGTTCTTTGGTGGAGTTTTTCAGGTTTTCTATATAGAATATCAAGTTTATCTGCAGATAGTAAAAGCTGGACTTCCTTGTCGGGATGGGTGCCTTGTATTTCTTTTTGTTGTCTAATTGCTGAGGTGAGGAGTTCCAGCACTATGTTAATAGTGAGAGTGGACATTCCTATCTTGTTCCTGACCTTAGAAGAAAAGCCCTCATTTTTCCCAGTTAAAGATGATATTAGCTGTGTGGCCTTTCATATGTCACTTTTATGATGTTAAAGTATGTTCCTTCTATCCCTACTTTCTTGAGTCATTTTATCAAGAAAGGATGCTACCCCCTCTCTTTGCTTCTCCTCCACTCTCTCTCTTTCAAAATAAATAAACATTAAAGAAATTAAAGGGGTGTCTGGGTGGCTTAGTTGGTTAAGCATCCAACTTTGATTTCGGCTCAGGTCATGATCTCATTGTTTGTGAGTTCAAGCCCCACAGTAGGCTTTCTGCTGTCAGTGCAGAGTCCACTTTGGATCTTCTGTCCCTCTCTGTCGTGCCCCCCTCCCATTCTCTCTCTCTCTCTCTCTTTCTCTCTCTCTCTCTCCCCCTCTCAAAAATAAATAAATAAACATTAAATTTTTTTAAAAGAAGGAAAGATACTGTATTTTGTCAGATGCTTAAATATTTCTCTTTTCTCTGAAATTCCACAACAGTTCATCTGTCAGTGTGCTTCCTTTAAGACATTTTTTGCCCTTTGTGTTACATTTTTTAAGGTTTATACCTTCTCTCACTTAGCTAAAATCTCTATTAAAGATGTTTATGGATGATTGAGCTTTTTATCCTAATAGTAACGAAATGAATATTTTGTATGTAACAAGTGTCTAAAGTATGTGTTGGTAAATAAATAATCTCTGGATGTTTTATGTTAATTACTACCTCAAGGCACAGACATAGAATAAAGCATATTTTTCACAATCTATCAAAATCTTTATTAGAAATAAAATTTTTAGACATAAAACAAAACCTTCCAAGATTAAAGAGTCAAAATATCACTTATGCCTCAATTTCATGGTCGTTTCAAATTGATTTTGTTTGAATTTCAATGTTATAGAAAATTACTTTCCATCTTGTCTTTCTTTTTAGCAGGAGAACCAGTTTTAGTGATATACATATAACAACTTTAAAGAAATAAGTGACACATCAGCTACTTACCAGTACTTGCAACTAGTTTTTAAAATTTTCCTTCCATATTTGAAGTGGTAGCCCTATGAAATATATCTTTTCCTCAGAATAGAAGTTTTCAACATTGAAATTGTGCATGTGATTCTACAACAGATTGTTTCTCAAATATACTCAATTGCAGTTTAAATCAAATGTACACTGTTGGGTGCATGATATTACTACACCTGAAAGTAGGATATGAAATATTTGAATCATTATGTGGTTCACACAGTGTGAAATGCAAACAGTACCATGAAAATTTGTCGATAAAATAAACATGAATTCCACTCAAGTTCTCAATTTAAAACTTCAGTGATATGAAAGCCAAACTTACGATGTTTGGAAAATAAAAATAATATTATATTTATAAATTAACTTGCAACTATAGTGTTGTCAAGGTGTTAACCTTAAACTAAGGGCAATGCATCTTGAAATTTGAAATAGTCAACAAAAGAAAGTGGCATTTCTGTATCTCTTCTACCAATAACTCCATGGTGCTCTTATAAATGTCCTGGTAGTATTTTTAAGCAAATAACTCTAAGTGCCAGTTAATCTGAAAATTTGGGATTTCACTGCCTAAGGTGTGAACCTAAGATGAAACTCACCTTTTTTTTCTTTATTGTTTTATGGATCTGTTTTTAAATATGCAGGCTAGAGAAGAAATAGCAGCATCATAAACAATAATATATAACGTTATCAATAAAAGCTATGATTTGTGACCTTTGACCACCGTTCTACTCAACATTTTTGTACACTTTATTATGAGGCTTAAAATAATGTTCAATTAAAATTAAGCTTATTGGAATCTTGTTGGATGATTATATGTCAAATCTATCTCAATTTGGGTTGATAAGGTAGAACTTCTGAGTGCATTGATTTAAACTGTTGCTGTAGTCTGAATTTGTCCCTTCACAAATTCATATGTTGAAATCTTAGTGGTATTAGGAGGTGATTGCAATAACCTAATGGTGATGGTTATTTGTCAAGAGGTGGGGCCTTTGAGAGATGTGTGGGTCAAGAGGGTGGAACAGTGTTCTTATAAAAGAGGCCACAGAGACCTCCCTAGTCCTTCTACTAAGTAGACAAAGAGAAGTCTGCAAAGCGAAACAGGGACCTCATCTAACCATTTTGGTATTCTGAAATCAGACTTTGGCTTCCAGAAATAGTTAATAAGCTACCAGTTTGTGGTATTTTGTTATAGCAGCCCTAATGGGCAAAGACAACTGTGAAATAGAAAAGAGAACTATGTAATTCTTCCCATTTTAGTTTCAGTATAAAGAAGAAAATGAAATTACCAGCTACTATTCATATCGCTATACAATCTAATTAGCATATTTATAAAACACATATTACTATGTGAAATAAAATAGCAATTGATCATTTCTTATCATAGTTATAGTTAAATTAAATAAAATATAACATGACATTTAGCTGCAGCCCTGCTTATTTGGTTCAAAAACAACTAATCTAGAGTGAGAAACAGAAAGACTTACGTAAAATTGTCAAATTAACTTGAAGACATTAATACACATCTTATTTCACCTAATAGTTAGAAAATATAGCTTATCTCTAAAAGTTACTTTTAGAGATATCAATTATTTTTGTTTATGGTATAGTCTCTCATGTAATTAGTAAGGCTTTGGAATTTCCCCCCAAGATTTTATTTAAACTCAAGTTAATTACCATATAGTGAAGTATTGGTTTCAGGAGTAGAATTTAGTCATTCAACACTTCCATACAATATCCTATGCTCATCACAGCAAGTTCACTCCTTACTCCCTGTCACCTATTATACCCATCCCCCTACCCACCTCCCCTCTGGTAACCATCAGTTTGTTCTCTATAGCTAAGAGTCTGTTTCTTGGTTTGCCTCCTTCTCTCTTTTTTGCCCTGTTGCTCATTTTTTTGTTTCTTAAATTCCACATATGAATGAAATCATATGTTATTTGTCCTTTTCTCACTGACTTATTTTGCTTAGCATAATACTGTTTAGCTTCATCTACATGTTTGCAAATGACAAGGTTTCAGTCTTTTTGATACCTGAGTAATATTAATTATATATACATATATAATTATGTATACACATATATATATATACACACACACATATATATATATAAATACAACCTCTTCTTTATCCATCCAGTATGTGGAAACTTGGGCTGTTTCTATAACTTGGCTTTTATAGGTAATATTGCTATAAACATCAGGGTGCATGTATACCTTTGAATTAGTAATTTTGTATTCTTTGAGTAAATACTGAGTACTCTAAACACTGGATTGTAGGATATTCTATTTCTAACTTTTTGAGGAACCTCCATACTGTTTTATAGAGTGGCTTCAACAGTTTGCATTCCCACCTACAGTGCAAGAATACTGCCCTCTGCACATCCTCACCATCACCTGTTGTTTCTTTTGTTATTGATTTTAGCCATTCTGACAGGTTTGAGGTAATATCTCATTGTAGTTTTGATTTGTATTTCCCTAATGATCAGTGACGTTGGCCATCTTTTCATGTGTCTTTTGGCCACCTGTGTGTCTTCGTTGGGTAAATGTCTATTCATGTCTCCTGCCCATTTAAATTGGATTGTTCATTTTTTGGGTGTTGAGTTTTACACATTTTTAATGAATTTTGCATACTAACCTTTTATCAGATATGTCATTTGTAAATATCTTTTCCCATTCCAAGATTTTCTTTTAGTTTTGTGATTGTTTCCTTTGTTGTGCAGAAGCTTTTTATCTTAATGAAGTCCCAATTGTTCATTTTTGCTTTTGTTTTCCTTCCCTCTGGAGACATATCTAGAAAGAAGTTGTTATGGCTGCTGTCAAAGAGGTTATTGCCAGTGTTCTCCTTTAGGATTTTTATGGTTTCAAGTCTCACACATGGGTCTTTTATCCATTTTGAGTTATTTTTGTGTATGGTATTAGAAAATGGCTCAGTTTCATTCTTTTGCATGCTACTGTACTGTTTTCCCAACACCATTTATTAAAGAGACTGTCTTTTTTTCCATTGGATATTCTTTTCTGCTATGTCAAAGATTATAATTGACCGTATAGTTGTGTATTCATTTCTGGGCTTTCCATTCTGTTCCACTGATCTAGTTATCAATTTTTTGTGCCAGAACCACACTGTTTTGATCTCACAACATCACTGATATACAAACTCATGCTTAATGGTGATGGTAATTACTAAGATATTTGGAGCACTTTTTCAGACTTAAAGTCATTTGAACATATGGGTCATATTTTTAAAAGCAATGTGAGGAACTTGTACAAAATATTCTTTTAAAAATTACTCCTTGCAAAACTAATGTTTTATTGTTTTGTTTTCCTCCCTAGATTACTAATACCATTCAAAACATTTTAACAAGTGATTTGCTATGACTCATTCTGTTGGCAGTATTTAAATAAATCTATTAAGGAAATTTTATTTTCTCTTTTACTGATTTACCTACATAACTTTATGGGCAGCTTTATATTTATTTTAGATCCCCACATATCAAACCCCCCAGTAATAGAATCATTCATTTGTTGTTTTTAAAACATTTAATATGTTAAGTGTATAGAGGTGCCTGGGTCACTCAGTCAGTTGAGTGTCCAACTCTTGATTTTGGCTTAGGACATGATCACAGGGTCATGGAATCAAATCCCATGTCAGGCTTCACACTGGCCATGAAGATAGCTTAAATTTCCCTCTATTTCTCTCTCTCTCTCTCTCTCTCTTTCTCTCTCTCTCTCCCTCTCTCTCTCTCTCCCTCTGCCCCTCTCCCCAACTTCCTCTCTCTGTCTTTCTAAAATAAAAAATAAAATAAAAAACGGCCATATGTTAAGTATACATATACTTTCCTTTACTGTAGACAATTAGACAAACACTGTTTATTTACTATAAACACATTTTAATTTTAATAGCTAAGAAATCGCTTAGTTTATTATATGTTTGTGAAGTGTATATTCTATTTTTTAATATCAAAAATAAGGGTGGTTGATTAGATGAATTACAGAGAGCAAAAAAGTGATGGCACGTTGCATGCAAAAAAATTAATCTTCACAGTTTTAAGTAAAATTTTTCCAATGTGATTATGCTTATACATTACATATTTTTAATAAACAGTCTTTCTAGAAATTAAGAGAAATGCAGGAGTACTTCTTATGGGGTGTCAATATATAAAATCAGTCCCTCTTTTATTTACTGCCCAAGTATTGGAAAAGGTTATTGTGTTTATCTGCATAAAATATGAGTAGCAGTCAAGCATGTCAAAGGTTCAATTTGGGTCTCTAAATTAAACATAGAGTAATTTACTACTAGGGTCATGTGGCCAAATTTCCTTTACCCATGTAGTTAAGGTATTTTAAGTTCACTCTGACTGTGTCTATTTACAAATGCAACAAAAACGACATATAACCGTGATAATTAATGTCATTCTTATATTCATATATATAGCTAACAAATTTAAACCTTTATCTATAAACATTGATCAATATATATGTTATTAATATGATAACCTTCTAAAGCTTAATCATAGGATGAACCATGGCTTAAAGAAGTTGAGATTCCATACATATAATTCTCCAAATGTGAGAAAATGTCATACTTGTGAATTAAACTGCAAGGTATTAATAGCAAGCTAGGATTTTTAATAACTGATGGGTATGAATGTTAATGAAGAGAATGGGCCTCTACTGCTAAAATAAAGCTCAGAGTTCTCATCTGAAGATAGATCAAAAGGAAATTTTATTAAAAATAAATGTAATTGCCCTTTTTTCTAAAATTATTGTAATCAAACCTATTTTAATTAATTCACTTATTCAGTAAAGTTTCTAGCTTATATCATAATCTAGTATGATTTAAGTAACAGTTTTTCCTTAGGTTTATAACATAGATTTTATTTTCTCAAAATTTAAAAAAAATTTCTCAAATAAAATGTCCTTCAAAAGGGTGATATTCTATGTTATTGATTCTATTTTAGTTATTTTGAAGGAAACCACAAATATCTGTCACTTATATTGTTTTGATTATTCTAATTTATGTACTTGATTTCTATATCCACTGTGTGTGTTTTGTGGATGTCATCTTGCATCTTTCATTCATTACCTATTAATAAAAAGGGTAATTGTTAGTGTATCTAAGCTTGATGAAGAGCACTACAATAACAGGTGAACAATACTTAGAACTTCTATTATCTCATCTGAGTGGTATGTAATGAATACAAGAAAAGAAAACCTGACTTACGCAGGTAAAGTGAAATCTGAAGGAAAGACAGATTTTCAGAGGGAAATTTGGCCTGATTCTTTGCACTCAGGAAGATTTCTTAAACTCTAAGGAGTTTAAAAAAAAAGAAGTAGAGAATGGGACGCCTGGGTGGCTCAGTCGGCTAAGCGTCCGACTTCAGCTCAGGTCTTGATCTCACGGTTCGTGAGTCTGAGCCCTGCGTCGGGCTCTGTGCTGACAGCTCAGAGCCTGGAGCCTGTCTTTGGATTCTGTATCTCCTTCTCTCTCTCTGACCATCCCCTGCTTGCGCTGTCTCTCTCTGTTTCTTCTGTCTCTCAAAAATAAACATTAAAAAATGTTTTTTAATAAAAAAATTTAAAAAGTAGAGATGAGTATAGCCCAAATTCAGATAAATTTAGGAAAAAAAGTAGTAATTCTGACAACTTTGTAAATTTACACATGATGGAAGTAATATTATAAATTATATTTTTTTAAAGGCAAGGAAATTGATAACCGGTCTAGAACTTTTGAAGTCTAAAAGTAAATTGCATATTGGCTAACTGGGATTGCACATTGGTAAATTACAGATTCTTTCTATACATTTTTAGGCCTGTTTTTTTAAATTATATGACTTTAATAAAATAAATTTAAAATTTTAAAAATCAAAATAAATGTATGAATATTTTTTTTTCTGATCACAAAAATGTGTTCAAAGTGCTTTTCAGCAAGATATTAATATTTAACACCTAGGACTTATTTATATGTTTATTCCTAAACCAATCGCTGGCAAGCACCATGTGTCCACAGTGATTCATTCAGACACATCATTTTACCATAGGGGCCTGGGGAGGGGCCTGTCCTAAGCTCCTGTTTTCCTAGCTCATGTTAACAAAACCAGACCATCCATCATAAACATAATTGCATGCCCTGTGTACTAAAAGATAAAGATCTTACTTACCAAAGTTCTTAATTTTCATTTCCTGGGATAAATACTATGATCTTTTCGTAGATCATCAATGTTTACTCCTTTGGATAAACATAACTCCTAGATAATTCCTGGGTACTTTAGTGAATTACTATTACTTTCAATTATATCTTATTTGTATCCTTTCAAACAGCTGTTTTGAAGCTTGCTTATTTAAATCTTAAAGGTTTTCATACTCCTTTTGTGAATAAACGTTACGCATTTGGATGGAACAACTCTAAGAAAACTTACTAAAAATATTTATAGTGTAGGAATGAACTCCCAAAGTGAAATCTTCCATACAAAAAGATGCATATTTTACATAGTTTGAATCACTTTTCCACTCTTAGATATTTCAATTCTAGGATGAATCATTGGAATCTCATTATTAATTACTGAGACACACATTTGATTATTTCAAAATGAGATTCAAAATCTATGGAGGTCTTTGATCTCAAGTATATTTAATTCTAACCATTAGTTAATTCATTAGCTAATGTATTATCCTAGAAAAAATTCCTGCTTGTTTTCTGCTACGTATTTCAATGTAAGTAATTTTTATGGATAAACTTTTATATAAATCTAATGGTTGGTCTATTAATTAATGTACTAAATTGGAATTTAAAAAATCTCTTGTCAATATCCTATTACATATTCTAATACAGGTGACTTTTAGTGGCAAAAATTATCAGTGCTGTAAGCAATCATAACAATATATGAAATCATAGTAGACTTTAAATAGTGTGGGAAATGTGATTTTTGGCCCATGAGTTTTCATAGTGGAAAGGCTTCATGTCATAAAGTAGTAAAAGTGTCCTTTTTAACTGTTATTTTCAAAATAATAGTTTATAGGATTTTAGTAAAAACTAAGCAGAGAACAGAGAACACACATTATTGTTTAAGTGACCCTAGGCCAGGGGCACCTGGGTGGCTCAGTCAGTTAAGCGTCCAAGTTTGGCTCAGGTCAGAGCCTGGAACCTGCTTCAGATTCTGTGTCTCCCTCTCTCTTTGCCCCTCCCCCACTCACACTCTGTCTCTCTCTCCTTCAAAACTAAATTAACATTGAAAAAAATTAAATCACCATAGGCCAGTAGGAAAGTATTGTCAAGCCATTTAAGAGTATCCAAATAATAAAAATAAGTGATTTTTTTGACAGACACCATACTTTCCAGGAGGAAATAGAGTGACAGAAAATACTGGTCTTTGATTCTTCTTCAGCAAATAATTTCATATTCTAGAAAGATATAAAGGAATGCCATAGCAAAGTTGTTTGATAAATAGTAACTTTAATTATTCAAAATTTATTTGTTATATTTAAGGTTTGTTGATTTATTTTATAAATAGCACCCTTATTTTCTTTATCTTTATTTGATTTACTTCATCATGAGCATGAAAAATCTGTTGTCCTACTTACCAAGCTACAGAAAGTCATCCATGATTTGTGGGTCAAAAAGGGGGAGGTTTATTATTATCTCTTGCTCAAGCACTTTCACCTCCCTTGGCACTTGATTCATTAGATACTTGTATGGCCTTGGAAATTACTTTCAAACCTTTCAAAGTTAATTGAGCTCTGAACTAAGGTCCAAAGCATCTGTACTTTTCTCCTTTACTGAAATAAAATATAAATCAGTGAACCAAATAGTTTCCTATATTGCCAGTAAGCTTTGAAATTTGCTATAAAATTGTCACATTATATATTAAGATAAAATTATACTTCCATTGATTGAAAAAAATATTTTTCCTCAACCAGTGTGAGATGTTTTAAATTAATTTTTCTTTCCTCTATGCTATAGTATTTATTTTTGAATTTGGCTTCATATTCTAGTCAAAACAAACAAACAAATGAACAAAAAACCAACCACTAAATAAACTAAACATAAAAACTAAAAAAAAGGAAAAAAGGAATCTGGGAAGATTATGAAAAACATTTTATGTTTTTCAATGCCTTCAACTACATTTTTGGAAAAATGTTTTTTCATCATAGACCACCTCACTTTATTTTTTTCACATAAAAATATAACATTCAGACTTCCTCTTTCAGTAAGGATGAAATGACAGTAGATATATTTATATCAATAGTTTTCAGACACTGGAGATCAAGTGAGAAGGAATAGTTATCCCTGAGAGAAGAGAAACAAATGAGGTAATCCTTACAATGGCCCCAGTTTACTGAATGAAGAGAGTTTCCAGGCTGCCATACAGGAAAGAGATACTCAAACAGAAGCAAGCTGTCTTTCTGAGTAGAAGGGACAGCATTCAGAGTTCATGGAAGCCAAGTTTGACAACATTTCAAGGGAAAATTAGTGGAGAAAAGAGAATTGCACACAAATAGAATGGGGTCTGAATCTGATAAAGGTTCTTTTCAGGTCTTCAGCTGAGTACAGATCAGTGCATTATTGTAAGAAAACTCTCCAAAGTCATAGAGAGACCACAAGAAAAGATCTGGCATATCAATCATTAGGGAACACACTGACCTAAGATTATGACCTAAGATTCATGATCCCACAACTGGAATAGAAAGGCTTACAGAAATTCCTATGAAATTTAAAATAAAATGAAATGGCTAATAAGAACAACTCCATGCCAGTGTTATTTGACAACTTCAATGAAAAGAGCATGTTTCTTGGAAAGATACTGGAACTCCATTAAGAATAACAATAATAGCTCTGTATCTATTAAACACACTGAATTTTTTGTTTAAATACTTTCCCATAATGAAAAATCCAGACCCAGATGACTTTCCTGTGAATTCTATTAAACACTTAAGGAGAATTTAGTGTAATTTTAGAGGAAAGTAAAAGCAGAGGATGAACTTCCCAATTCATACTATAAACCCAGCATTACCATGACATCATAGCCTGATATAGATATCAAAAATAAAAATGATGTTTATAGCAGCAATATCAACAATAGTAAAATTATGAAAAGATCCCAAATGTCCATTGACAGATGAGTGAATAAAGAAGAGGTGTGTATGTATATATATACACACAATGGAATATTGCTCAGCCATCACAAAGAATGAAATCTTGCCATTTGCAGCAACATGAATGTAGCTAGCATGTATTATGTTAAGCAAAGTAAGTCATTCAGAAAAAAACACCAACTACCATCTTATTTCACTTATATGTGGAATTTAAGAACGAAACAGATGAATGGAGGGGAAGGGAAAAATAGAGGGAAGCAAACCATAAGAGACAGAACTATAGAGAACAAAAAGGGCTGCTGAGGGGAAGGTTAGCAGGGAATGGGTTAATGGGTGATTTATATTAAGGAGGGCACTTGTGATGGGCACTGGGTGTTATATGTAAGTGATAAGTCACTAAATTCTAGACCAGAAACCAATATTACACTATGTGTTAACTAGGATTTAAATAAAAACTCAAAAAAAGAATATTAAGCTAAACTTGTCTGCAAAAGTTTATGTAAATGTAAACTTAAATTTTTAAAAGATTAGGGTGAGTATATTTTTTCTCATATTGGAAATATTAGAGGTTTTGTATTTATTTTTTATTTCTTGGGAGTTTTCAGTCTCTCTAATTTATATAAGCATTTACTTATTCCTGGTTGCTTAGAATAGAGCTACCTTAGGAATTTAATAATTTTATTTTGGTAATACTTCCATAATTTGGTAATTGAGAATTAAGAAAACATCACACATATATAACAAATATATACATACATAGACATAAAGACACAAATAGAGGCTATTAGCTTTCATTCCAAAATTTTAGCTATGTCAAACAAACACAGAAATTCAAGTGTCATTGGTTTATAACAAAGAGTTGACTCATTGTCCCACCTTTGTATTTTTATCATAACTGTGTTTTTGGTAGATGGAGCAAGTTGAGTTAATTGCTCAACATGAGGGCTAAAGAGTACCCACCAATATTTGTGGAGGAGACTTTTAAGATTTTCTTTGCCTTGATGTGGGACTTTATGGAAGGTTTGGATCAAATTTTGGGCAAAGGATGAAAGAGAAACTTTGTGGCCATCTGGGTATCTCCAAAGTCATCTGTGTATAAAAAATATACAGCCTATTTCTAATTAGCTTTTTCAACATCAGGTGGTTAGTTTTGGGGTCCCTGAGTCCCTCGAGAGTCACCAATGGGAGCAGAAGGCCTCAGATTCTGGTGATCACAAGGAGTTGAGGAGCGGGATAGAGAGTGGAAAAGTTTGGCAGGAGTAGAAAGAGTGGTGGAGGAACGAAGGATATTGAAAGGAAGACAGATCATAGGATTCAAGAATGGGAGCTGAAAGGAAAGTCAAAGGGGTTAAAAGGAAGAAGAAGGAGCAGGTATAACAGGAGGAAAAGGTCTTTCATGAGCCAGTTTAGGAAGATCTCAAATTTTCAAAAGAGATCATTAAAGTTCCAAATTATCCATTGTAAAATTTTGCCATTTTAAAAGACACTGGACAGACTTAATGCTATAGTGGCACATCATATAGTCAGTGAGGGAATCATTGAAACTGCCTTTGAATAGTAGTTAATGAAAGATTGAAGGAATATGAGTTGGTTATTTACAGTCCACAACTCCATCACATTCATATTCCCTAATGTTGGCAGTTACTACTCTCAAATGAAGTGTGTTTTTTTTTTTCCTTGAGGCAGAGAAAAAAAGAAAATTAGGAGTTAAGAAGGAATTCTCTTAAGTCAGTTAAGTGAGGGGAATAGTATTCAGGAACCTCCACGTTTCATTTCCTCAGTTTTAATACTGGAAGCTAAAGCCATCTATTAAGTAATGGGTAATTACATTCAGCGCTTCCAAGAGTTTGGTTGGTTACCTACTGATTTGGTCTATATAGAGAGGACATAATTACAGGGCAAAAAATGAAAGATTGAGAGGAAGACATGGAGAAATACAAGTGCATTTGGAATAAAAAGGCGGGAATGATAGCAGTAACGGAACTGATTAATTCAAGAGTTTGGGACATAATTCTGGGTGTTAGCAATACTTACAGGATACCTATTTTGATGCATGACTGAAATGAAGAATAAAACACATTGATGTAAAGCCATTATTGAACAGATAAAAATTATGAATTTACAATAATAAACAATGATGAAATCTGATGTTTCACTTGTCAAATATCATGTGGGATAATTTCATGAAATACCATTTATATATATTTTGTCTATGTATGAGTTTAACATTTGCACATTATTTTAAATAAAAGGAGGAAGAGAAAAGCAAAACTGTTAATTTTAGTGTGAAGCAGGCAAAAAGTGGCACTTGTTAATTCATTTCTGTGCCTATACTTAGGCACAGCCTCAGCTTCACTCTGAAGGAATTCAATAACTTCTCAGGGGTAGGTTCTGGCTGACTGCCCCTGGCTCTTGATTGCCATGCTCTCAAGCACTTGATAGCAAGATCTTTTCTTTACAGATTCAGTCATGCCCATTATCTCCTTTTAGGAGATTCTCTCAAAAGACATGGCCATAAGATTTTCAAACTCTCTAGGGTCATTAGCGCACTATCTCTCTTTCACCTCTCCCTTATCATTTCCTAGGCTTCAGAAATTTCAATTCACTTTTCAGTAAGTTGTTAAAACTCTGAGGATGCAGTTCTCAGTACTTACCATGCTAAGAATGTTGATACAGCATGACAGAATCTATCCATTACTTTCTAAATTTCCTCACACAATGAAGGCGTTCAATAGAATATTTATGATTCAAACACGAGGAATAAAAGCTTATTATGTAACTCTTCTGAGGAGGCATTTAGACCATGACTAATCTCAGCTGCATAGTTGTTTTACCTATTAAAATTTACAGCATTCTAGATATTGTAACTTTGTCTTTCACATAAATTCCAAGCTAATAATTTAGATTACTTTTCATATGGAATGTTTAGTTATCTAATTAATGATATAATAATGATGGCTTGAAAATGAATTTTTTGAAAGACATTTTAAAAACTTAAGAAATTAGTTTAGCATAAATGGAAAATAAATAAAAAACAACAAATGATGTTCCTCCTCCTGTAGCCATGAGTGCTTTCTCTTTTTCCAAGTTGATGGAAAACTATAATTTTCATAAAGTAAATTTTGAAGCAGAGAAATTTCCATGGTAATCTTTAGCAGTCTCCCTTTTCATAGAAATCAAGCGTTATCTCTGTGCAAAACTCATTCTAATGGAAAGAAAATCTAATCTTGTGATATTGCCATTTCTCTATGGTCACTATCAGACATTAATATATTATTTATGTAAAACATACTTATTGCTGTAAATATTAAAAAGCAAAATTTTACATGATTAAAATTTTATAAGATAAAAGTCTATACAGTGCTCTGATCAATAGCTATTTAATGTATTGTATTCCCCATTTAAAAAAATAAGAAAGAAATCAGCAAAGAAACATAAGTGAAATCTAGCTACAATTGTTTTTCAGTTATATTTGTATATCATTCCAACTTGAAATTTTCAACTGTATCAATTAGATCCCTATCAAAAAACAAATGGCCTGACTTCTTTATCCCATTCATCAATCAATGGCCACTTGGACTATGTCCATACTTCGGCATTGCAAATGATGCTGAAATAAACATAGGGGTATATTTATTTCTTTGAATTAGTGTTTTTGTATTTTAGGGGGTTATACACAGTACTGCAATTAGTGGATCATAAGGTAGTTCTATTTTTAATTTTTTGAGGAATCTCCATACTGTTTTCCACAGTGGCTACACTAGTTTGCATTCCCATCTACACTGCAAGAGGGTTCGCTTTTTCCCCCCACATCTTTGTCAACACTTGTTTCTTGTATTTCCAATTTTAGCTATTGTTTCTTATTAGCTGCTTTATGTATTTGGATGTTCTCATATTGGGTGCATAAATATTTATAATTGTTATATCTTCAAGTTGGATTGTTCTGTTTATGATTACATAGTATCTTATTTTGTCACTTGTTAACAGTGTTTGTTTAAAAGTCTTTTTTCTCTGATATAAGTATTGCTACTTGGCTTTGTTTTCACTTTCATATGCAATATAAATACTATTCCATCCTTCACTTTCAATCTGGATTTGTCTTTAGGTCTGAAATGAATCTCTTACAGGCAGTAAATAAATGGGCCTTGCTTCCTTATCCATTTTGTCCCCTTATGTCTTTTCATTAGAGCATGTAGTCCATTTACATTCAAAGTAATTATTGATAATCATGTACTTATTGCCGTTTTGTTACTTGTTTTACGGTTGTTTTTGTACTTCTCTGTTCCTTTCTTCTCTGACTGCTTCTCTCACAGTTTGTTAATTTCTTTAGTGATATATTTGGATATATTTATCTTTAGTTTTTGCATATCTATTACTGAATTTTGATTTTTGTTTACCATTAGGTTTGTAATAACATCTTCTGCCTTTAGAGTCTATATTAAGTTGATGGTTCCTTAAGTTTGAATCCATTCCTTACTCCTTTTCTTCCCATGTTAATTTATGGCGTCACATTTTACATCCTTTAATTTTGTGAATCCCTTGACTGATTTTTATATTAGTAATTGATTTTAGTGTTTTTGCTTTAACCTCCCTACTGGTTTCATAAGGTATTAATCTACTACTTTTATTATATGTTTGCTTTTATCTGTGATTTGTTTTCCTTCCATCATTTTCTTACTTTTGATTATGGTCTTTTCTTTCCACCCAAAGTATTCCCTTAACCTTCTTGTAAGGCTGGTTTAGTGGTGATGAACTCTCTTGACATTTGTCTGGGAAATCCCTTATCTCTCCTTATAACGTAAATGATAACCTTCTTGGTTGCAGATTTTTCCACTGCAGTACTTATAATATATCTTGCCACTCCCTTTTGGTCTGCAAAGTTTCTGTTGAAATTTAGCTGATAGGGGCACCTGGGTGGCTTGGTCCGTTGAGTGTCTGACTTTGGCTCAGGTCATGATCTCACAGTTCATGAGTTTGAGTTCATATTGGGCTTGTCGCTGTCAGTCTGTCAACACAGAGCCCATTTCAGATCCTCTGACCCCCTCTCTCTGCCCCTCCATTGCTTGTGCTCTCCCAAAATTAAATAAATATTTTTTAAAAATAGCTGATAGCCTTGTAGGGTTTTCTTTTTTATGGACTTATTTTTCTTTCCTCTTGTTGCTATTAAAATTCTCTTTCTATCACTACTTTTGCCATTTTAATTACTATGTGTCTTGTGGACCTCCTGGGTTGATTTTATGGGGGGCTTTCTGTGCCTCCTGGATCTGGATATCTGTTTCCTTTCTCAAATTTGGAAATTTCCAGCTATTATTTCTTAAAATAAATTTTCTGCCTCCTTTTCTCTCTCTTCTCCTTCTATAATGCAAATATTATTATGGTTGATGATGTTGTTGCTTTCTCTGTTTTCATTTATTATTATTTTTTTTCTCTTTCCTGTTCAGCTTGATTGATTTCCATTATACTCTGCCCTCCAGGTCACTGATCTGTTCTGCTTCCTCTATTCCATCTAGTGTATTTTTATTTTAGTTAGCGAGTTCTTCACCTCTAATTTTTTTTTATGTTTTCACTTTGTTACAGGACTCACTGAGGTCTTTTCTTAAATCCAGTGAGTATCTTTATTATCATCATTTTAAAATCTCTCCCAGGCATCTTACTTCTCTTTAGGTTTTTTGCTGTGATTTTGTTCTGTTCTTTCACTTGGGACATATTCCCCTGTCTCCTCATTTTGTCTCTTTATGCCCATTTCTTTGTGTTAAGAAAGTCAGCCATATCTTTTACTCTTGAGAGTAATGGTCTTATGAAGAAGAGGTCCTATAGTGCCCTGCAACGCAATGTCTCCTGTTCACCAGAATCTGGCACTTTAGGGGTATCTCCTCTCTGCTTTGCATGCAGGCTGCTATTGTAGCTGAGTCACCTTTACCTTCAGGCCAGTGATCTGTAATGGCTCTTTTTGCCAGTTGTGGGCATGGTTTAGTCCCTGTGTTGTTAGTGGACTAGTCTAGGACTGCCTTGGGTATTTTTCAGAGATGCAGTAGCAATGAACTGCAGGACACTTTCCCTATTTTGTCCTCTAGAAGCTTTCATTGGTGGGCAGGGTCTGTAATCAGACCAGTTGTCTGCCCCCAGCCCACTGATGGTGACAAAATTGTATTGCTGTGTGTGGTTCTCTTCTTTCTCTGGAGCAGGAGTCACTTTGGAGTGGTGTTATCCCCTGTTGGGGCTATTTGTACACTGCCAGGCTTGTAGCAATATTGTGGATGGGCTCAGGTCAAGAACATATTAGAGGGGGCAATACTGAAGAAATACATGGAGGCAGGGTGGCCTATGTTAGCAAGGTTTGCACTGGTCTGCTATAGGAGGACACCTGCAGCCATCAGGACACAGGGAGACCAGGTTGGAGGATGTGGATCCAAGGTGTTACCAAGGTTTGTAAGGGGTCTGCTGTGGGAGGAGACTTGGAGTGGAGGACTGGCTGGAGGGGGCATATCCACAGAAGAATGGGGGATGGGGCATGCTATTATCAAGTTAGGTAGTGTTGGCACCAGACTGTTTCCTGTAGATGTCTGTGTGTCTAGGATGGGGTGACAGCTCCTTTGTTCCTGGAGCAGTCTCCCAACTGATCCCTGCCCCTCCAGCATACGCTCTGAGATTAGTAAACAAATAGCCCTCCAGTTTGCCTCAATCATTTTTCAAACTGCTGTTTCTTTTTTTTTTTTCTTTTCTTTCTTTTTTTTTTTTTTTTTTTTGTATTTCTGCACAGCGGGGTACTGTGCTGTCTCTTTAAGGGCAGAACTCAATTTCCTGTAGCCCTCACAGCTCTTCCAGAGCCAAGACTGCTGATTTTTAAAGTTCCAGGTGTTAAGCCCCACTGATCTTCAGAACTCATGAAATTTGTTTTCTCTGGTTTTCAAAGCCAAATGTTATGGGAATTCTTCTTTGATGGGGTTCCCTGGTGTGAGAGTCTGTTTCTTAACCCCTCTCTGCACTCATAGCATCTCTCTGTCTTGAGGACAGTCTCTGCCTTTCCTACCCTCTTCAGTGTGGCCTCTTCTCTACATTTAGCTGTAGACAGTTTGTTCTGCCAGTCTTTGGATGATATTCTGGGTTATTTACACTGATGTTCACATTTCTCATTGTATCTGTGGGAAGAGTTGAGCTTAGGATCCTCCTACTGCACCACCTTCCTCTTTTTGCCTGTCTCTTACTTTTTTACCTTCTCTTCAATACTTTCTTTTAAGAATATATCTTTAAAATAACAAGTAGTCTGATTTTGTTTGTGAAATCCATCTTTAGTAATAAACTGAATTATTTAGCATTAAATTACAAGAATTTTATGTTTCCTATTTGTTTCTTTTTTAAAATCATTTTTCTTTTTCCTTTTTTTTATTTTGCAAGATCTTAAGTACTGTGCTTTTTGTTTTGTACAATTTTAACTCCATGTTTTAACTCTGTGACTATATTCCTATTTCTTTGAATATATCCTTGCACTTATTCTTATTTTCATTATTAAAAAATTGACTTCACGAATTAATTCCCCTGAATTCCATCACTATCAAAGTATTCTCTATATACACTCTTCCTCTTTGATGTCAATTAAGCAAGATCTTTAGAAAGTATTTTACCCTCTAAATTCCCTTAGAATATTCTCCATTTCTGTCTCCAAAGCCTAGGTTCGTGAGGTTTAAAATTTTGTTCCTCATAGGTGTTAAGATTTTCCTTGCAATAAGTCATCTATTCTATTTTAAGAATGCCAATAGCCAATCATTTTCTCTTTACATGTAGATATACTATATATACACTATACTATATAGCATATATACTATACTATATATAGTATATATATGTGCTATAAACTATAGTATATATAGCACCATATGTAGTATATATAGTATGCATATATATGTATATATACACATATTATATATATACACACATACTATACACATATATATATATACACATATGTATATATATAATAAAGCTCATTAGTTAACACTATCCTCCACCATTACTCTTCTTCTATATTGAAATATCGTAGATTACTCATTTGATTTTTCCTTGGAGTATTTTCCTTAATGCCATAGGAACATGATTTACTCTCTCAATTCTTGCATATCACTTAATATCTTTTTTAACCCTATTAGGACAGTGATAGTTTGTTTATATTTAGGATATTAGTGTCACTGTATATTTTTTATCTATAGTTTTTAGCTTTTATTGTACTGCTTTCCCTGTAGTGTGTTGTAAATGTGAAGTCAGATGTCATGTATTGACTTAACGCAATGTGTTTTTTAAGTCAGGAAATATTCAAATTTTCTTTCTTTCTTTCTTTCTTTCTTTCTTTCTTTCTTTCTTTCTTCTTTCCTTCCTTTTCCCTTCTGTCTTTCTTTCTTTCTTTCTTCTTTTCGTTCTTTTCTTTCTTTCTTTCTTTCTTTCTTTCTTTCTTTCTTTCTTTCTTTCTTTCTTCTTCTTTCCTTCCTTCTTCCCTTCTGTCTTTCTTTCTTTCTTCTTTTCGTTCTTTTCTTTCTTTCTTTCTTTCTTTCTTTCTTTCTTTCTTTCTTTCTTATTGAATACATCCCATCTAGATCTTGGTCAATTATTTAAAAATCTATTTATGACTAAAGATGCTGTTATCATATTTATTATTATATGTTCTCTACTTCCTATTTATTTTCTCTTTGGAACTTTTCTTATCATCAAGTAAGTTCTTCTAGCTTTCCTTTCTTTTTTTTTTTATAAATTCTCTTTTCTTTTCATTCATATTGATGAATGTCTTTTTTAGATTCTGCATTACTTATTTGTGAATGAATGGTTTTTTTCCTTGGTTCAGGCTAATAATTTAATATTTAACAATGACTATCTTTTCATAATTCATTAATTGGAGTTGATAATGCACAGTTCATTTTTCTAGGAAAGATTTCTTTGTAATTAATTATTTTTAATTTCTATATATAATATTGGACACTGATGATACTTTTACAAGTTTTTTTATTTTTTCGAAATCTCACCAGGACTCAATTGTTCTACTTTTCTAAGTGTTCTGCCTGGTTTGTCTTAGTCTCACTGTTGATTTCCATTTTTTCCCATTTGTTTGCTCAAAACTCTATTTATTGCAGTGACCAGGTCATGTATTTAGAATCCTTTCTGTCAAACCAAACCCACATGCAATGATGGAGCCTGTGATTACGACTAGGCATCTCAAAGGTTTAAACTCCAGAAGCTGAGGAGTTCCTAATTCTGTTCCTGATCTTCTTACCCAACTCAGCAAAGATCAATGTTTCTTTTCTAATGTATTTATCAACTCTGTTTATCATCTATCTATCTATCTATCATCATCTATCTGTCTATCCAACCATCCATGTTGCTACAGTAAACATGTGGCTGCTTTTGAAGTTTCCCTGAATACTAATGTGCAGACAGCAAACAAGTTTTTATAAGCCTGAACTAAAGTGGTACACATTATTTCCAACCACATTACATTAGCCAGAATCTGGATACAAGGCTAAACCAAATTGAAATAAATACAGAAATATGTACTGTAGCTATCAGTTTAAGAGGAATGAAAGAAGGTTTCATGAACACATACTAAATTCTACCCCAAATATTTAATTCAGCCATGTAAGTATAATATTTCTATTTACAAAAAAGCAAAAATCTCTGTTACCCAATCGCAAAATTAAGTTTCTTGATTAATATTTTTATGAAAGTTACAAAACATCTAAAATCACCCTGACTGTAGCTAGCAGACTATTTTCTTCAAGTCTGCTTACAGCTAGCTCTATTAGTTGAATTGAATGAGTAAGGTATGCCAGTTGAGTTTTTCTCTAAAACTCATTGTGTCAGTTACAATTTTAGTTTGTATTTACATAAGCGAATACTATATAATTCAATGAATACCCATAAATTTATTGATTTTTACTTCATGTTTCAAAGTCTCATTTAAAATTTTGTTAAATCAGGGCACCTGGGTGGCACAGTCAGTTAGGCATCCAATTCTTGATTTCAGCTCAGGTCATGTCTCTTGGTTCATGATTTTGAGCCCTGCATTGGGGTCTATGCTGATGGTGCCGAGCGTGCTTGGGATTCAATCTGTCTTTCTCCCTGCCCCTCCCGCACTTGTGCACTCTCTCTCTTTCTCTTTTTTTCTCAAAATAAATAAACATTAAAAAATTAAAACAAATTTCATTAAACTTCCTTGATGAATTGGTCCTTTTATTATTATGTATAGAACTTCCATATATTTATGTTTTAAATTCTGTCTGGTATTAATATTGCAACTCCAGCCCTCTTTGTTTAAGGTTTGCTATATTATTTACATATCTTTATTCTTATCTTTCTTTCATATATGTATGTAAGAGTGTGTTTGCTTGTGATTTAGGTACATTTCTTGAAAAACCAATATATTTTTTATACTTTTCCAAGCCACTGAAATGAACAATGGAAAATATGAACAGCTTTGAAAACATTAATTGCTGGAAGTTCATAGTTTAATTTTGACCAAAAGTCAACACTGATGTCTGCTTTTTACAGCTTCTCCTAGCAACATTGAACAATTTTCACATTTACTAAGTGATTCTCACTTGGTCCCAAATGTCAGCACTTATCTTTCTTAAGAAGAGGAAACAGGTGTCATGTTTCTTCTCACTTAGTCATATATTTTATAAATTCCTGCCTCATCACAGGTTTTCATATTTAATATCTAATCTTACAAGAGTTTCAGCTAAGAATTAATATAAGAACATATTTTAAGCGTGGAACAAATCATATAAAAACACGTCGCGACAAAGAAGGAGAGAAGACATATCCATTTCAGAACTATGTCATGATCATGGTATTAAAATAGGCAGAGGTATTAGTTTTTAGTCTGTGCTTAGTATAATCTTGTCACATATAAGTGATATTACCATGGAAAAATTATTATCCAATTGAAGTTTCAATTTTCTAATCTATGTAATGGGAATAATGGTGATACCTACTTTTGGCAGATAAAGCTGTGTATGTGTACACTTACACTGATATTTCAAGACTTAGTTCTTAGGGTTTATTTTCTATGTATGTATTTTTTTTGGTATCACTTATTAAAGATGGTAAAATTAATATAAACTAATAGATTGTTAAGCTGATATTATAATTTAAATTTCATTTAAATTAAATTCAAATTCAAAATTGATACTGAAATTTAAACTCATTTAAGTTTCTTTTTCCTTTAACATCCTTATATTAAAAAATTCCTTTATAACATTTATCTTCCCAAAACAAATTTTCAGCACACTATTTTTTCCACATTTAATTTTAATTCTTGCTTGCTTAGTCCCAAGAAAAGCAGTCAAAATTATTTAATAGCATAAAAAAAGATGCATGAGATAATCAAATGTTTATTTTATTTAAGGTAGATTGACTCCACAGAGATTTTATTTTCCTTTTGAATATATAAAATGTGGCAAATGTAGTACTAAAGGTATTATAATTATGTAAAATGGGGGGAGCATATTTAACCTGAAAGTCTAATTTAATGTTACCATAAATAAAAGTGAATATAATCAAGATCAAATAATGGAGATATACTTAAAATCAATTTAAATTTCAATAATAGCTAGTTTATAATATATTATAGTTAACACTTCTATAGAACTTATCTTTGTACTGGGGATTTTTGAGGAAGAAAGAGAGAAAGGTTACAAAATAACTCCATGATTTCAGTGCTATTTTTATCTCTATCTTACAGATAGGGAAACTGAGACACAGAAATAGAAATGAATTACCAAAGGTTGTATACTTAGTAAGTATGCAGCCTCATTGATTTTATTTTATTTTATTTCTTTACATATAGAATTTTAAGGATTAAAGCCATATATTGATTTTCTGAATTTCAAGGGTAATATTTAGTCATAGTCATTAACATACCTATTTTAAAGGAAGATTTTTATCTTGTCCTAAAATTGTTTTAGTATCTGAAATATAGCATTGAGAAAGAGATTTTTAATAGTTCTTAAATTAAAAGTGTATGGATAGGTACTATTGTTAAATAAAACAAATTTAAAATGTAAACTATCGATGGGTGGAGTTAAGATGGCAGAGTAGTAGGGGGACCCTATGCTTGTCTTGTCCCTTGAACACAGCTAGATAAATATCAAATCATTCTAAATACCCAGAAAATTGATCTGAGAACTGAGAGGACAAGCTTCACAACTAGAGGGAGAAAAGAGACCACATCATGGAAGGTGGGAGATGCAGAGTCATGATTTGGGGGAGAAAAGGACTGTCAGTGCTACAGAAGGGAGGGATCTCTGATCAAGGAGGGAGAAGAGAGAAGAAGAAAGAGAAATAGATAGAGAGAGCAAGGACAAAGAGTTGCACAAGAAAAACATTTCCCAAAGTCCAGTGACAGGGTAAACAAGAGGAGCTGATTATCACAAGTTTTTACAAGCAACGGAGCTCAAAGTTTGAAGTTTTAGAAGCCTGCATCATTGCCTGGTGAAGGCTGATGAGCATAGCATTTTTTAACAAGCAGACCAAAACACACATAGCTAAAACTTGCCACACAATGGACAAGGTTCAAATACTCCCCACTGCAGGCAACGATAAACTCTGAAGAAGACTGACCTGAAGGAAAAAGCAGACAAACACAACAACAGAGTGCACACAGCATACACCAGAAACACTTCCTGAAGTGTTGGGTGCTGGACTGTAAATGATCTCTTCTTAAGATAGCCATTAGTCTCAGGATTAGGAAACATAACAGGTTTTCCTAACACAGAGAGAAGACAGAGAGCTAGATAAAATGCCGAGATGGAGGAATTAATCCCAAAGGAAAGAACAAGAGGTCACAGCCAGGGTTCTAATCAAAATAGATATAATAATATGCCAGAACCAGAATTTAAAACAAGAATCATAAGGATACTATATGAGTTCAAGAAAAGCATAGAAGATGCCAAGGAGTCCCTTACCACAGAAATAAAAGACCTCTAACTAGTCAGGCTGAAATAAAACATGCTATAACCAAGACACAAGCCAACTGGTTGTAATGACCATAGGATGGAAGAAGCAGAAGGAATGAATAAGTGATTTGGAGATACAGTTATGAAAAATAATGAAGCTTAAAAGTAGAAAGAAAGTAAAATATTGAATCACGAATGTAGGCTTAGGGAACTCAGCACCTCCATAAAGCATAATAACATTTATATAATAGGAGTCCCAGAAGAATAGAGGGAAAAAGAGGCAGAAGGTTTATTTAAGCAAATTATAGCTGAAAATCCCCCTAATTTGGGGAAAGAAACAGACATCCAAATCCAGGAATCACAAGGAACTCCAAACAAAATCAACAAAAGCAGACCAACACCAAGATATAGCATGGTAAAATTTGCAAAATACAGAGATAGGGGGAAAAAATCCTAAAAGCTGTAAGGGAAAAGAAATTCTTAACTTACCACCAAAAACAAATAAGGTTAACAGCAGACTTATCCACAGAAACTTCAGAGGCCAAAAGGGAGTGGCATGATATATTCAATGTGCTGAATGAGGATAATATTCAGCCAAGAATACTTTATCCAGCAAGGCTGTCATTCTGAATAGAAAGAGAGATAAGGAGTTTCCCAGACAAAAACTAAAGCAGTTCATGACTGTTAAAACAACCCTGCAAGAAATATGAAAGGGGACTCTTTGAGTGAGAAAGAAAGACCAAAAGTGACAAACAGTAAAAAGTAACAGAGAAAAATATCCAGAAACACGCACTTTACAGGTAATACAAAGTAAATTAGTATCTATCAACAATTGCTCTGGCTGTAAATGGATTAAATGCTCCAATCAAAATATATAGGCTATCAGAATGGATAAAAAAAAATAAGACCCATTAATATGCTGCCTACAAGGGACTCATTTTAGACCTGAACACCTGCAGATTGAAAGTGAGAGACACATTTATCATGCTAATAGTTACAAAAGAAAGTTGAAGTAGCCAAAATTATATCATACAAACTAGATTTTAAACCAGACTGTAACAAGAGATGAAAAAAGCACTATATCATAATAAAGGGGTCTATCCAACAAGACCTAACAATGGTAAATATTTATGCCCCCAACTTGAAACACCCAAATATATAAAACAATTAATAACAAACATAAAGGAACTCATTGTAAAAGCATTCCATGCTTATGGATTGGAAGAACAAATATTGTTAAAATGGCTACACTACCCTAAGCAATCTACACGTTTAATGCAATCCCAATCAAATACCAACAGCTATTTACACAGAACTAGAATAAACAGTCCTAAAATTTGGATGGAACCATGAAAGACCCCAAATATCTAGAGCAATCTTGAAAAAGAAAAGCAAAACTGTAGTCATCAAGACAGTATGGTACTGGCACAAAAACAGATGCATAGATCAATGGAACAGAATAGAAGACCCAGAAATGCCACTACTCTATGGTCAACTAATCTTCAACAAAGCAGGAAAGAGTATCCAATAGAAAAAAGACAGTCTCTTCCACAAATGGTGTTGGGAAAACTGGACAGCAACATGTAGAAGAATGAAACTGGACAACTTTTTTACACCATGAACAAAAATAAATTCGAAATGGATGAAAGACCTAAATATGAGACAGAAAACCACCAGAATCCTACAGGAGAATACAGGCAGCAACCTCTTTGACCTCAGTCACAGGAACTTCTTACTAGCTACATCTCCATAGGAAAGGAAAACAAAGACAAAAATGAACTATTGGGATTTCATCAAGACAAAAAGCTTCTGCACAGTGAAGAAAAAAAAAAAAAACTAAAAGGCAACCTACATAATGGTAAAAGATATTTGCAAATGACATATCTGATAAAGGATTAGTATACAAAATCTGTAAAAAAATTATCAAAGTTTTCACCCCCCAAAAAATAATCCAGTCAATAAATGGGCAGAAGATGTAAATAGACCTTTTATCAAGAAATCATACAGATGGCTAACAGACACATGAAAAGACAACATCACTCATCTTCAGGAAAATACAAATTAAAACTACAATGAAATACCACCTCACACCTGTACAATGGCTAAAATTAACGACATAGGAACACAGGAACTGATGTTGGCTAGTTTATGGAGTAAGGGGAACCCTCTTACACTGTTGGTGGGAATGCAAACTGGTGCAGCCACTCTAGAAAACAGTATGTAGGTTCCTCAGAAAGTTAAAAATAGAATGACCCTATGACCCAGCAATTTCACTGCTACGTATTTACCCAAAGGATACATAAATACTAATTCAAAGGGGCACATGCACCCCAATGTTTATAGCACCATTATCAACAATAGCCAAATTATGGAAAGAGCTAAATGTCTATTGACTGATGAATAGATAAAGAAGAAATGGTATGTATAGACAATAGAATATTATTCAGCTATCAAAAAGAATGAAATCTTGCCATTTAAAATGACATGGATGGGGCTAGAATGTGTTATGCTAAGCGAAATAAGTCAGAGAAAAAAAATACCTTATGATTTCACTCATATGTGGAATTTAAGCAACAAATCAGATGAACATAAAGAAAGGGAAAAAATAGAGAGAGAGGCAAACCATGAGAGACTTTTAAATATAGAAAACAAATAGAGTTTTCGGAGGGGAAGTAGGGAGCAGTGGGGATAAATGGGTGGTGAGTATTAAAGAGAACACTAGTGATAAGCACTGGGTGTTATATGTCAGCAATGAATCACTAAATTCTGCTCCTGAAAGCAGTATTACATTATACATTAATCAACAAGATTTTTTTAAAATCTTGAAACAAAAATGTAAATTATATATTCACTTATTTATAGAAGAAACATTTAATTAATATTTAATTATTACTCGACTATAATTTAGTTCTAATAAAGATCAATTCCATCATGTTTGAAGAAAACCATGAAATTTTTATAATCTATACAGTATATCAAATCTTAGCTTTGAATATATGCTTCTTAGATTATAATCTCATCCTAAGAAACTTGAATAAAAGAATGTTTTGAGATAAACGACTGAGTAAGCATCTATACAAAGAATAGTTTTATTAGCTAATTCCAGCAATTAAAGAGTATTATTTATATGATTGAAAGTGGCTTAATTCCTATTTGAGTATTTGTTAAAATAAAATATGTCTCATACACAGTTTGGTGTAGAATGTCAAAGTAAGACAAGTGGAAATCATTTCACTATAGGACTTCAGATATTATACTGATGTACATACTGTTTTGTTTATTTTAGAATATAGATATGTTAAATCATTCCTATAATTTGGAATATAATAATATCTCTTCTTCCTTCTCTCCTACCTGCTTCTTCTCTCTTTAATCTTGTTCTCTCCTTTCATTGCTGATTTATTATTAAACTTCAGTGTAACTTTTTTCCCACCACTCAAATGCAATTGTTTTGCCAAATTCACCAATAACCTTCAGTTTGTCTAATGAAATGATTATTTCTTTTTGTCTTAATCTTTCTAGATATTTCATCTTCATTTGCCCCTTGGTTTGGCTTATTTCAAGAAATGTTCTCTTCCCCTTTGTTTTTTAAAGCACAATGTTACTAGTTGTCTCCTTTTCCTGACCAGTTACCAGCAGGATGATTGATGACTCAAACATTCGTCCTATCAGAGGCTGTCTTCTAACCTTGACTTAGGCATGTTTCTTGACTAACTTCATTCTTCACCAGACTCTAGTAACTAAATGCAATAAATCTTCGGCCCAGGGCTGTCCTTGATATTTACAGTTGGGTACTGCTTATTACCCTCATGGGTATCTAAAACTGATGTGGGCCCAGGAGGAACTCCCCATCTCCTCCCTCAAACTTTCTTTTCATCTGGGTCATTTTCTTAGTTTACATCAACTTTTTAGTCTTCCAAAATTAAAACTTGAAAATCAGTCTTGCCTGCTCCTCTCTCATTTGCCTCATATTCAGCCCTCACAAAATTGTATCATTGGAACCTCATTAACAATTTTCACATCTGTAGCCTACTGCCCCATCACTACCTATGCTTCCTTGATCCATAACACAAAAACCTCTTGTTCTATCACTGTCCTCCCTCAATACATCCTTTTAATTTTCACTGGATTATCATTGTAAAATCCCATTATGATAGTATCACTCCACTTCTGAAAATTATCATTTTCCCTATATTTCCTTCTTATGCTTTACTTTCTTTTTGTTTTTATTATCTTTTTTATTGAAACATAATTAACATGTTATATTAGTTTTGGGTGTACAACATAATGATTCAGCAATTATATATATTGCTCAATGCTTACCATGATAAATGTAGTCACCATACGTCACCAAAGTTATTACAATATTATTGATTATATTCCTATGCTGTGCTTTTCATCGCCATGACATTCATTTATAACTGGAAGTTTGTACCTCTTAATCCCCTTTCTCTGTTTTACCCATTTCCCCCACCCACCTTCCCTTCCTCAACCATCACCTTCTTGTGTTTTATTCTTCTCAAACAGGGCTTTTAAACAAAGTTATTATGTTTTACTCCTTACTTATTCTTTGCCAAGCATCATGTATTCAATTAGTGGCACCACTTTCACGTGTTGCACCAAACTCAGTTACAGTTTAGGCTTATTTTTCTCTTTAAACAACCAAGCAAATGACAGTACCTACAATTTATTGATAAATCTCTATTCCAAACCCATTGTCTTAATCTATATCACCCTCTTCTCTTTTCTAGATTACAGTATTAAAGAAACACAAATACCATATGGTTTCAATAGTACGTGGAATATAAGAAACAAAACAAACAAGCAAAGGGAAAAAAAGAGACAGAGTAGCAAACCAAGAAACCGACTCTTAATTGTAGAGAACAAACTGATGATTGCCAGAATGGAGGTGGGTGGGAGGATGGGTTAGATGGGTGAGGGGGTTTAAGGAGGCACTTGTGATAAGCACCAGATGGTGTGTGGAGGTTTGAGTCACCATTTTGTGCACCTGAAACTAACATACTATATGTTAACTAACTGGAATTTGAATAAAAACTTAAAAAAAATAGTCCCCAGTTATGCATCCTATCTTTATTAATGGCATCTATCCACACTACAGAAAAGTGCCTTTTCCAATACCCAAATATGAAAACAGCACTTTTCGTAATTCATTACTTCTGGTTTCCCTCGGAATGAAGCCCAAACTCTTTCTTACTTTTTTGAATCTACTTTCCTATGTTCCAGCTTCATCTTGCCATTTTCACATTTTCCCCCCAGCCATAATAAATACCTTGTAGTTTCTTAAAAATTACTTTCTTTGCTTCTTTCCTTTACACAAACCAGTCCTGACTTATGGAATGTCTTTTTTCCTCAGCCCAACCCATACATGTTGCTGATTAATCTGTTCTATAGGATTAAATAAATAATTTCCTCTCACTAATCTTTCTTCATGCCTTTTCCTCTTTAGAGAGTAATTCAATTATCACTCTAAAGTGTACTTTCCTGAGTGCTTGTTGGTCTCCCCAGTATGTTATTAATAGCCTGGAGGAAGGAGAAAACATTGCTAATTGTATCCTAAGCATTGACTGTAAAACCTGACACATACAGCTAATCAATAAATATTTTTAGAACAAATGAATTTTCTCCAACAGCCAGGCACTTCATGATATTTCTCTTTCACTGCCACAGTGGTAATCAGCTAATTTCAATTTCCCAAAGTTTCTATGCTTTAAAATAGTTCTATCTTTAAGCAGACTTTTTGGATTGCAATACTTATCTTCAGCATGTTTCCACACTGATTGATATTAAATTCCTTTTGTATACATTGGAGGTGAGCTCTCTTTAAAAAAAAAACAACAACTGCATATTATTTACTATAACTTGGTTAAATATCTTTTCTAAGACTCTCATGTGTCTCTAATAGGCCTTTATTGAATTCTGTTGTCTTGGATTGTCATACATAGTTGTTGTCTATATTCCGCCAATGACTTCAAACTTTTGAGGAAAGGTATTCTGAATTTGTAATTCATGAGTTTTGCCTATTTACCAACAAATAATAGGTACGCAATAAATATTTCATAAGTGAATAATATAATCTATGCACTATCATACTGAATTTTTTGATCCATTCTCTACATCAAGGCCTGGTGAAATCTCAAACATTCTCAATACTTTAGCACAAGTACCCTCTCCCCTGTTAAATGTCACCTTGGACCTCTTTTCCTGAAAACACTTATCAAGGCCATTTGAGCTTTCCACAGGTGGTACACTCAACATGCTTGATTTATATTGTTGTATATCCTTTTATTGTATTTTGACTATAAGTTTCTTGGAGACTGGAGCTTAGCTCTCTTCATCTTCTTATGTTCAGCACATAACAGATTGCTTTGCACATGGTTTGCCTACTATATATACTATAATGGTTTGCCTACTATATATACTATATTACATATATTATATATATATTTTGCTAAGTTGAAAAGCTCATTCTTTTTTCTTATAGGACTTAATACAACAATTTTTAGGGAAATAGCTCCTTCTTTTAGACATTAAGGGAATTTAGACATGAGGTTGATGAAACCAGAATAATAGATTATATTTGTCATAAGAGACATAACATCTTTAGTCCTATTTGCAGATAATTGTAATGTGACTCTAGATCACATCACTAGATTAATTTTCAGTATGAATACAGACTATGAGAATTAGACACAATGATTTTAATGTTGTGGGGACTCTTTTCTATTGAAAAAGGGGATTTCCCTTTATAAGCAATCATACTGTCTCTCAGATTAAGTACTGTCTTTTTAAAACAATTAATGTTTATTTATTTATTTTATAGAGAGAGTGTGTGTGTGCTTGTGTGAAGGAGGGGCAGACAGAGAAGAGAGAGAGAACCTCAAGCAGGCTCCACATGATCAGTGCAGAGCCCCACACAGGTTTCCATCTCAGGAACCATGAGATCATGACCTGAGCCCAAATCAAGAATCAGATACTTAACTGACTAAGCCACCCAGGCGCTCCTGGATTAAGTACTGTCTTAATTGTTAGTTGTAATACTTAGTTATAATAATATATACCAAAGCTCTCAGAGCTTATTAAATTTTAGATAATCTAAATAAAGTTTAATTTATTACCCTGCAATAATGAAGAAAGATTTAAAAGTTTTGCAGAAACATAGCTACAATTTTGAATATTTTCTTGGTTGTTGAATTTTCAACTTTCCTTCATAATAGTTCATCACTAGGGTATTCACATACAAAATTAAATAAAAAGAAAATAATTCTTTGGCTTCCAGAAATCTCTCTTGTACTTATTCCAAAGAGCACTCCATTTAAAGGTGTAAGTACAAGCAGGCAGTAAGGTGAGGTGGCCTTTTACTTGACAGGATTTCCGTCTAAGCAGAAGACAAGAAGAAAATTTACCCTTAGAGAATAATTTCAGTGTCAACTTTTCTACAGCTATTCCCTAGGGGTTAAGCTAAGAAATAAACTGAACACAAACAACTCTGAAGAAAATTGCTTGGGTTGGCTCAATTCTCCACTGAAAGGTATAACTATATTTGCTTTACTTCCATTTTTATAGGAAGATATCTTTAAATGATTTATGCCTTAAAGGGGATATTTTAGAGATGGAAAAGAATATGCAACCACTACTGGATATAATTGCTTTCAAATCTAGGTTATTTTAAGGAAATGTTTAACTATCATAGTAGCTGCTCTTCCTTACATAATTTGTTGCTGGCATGTTTCCATTGTTGAGTCAGCTAACACAAGAATAAATCAGTAACTCCATTACAGGTATTCAGTAATAAACTATAAAATGGCATATGAAGGAAGCATTTAATATTAAAATCATACTTTGATTTATAATCCTGTTGTCTTCTATGTTCCTGGGTTTTTTTTTTTTTTTTTTGGATAAAAACTATCAACTTTAGAGATAGGAAGATGTCAGCAGAGTAAAAGGATCCTAGGCTCGCTTTGTCACACAAATAAAACTAGATAACTATCAAATAATCCTAAATATCCAAGAAATAGAGTTGAATACTGAAAAAATTAACTCCACAACTAACGGGAGAGAAGAAGTGACATAGAAGAAGTTAGGAGGTATAGAGATGTAGTTTATGGGAGAAACAGATCTTGGCTGCTGCAGAAGGAAGGGAGCCATGTTTATGGAGAAGGGCAAAAGAGAGAGAAGCACACAGGGTAATGCACAAGAACATTTCCAAGAGCCATTGGCTTGGAAATTGAGAAAGTTTGAATTTCATGAGATCTTGCAACATCAGGGCTTAAAGCCTGGAGTTTTAAAGCTCAGGGGTGCCGGAAGCTAGTTTCTGGACTCATAAAGCTGAGAAAATTTTCCTTGTGAGGTAACATGGGTTTTGCAAGGCTCCCGCTGTCAGATGTGACCCATTGTCTACCATTCCACCATTTCTGTTTGTCTATCACTCCGCCATTTCTGCTTGAGCACCGACTCCCATGACGTATTGCCAACTGGCATCCAGTGACTTGCATTCTCATGCTAAATATATGCTAAATTGTATCTTGTGAAGGAGATTATAGAAATTTCTTCTTTTGTGTTTATGGGAGCAAATATTACATTTCCTGAGAAACCTGTTTTTCTTCCCCCTCAAGAAAACAGGCTTCCCCCTCTTGAACCCTGTTCACAAAGGACTAACCTTTGCTTTTACTATGCTAAAAACATTGCCTTGTATTTGAATGCTAAAGATACCTTCCTTCCCCATGTGAGAAGCATCTAAGTCACCTACCTCAATCACTATTGATAAAGATTATGCATGAGTCTTCTACCAATCTATGTTCTGGGAAATTTTTACATACCAATGAATTTGTCAATCAGGAATCATTGTCTAAGGCAATTGCCACTCCTGTTTTGTACCTGTTTTTTCAATAAAAAAAGGCTGATTCTCCAGTCAGTGCAGAGATGCCTTTTTGCAGTGCAGAGATGCCTGGCTGGAGAGCAGAGATGCCTTCTTGCTGATCAGAAAGAACCTGTGGCTCTCTCATTCCCTTCCCCTTTCGCTGATTCTCATCACTTTCGTGCCGACACCGTCCATCCTTCAGGGGAACCCTAGACCTGCTGGAGCTGGACTCTGACACAGGGGCTTGTCTGGGATAGAGCTTGGAGGGCACTGCACTGCTTCTGGAGATAAGGCTTGGCAAACAACCCCCTGTGTGCAGACAGCTTGGAATTAATGATCTGAAGAGCAGGTGGGGCACAGAGTGGGGAGATTATCTACTCTTCTTGAAACATGCCTCTGAGAGGCAGCATTCATGGAGACACCTGTCTGGGAACAAAGAAGCTGTCTGGTGCCTTCTTCTACTCCTCCTACCTCCTATCCTTCTCCTACCCCTCAGCATAAACCAGAACCACCTGCAGGAAACAGCATAGGTTAAACATTGGCTGTCTAACTTGTTTACACTAAGCCTCTCCCTACTGTGATCTAGTGGAAACCTCATTCTGAGTCACAATTACCTCAGTCCCAATGTGGGCAGCCCTTCCTGCAGAAGACCAGCACAAGCCCTTGCCCATACCAAGTTTCCCTACCAGAGGTTTTTTCAGGGCCTTAGTTCTGGTGGAGGTAATGACAAGTCTCATTTTACAAGAAGACCAGAGCACCCCTTGTTAAAACTCACCATATTCAGGCCAAGAACCAAACACTGTCTATGTAGATCATTTTCCTGAAGGATAGAATGGCCAGAACACAACAGTAGAGCACATGCAACACACATTGGAGGCAGTTCATGAAACACCAGACACTGGACACTACAGAATGTCTTCTTCGTAAGGCCATTACTTTCAGGAGCAGTGACATGATTGGCTTTTCTAACCACAGAAGAAGACAGAGACTAAGAGAGAAATGATAAGATGGAAGAATTTATTCTAAATAAAAGAACATGATAAGGCCACAGCCAGAGATCTAACAGAACACATAAAAGTAACATTTCTGATAAGAATTTAAAGTCACATCAAAGGATATTCATTGAGCTTGAGGAAGAAAAGAAGATATCAGTGAGACCCTTACCATAGAAATAAAGGAGTTAAAAAAGAATCAATTAGAGATGAAGAGTATAATACAAAAGATTAGAAACAGGCCTGATGCAATGAACAGCAGGCTGGAAGAAGAAGAAGAATGAATTAATGAACTGGAAGTAATGGAAAGTAATGAACCAGAACAAAAGACAGAAAAAGAATTATGGAACACAAGAATGGACTTAGGAAATGCAGTGACTCCATAAAACATAATAACATTCATATTGTAGAAACCCCAAAAGAAGAAGAGAGAGAAAAGGGGCAGAAAATTTATTTGAAGAAATAGTAGCTGAAAATTATTTTAATCTTGGGAAGGAAATAGGCATCTAGATCCAGGAGGCACAGAAAACTCCTATCAAAATCAACAAAAGCAGACCCACGCCAAGACATATTGTAATTAAATTTGCAAAATAGAGTGATAAAGGAAAAATCTAAAAAGCATTAAGACAACAGAAGTCATTAACTTACAAGGGAAAACCCATAAGTCTAGCAAGAGGTTTTTTGACAGAAACTTGGCAAGTCAGAATGGAGAGCCAAGCTACATTCAAAAACTGGGAAAGAAAAACATGCAGCTAAGAATGGTCTATCCAGCAACGTTATCATTCAGAATAGAAAGAGAGATAAAGAGTTTCCCTGACAAACAAAAGCTAAAGGAGTTCATTACCATTCAACTAGCCCTGGAAGGAATATTAAAGGTGAGTCTTTGAGTGGAAAGGAGAGACCAAAACTGACAGTATAAAGGCAGGTAACACAAAAGCAATAAAAATGAATAGTTCTGAAAAAACTAAGTCAAGGAACCGACAAAAATGATATAAAATATAATAGCATATATCTAAAATGTGGGGAAGAGAAGAGAAAAGAATGGCTTCAAACTTAACTATCAACTTAATATAGACTGCTATTTGCAAGAGGTTATATATAAACCTAATGGTAACCATATGTCAAAACCCACTAATAAACAGGCAAAGAATAAGGAGAGAGAAATCCAAATATATCAGTAAAGAAAATCAGCAAAACCTGAAAGACAAGAAAGGATCAGAGATAATCTCCAGATATGACCATAAACAAGTAATACAATTGCAGTAAACACATATCTATCAATAATTATTCTGAGTATAAATGGAATAACTACTCCAGTGAAAATATATAGGGTGTCAGAATGGATTAAAAAACAAGATCCATCTATATGCTGCCTATTAAAGACTCATTTTACACCTAAAGACACCTGCAGATTGCAAGTGAAGGAATGGAGAAACATTTTTCATCCTAATGGGTATCAAACAAAAGTTGGAATATCAATACTTACATCAGACAAACTAAACTTTTTAAAAAAGACTGTAACAAAAGATAAAGAAGGGCACTATATAATCATAAAGGGGACAATCTAACGAGAAGATATAATAATTATAAATATTTATGCACCCAACATGGAGGTACCCAAATATATTAAAAAATTAATAACAAACATATAGGAACTAATTGGTAAAAATACAATAATAGTAGCGGGCTTTCATACCCCACTTACATCAATGGACAGATACTCTAATGAGTTAATCAAAAGGAAATGATGGCCTTAAATGACACAGTGGATCAAATGAACTTAATAATATTCAGAACACTCCATCCTAAAATAGCAAAACACACATTCTTTTCAAGTACATATTAAACATTCTTCAGAATAGATCACACATTAGACCACAAATCAGGGCTCTGAAATACAAGAAGACTGAAGCCATACCCTGCATCTTTTCTGACCACAACACTATGAAACTAGAAGTGAACCAGAATTAAAAATCTGGAAAGACCACAAATACATGGAGATTTGTGGGGAATAAGCTTTAGAATTCCCTGAGTTTGCACCAATGGATTAGTAAGGCATAAAGAAAGAGAAAGCCACAGGGTGAACACATCCAAGATTAGATAAACAAGATTAGGCAAACGAGATTAGGTAAACAGGGCAAAGCCCCCACCCCCACCCCCATAGGACAAAGATATAGGTATAGAAAATCCTCAGAATGAAAGCATTAAAAATGAGGTAAACAAGATTAGGTATTCAGGGTGGTAATGCCCCTCAACTTAGTACAATAGCAGAAAGCTGCTTTCACAGGAAGGAAGGACCAAATTAGGTAAATAAGTAAACAGGGCTATAGATCACAGCAGGGTGAAGTTGCACAGAGCTGAGCTAATTAGCAAAAGAAAGGTGCCTTGTTGACCCTGAGGTAGCATGTTCTCTCTTTCTTGTCCCCTAGGCCAGTTCATGTAAACAGAGGTGGCTCCTTGTGTCTGCTGTAAACAACCTTCTGCCCAGAGCCAGGATTTTGTTTTGTATTGACCCAAACCCCTAACACCGCATATCTTCAAAACCCCCTTTCCCTCATGCCCCTGAGTTAATGTTCACGGTTTCCTTGTCTCTTTGGGCATGTCCATCACCCTTGTAAGCCTTCTGATCTTAACAAAAATGGAGTAAGGACCCTTATTCGGGGCTCTTGTCTCCTACTGGACATTAATCTCTCTTGTATTTCAATCCTGTGTCCACACTTTTCCTGGACAAGAGAGAACTCCAGACCCAGAGTGTACGACAGAGATAAAACTAGATGCTATTAAACAATGAATGGGCCAACAAGCAAATCAAAGAAGAAATTTTTAAAAAAAGATACATGGAAAAAAAATGAAAATAGAAATACCATCGTCCAAAACTTTAGGATGCAGCAAAAGTGATCATAAGAGGGACGTTGTACAGGCTTACCCCAGGAAGCAAGAAAGATCTGAAATAAACAACCTAACCTTATACCTAATGGAGCTAAAAAAGAACACAGAGAGCCCTAAAGCCAGAAGATGGAAGGAAATAATAAAGATTAGAGCAGAAATAAATGATGTAGAAACAAGACAAAACAAAAACAAAATCAAAACTCAAAAAAAAAAAAAAAACAGATCAAAGAAACGAGGAGCTGATTCTTCGCAAAATCAATAAAATGGTAAAACTCTAGTTAGACTTACCGAAAAGAAAAGGACCCAAATAAATAAAATCATAAATGAGAGAAGAGAAATAATCATCAACTCCACACAAATACAAAGGATTATAAAAGAATAGTATGGAAAACTATATGCCAAAAAATTGAACAATCTAAAAGAAATGGAAAAATTCCTAAAAACATAAAAATTACCAAAACTGAAACAGAAAGAAATATGACACTTGAACAGACCAGCCTATTACCAGCAAATAAATTGAAGCAGTAATCAAAAAATTCCCAAAAACAAAAGTCCAGGACCAGATAGCTTCACAGGCGAATTCTACCAAACATTTAAGGAACAGCTAATACCTATTATTTTCAAACTATTCCAAAAAATAGAAATGGAAAGAAAATTTCCAAATTTATTCTATCAGGCCAACATTACCTTGATACCAATATCAGATACAGACACCACAAAGAAGAGAACTACCAGTCAATATCTCTGATGAACATAAAAGCAAAAATTGTCAACAAAATACTAGAAAACCACACTCGACAATCCATTTATAAAATCATTCACCATGATCAAGTGGGATTTAGTCCTGTGGTGAAAGGGTGGTTCAATATTCACAAATCAATCAGCGTGGTACCCCTTATTAAAGAAAGAGAAGATAAGAACCATATGATCACTTGAATAGATGCAGAAAAAGCATTTGACAAAGTATAATAGCCACTGATGATAAAAATCCTCAACAAAGTAGATTTATAGGGAACATACATCAAAATAATTAAGGTCATATATGAAAAACCCTCAGTTAATATCAGCTAAAGTGGAGAAAAAATGAGATCTTTTGTTTGATGGTCACCGAAAAGACACTTCTATCCATTATAACCACTTTTATTTAACATAGTACTAGAAGTCCTAGCCACAGCAATTGACAACAAAAAGGAATAAAAGGCATCCAAATAGGCAAGGAATAAGTCAAACTGCTCACAGATGACATGATACTCTATATAGAAAAGCCAAGAGTCCACCAAAAAACTTCTAGAACTGATAAACTCAGTAAAGTTACAGGATACAAAATCAATGTACAGAAATCCACTGCATTCCTATAGACAAGTAATGAAACAGCAAAAAAGGGAAATAAAGGAATCAATCCCATTTACAATTTCACCAATAATAATAAGATATCTAAAGGTAATAATATCAAATAAAAATAAATAATAAATAAATCTAACCAAAGAGGTGAAAGACTGTACTCTGAAAACTGTAAAACACAGGTGAAAGACAGATGAGATGACATAAAGAAATGGAAAGACACTCCATGCTCATGGATCAGAAGAACAAATATTGTTAAAATGTCTCTACTATCTGAAGCAATCTACACATTTAATACAATTTCACCAGGATGTTTCACAGAGCTAGAACAAACAATTGTAAAATTTGTATGGAATCACAAAAGACCCCAAATAGCCAAAGCAACCCTGAAAAAGAAAGCCAAAGCTGGAGGCATCTCAATTCTGGACTTCAAGGTATATTGCAAAACTGTAACAATCAAAATAGTATGGTACTGGCACAAAATAGACACATAGATCAATAGAGCAGAAAAGAAAACCCAGAAATTAATCCATAATTATATGGTCAATTCATTTTTGAAAAGCAGGAAAGAATATCCAATGAGAAAAATTCTCTTCAATAAATGCTGTTGGGAAAACTGGACAGTAAAAAAATGCAAAAGAACGAAACTAGATCACTTTCTTACATCATACAGAAATACAAATTCAAAATGAATTAAAGACCTAAATGTGAAACCTAAAACCATAACCATAAAAGTTCTAGAAAAGAATACAGGCAGTAAATTCTTTGACATGTGCTGTAGTGACTGCTTTCTAAATATGTCTCCTGAGGCAAAGGGAGCAAAAGCATTAATAAACAACTGGGACTTTATCAAAATAAAAAGCTTGGGCACAGTGAAGGAAATAATCAACAAAACTAAAAGGCAACCTATATAATGGCAGAAGATATCAGATATGGAAAATGACATATCTGATAAATGTTATTATCCACAATATATAAAGAACTTCTACAACTCAATATCCTCAAAATGAATAATCCAATAATAAATGGGCAGAAGACATGAATAGACATTTTTCCAAAGAAGACATCCATGTGGCCAAAAGACACATGGAAAGACGATCGACATCGCTGATCATCAGGGAAATACATATCAAAACTATAATGAGAAAGCACCTCACACCTGTCAGAATGACTAATATCAACAACCCAGGTATTGGCAAGGATGTGGAGAAAGAGGAACCCTCTTGCACTATTGGTTGGAATACAAACTGGTGCAGCCACTTTGGAAAACAGTATGGAGGTCCCTCAAAAAGTTAAAAATGGAATTACCCGGGGTACCTTGATGGCTCAGTCGGTTAAGCGACCGGTCAGATCAGGTCATGATCTCACAGTTTGTGAGTCTGAGCCCTGTGTTGGGCTCTGTGCTGACAGCTTAGAGCCTGGAGCCTCCTTCAGATTCTGTGTCTTCCCCCTCTCTGTCCCTCCCATGCTCATGCTCTCTCTCTCTCTCGGTAAAAAAACGTTAAAAAAATTTTTAAAAAATGGAATTACCCTACAATCCAGCAATTCCACTACCAAGTATTTAACCAAAGAATACAAAATTACTAATTCAAAGGGATACATGCACCCTAATGTTTATAGTAGCATTATCTCCAAAAGCTAAGTTATGAAAATATCCCAGGTGTCCATCAACTGATGAATGGATAAAGAAAAGAATATATATATATATATACACACACACACAATGGAATATCCCTGAGCAATTAAAAAGAATGAAATCTTAACATTTGCAGTGATATGGTTGGAGCTAGGTAATATTCTTCTAAGCAAAATAAATCAGAGAAAGACAAATGCCATATGATTTCACTCATATGTGGAATTAAAGAAACAAAACGGGCAAAGGGGAAAAAGGAGAGAGAGAGGAAAATCAAGAAACTGGAAATTATAGTGAACAAACTGATGATTACCAGAAGGGAGATGGGTTGAGTGATGGGTAAAATAGATGATAGGGATTAAGGAATACACTTGTTATAATGAGTACTGCATGATGTATGGAAGTGTTGAATCACGATACTGTACCTGAATCTAATATTAAACTATTAACTTACTGAAATTTAAGTAAAAACTTAAAAAAACTAAAAGAAAAAGAAAAAGTATTAATAAAAATAAAATAAAAACAAAAATATTAACTTTATATTATTCTTGGACACAATAAACACATTCTAACACATTGTGGTAATTTTATAAATGATACGATGTTAAAAAAATATAATTTTCTGAGGTCTCTGTGTTTTCAAAAAGATATTTTTCTGTAAATTTGCATTTACCATCCTTCTAATATTTGGGGTCATGATCTAGTTTGCCATTGCTTTTGGAATCTAATTCCTGGGAAATGTTATTTACTATGAATTTCTAAATATAATAAAACTCTAAAGAATATAGTTTTAAATATATATACCATAGGAAGAATTACAAATAGGGAGTTCTCTGACTTCTCCCATTGGGCAAGAAGGTAGAGCAAAAAGAACAAAAAAACATATTGAATGAAATACGTAGAAAATTTTGATCCAGTAAGTCAATTGAGTTTTCTATTCCAAAATAATAAAATGAAATATCATAAAAATGTAATGAAATGGTGTGTATATATGACAACTTATGATCACTGCATACATGAATTATTGTAATATTTACCACATACATATTTTTATATTTCACTTTCTTCAATATTGTTAACCTTATATATTATTCCAGTGGATTTATAACTATTGTATTTTTAAAGCAGTTACTTAAAAATGAATGAGTTGGCTCTTTTTAATAGTGTCTTAATATCATAAAATCATTTGTACAAATATAGATTTACATTTATTTTAACAGTGTTTCCAATTTGCAACTAATTTCTATCAACGTTTTGGTTCAGTTAATCTGTTCTTTAGGGAGGTCATTTATCACTTTATTGTGGAAAAGATGTACTTACATATTTATTGTATATACAATATTTATTACATAAAGGTGTATCTATTATATCAAATATAATAAAATGAGATTTCCTGATATTAAACTGAATTAAAAGAAAAATACAATGTATCAAAGAAAGAAATACATAAAGACAAAGAAAGGGAGAAGAAGGGAGAGAGGGAACTAGGCAGGAAAGAATACAAGAAGGAAGGAAGGGAGGAAAGAAGGAATAAAGGAAGGAAGGAGAGAAGGATGGAAGGAAATAAGAAAGGTCGAACAGAAGGAAAACAAAACATGACATTGTACCTCCTAATCCATTCTGCATATGGCAAAAAAAAAAAAAGGTCCTTTAAATGGGATCTCAGTCATATTGATTACTACCTCAAACACTGGCAAAATTTCTTAAATTCAGGGTTTATAGTTTATAATCAACTCAATAATCAAGCTTCTTTCTTACTTTATTTGTTTTACTTTCTTGACAATTCTAGTAATTTATTTTACAAGTATTTTTTGCATGAATATATATGTAATAAGCTATCTGAACTTCCATCAAAGGAGATTGATTTAAATAAAGTATGATGCATATATAAAATGAACCACAGTTAAATGAGTTAGAGATATATTTGCTGATTTAAAGAAAATATCAAATATGTCTTCTTAATCGAAAAAACAGACACTGTAGAACAGCGGAGTCTTTTTTTGCATAAAGAGATTGAAAATCCATGTTATATAAAAATATATGAACACTGCACATTTTAGGAAAGGTACACAAAGACTATAAAAGTTTTCTCATAGCACTGTGCCTACAAATTGGATGAAATTTTATGTGTTTTATCTATGATACCATTTACAAAATGTATTGAGTGAAGATCTTATCTCTGAATTTTTAATTTTAAGCAAAAAGCTATATTTGTTAAACATTAGTACAAATAAGAAATAAAGTAATTCTGCACAATTGCATATCATATAATTTTCTTCTCAATATTTTAAAATTCTGCAATGCATATAGAATAAATTATCTTTTAATTGAAGATTTTATTTTCTAATTATAGAATAATATACATCATATTGGAGAAACAATAACGTATTTATATTTGATGTTAGCAATATATGCATGTTTTTTACCTATTTGTGGCTTAATTATTTGTTTTTATGTATTATGGATTTTGTATGACATTATCTAAAATATCACCTCAATGGTTATAAATCCTTCCATCATATAAATATCATACTTCATTTTTCATCTTATGAATATTATGTACATCTCTGAGTATCCTGTAAGGCAGAATTAAAAAGTAAAATGTTACATAGCTTTAAAATCTCCTTTTCTACACTATTTTACAATTAAAACTCCCACCACAGTGTGTGAAAATTCTTTTTCCAAGCATTGTGAAAACTGTTTTACTTTTAACTATCTTTGGTAATTTGATAGAGAAAATTAGTTTGTAAAGATTCTTCTAAGAATTAGAAATTAATCATGTGTTTGAATATAGTTTCTCATTTCTCATTAAACACAAACTACACATATTAATGCCATGTTATTTCATTAGACTAATATTATATAATACTATACATAGTTTTTAACATTTTACTTAAGTTTGGATTCAAATTTACAAGATTTATCTGCCTTTATGTCAATGTTTATCCATCATTACATTATGTCAGTCTTGTTTTCCTAATTCTGAACGATCTATTTTTGACTTAAAGTACCATGTTTAAGAAAAATATGTAAGTAATAAAGTTTTGTTTCTTTTTTGTTTCTGTTTTGTTTTTCCCTGACATCTTTAAAAGGATCTTCCTTTTTGTCTTTGCAAGTGAGTTGAGGACACAATATTAATGGAATATTAACTGGTAAAAATCAACAGGGAACCTAAAATGTGCAATACTTGGAGTGCCTGCATAGCTCAGTTGATTTTGACGCAGGTCATGATGAGATCAAGCCCCATTTCGGGCTCTGTGCTGAGAGTGCAGAGCCTGCTTGGGATTCTCTCTCTCCCCCACTCTCTCTGCCCGTCCCCAACTCATTCTCTCCCTTTTTCAAAATAAATAAAGTTAAAAAAAACTTCAAAAGAAGTGTAATCATTTTTTACAACAATTCCTAAATTTTATATCTGAAGATGCATTGAAATTCTGACCAGAGCACCAATCAAATAAACAAAACAACCAGACACAAGGACACCACATGTGGACTGTTGAGAAAGAACAGATAGCACATCTACTCTGGGCTACTTGGCACAGCATCACACTGAATTCTCAGAGATTGCTCTTCCGGGCTAGATTCAAAGGGCTGTTGCATATTGGGAAACATATTTATCTTTATTTTTTCCTTTAAGTTTCAACTAATATATTTTCAAGTATTCTCTGAAAGAAAGATGAATCAAAGGGGTACAATCATACAGAATTTGAAGAATAAAACTTATTGATAGCTTTTATTTTCAGTATACAAAATAATTTCCCCTTCTTGTTAGTTTCTCATTTTGCCTATATCTAATCCCCCAAATATCTCCAACTCCAAATTCCTCATTAGACTACTCCCTTTCAGAGCACTTCATTATTGAGCTAAATACTTATGATTGCACACTATGCACTCACTATACAGTAAGCAGTAAGAGGCACATTTTCTTTTCTTTTTTTTTAAACGGTTATATATATTTTTTTTATTTTAGAGAAAGAGCGAGTGCAGAGGAGGAGCAGACGGAGAAAGAGAGAGAATGAGAGAGAGATGGAAAATCTCAAGCTGAACATGAAGCCTGATGCAGGGCTCGATCCCATGACGCTGGGATCATGACCTGAGCTGATATAGAGTCAGAGGCTCAACTAGCTGAGCCACCAGGTGTAAGAGGCACATTTGCAACACACAGTCTGAGGAACTTTGAAGAAGTCTTTGAGGGAAGATAATTCTAAACCTAAAATAAAAATTATAAGAATGACTTTTGTTTGTTTTATTATATGAAGTATAGAGATGTATTTATTTTCTGAACTGAAGTCACTAATGATCTAACCACTCATAATTGGAGTAATGTAAGAAAATGTCAGGAAGAAAGTGTGTGTGGCTTTATGTGACTTATGAATTTAGATAGAGTTTCTAAAGACTGTCATTAGGCAGAGGATTATCAAGAGAAGCAGTTGACAGTAACTAGAAAGTACAATGTGGAAACAATATTTACTTATATAATGACCATTTTAGTTGTAAAGTTTACAAGGGTCATTCACCTCAGAAAATAGTGGGTTGTAAGACATAAAAGGTATATTAAATATATTCTGAAAAATAATTAAATATATTTCATTCAATATGATGAGGAATAAATACTGATTAGTATAACTATATCTTCCTTCAGTAGAATGTGCTTATTTTAGGAAATAAAGCCTCCTCTTTGTTAGTGAGGGTGTCACTTTACATAAAATAAGTGCTAATTAAATTCAACTACATGTGAAATCCCAGCATCATGCATAAGGACATGTGTTCCTAACATGGTAATTCATTAATAGGAATTTCTGTCTCTTTTTAAATTGCTGCATTGGTGATCTGCTTTTAACTACAGTTTCTTCTGCTTGCTTTCATAGATCACACTTTTCAAAACCTGTCACCAATTCCTTCCTCTTCCATTTCTGAGATTTATCATATCTTCACTCTGACTCACCTTGTAGGTTTTCACCCACTTCAAGAAATCATAAAGTTCTCATTTTTTTTAGTGTGATATCTTGCTAAACACTTTTACAGCAGTGAAAGCACTTTCACTTTTTCCAGAGGTCATTCACCACAATGCAAATGAGTGGCAGCATGAGAGACCTTGAGTGAGGACACAGATGGGCAAGTAGCACCCAAACTAAAGAAAGTGCAATACAGCAATGTGGTACAATCATTTATTGGTTAAGTGTATGAAGTAGTACTTATGTAATCCTACTATTGGGTGCTATAATAAATATATGTGGGTATGGACTACGTGAGTGTGTGACTGTGTGCATATCCATATGACGAATCAACATTTACAGGTATTATTATATTTCATATGTTTATATAATGTGTACCAGGGACATACTTGACTCAATATTTATTAAATTTCTGATTGCTTTTGGACATTTCCTTTTTTACATATTTTGCTAAATTCTTATACATAAAAACAAAGTTTTACACTGGGTGTCTATAACTACTTATCCAACTGATTATTTTCAAATTCTGTTTGTAGTCTGTGAGATTTTTAGTGTTGTATGTATCTTCTACATTTCATAAGGCTCATTAGAGATAATCACTTATTTTCTTTCAATGTAAAAAATGTTTTATTAGAATATTTAAATAACTTTTTGAAAAATTAACAAATTAAATATTAACATATAAGTTGCTGGTGGAAACTCTAAAAGTCAAGATTATTATTTTTTTCTTAGAATATTTCATTATTTTTCAATATTAGATGGTCTATTTGTCAATTACATGTGTGTCATAAAGGAAAACAATGATGAAAACCCAAGATAGGCTTTTTTTCATTATTTTTTCCATATTTCAGCTGTGAGAAAATCTAAAAAGGAAAAACGAAAAGGGCAGAAACATTTTGAATAAATGAAAATTACTGTAAAAGTCTATAATAAATTGCATATTGATATAAGGTGAATGGTGATTAGCTCCTGTTTTCTATCCATCTCCCATTCTCAGATAAAAAGGACTACAGTTATTACTTATCTTGCAGAGAGAGGTATTAGGAAATGACTATTTCTTGATCATTTGATCCCAAACTATATTGTACAGTTGTCTACTGTAGAAGGTCCATTTTCTTTATTTTGAGCGGTTTTGGTGACAGAACAGACCGAACAAAAAGTATTATTTTTCCTTAACCACACATAAAGATAATCCCTTATTTTAGATTTTTGAATCCAGGTATGGAATAATGGCAAAATCTCCTGTTATATATCAAGAATGGTAGTATATAATGTTGTTTTTACTGAAACTGCAATGCTTCTTCAAAAGCAAAAAATAGATTCTCTAGTATCTTTTAAGTAGAAATTTGAGTGAATAGAACTACATTAATTCAAAACTATTCTATTTTCATATCAAGTTTAGGTAATGTAAGTGAATTTGAACTGAGGAAAGATTTGGAATGAAAACTGAACTAATTAATATTTACTTGAGAAAAGTAAATATGTACTGCATCTTCTTATGCTGCATCTCTACCTCTCTCCACCTTGCTCTGTGGCTTGGGAGGCTAAAGTTAAGGAGAGTGTCATTTGATTTGGGTTTGCCTCATTGGAACCTACAGGGAATCAGAGACTGGGAGTAGAAGGAGGCGAAGGTATTATTCCTAGGAATTGCTACCAAATTTGCTGCCTCAGTTTGGTCATGTCTGTCTCCAGACTGTCACCACTCCTGTCATGCAGCACTTTCTATTCAGGAGCCCTCTCTGGTTCTGGTAGTATCATGTTTACCTGTTCAAGACCAACATAATCATCCTGCCTCCTACTGTACTGCACTGTCTCTTCTGGTTCCCTAGACTTTGTCTAGGGAACAGCACTTTATTAAATTGTTGACAGTTTGAGTGTATATATTCTTCCTGTTTGAAAGCTGACAAACATAGCATAATTATTCAAGTATGCCTACTCTTTCCTTTTTGTTATATTTTACTGAAAAATGTGACTGTATCAACTTGCAAACAAATATCATGAAATATTTCATCATAATTAAAACAAATAGCAGCATTCAGGTGAATTTGTATTTATTAATCTGTGGATGCCTGAACAGAATAGATTCTTAATTATTAAACAATACTACTCAAACACAAGAGATGCATAGCAG
>CM053573.1:34719821-34856478 GCA_028646485.1 Cryptoprocta ferox
AAAAATTGTAGGACACAAAGTGAAAATAACACAAAGTATAATTATTTAATAAGCATACTGAGAAAAAACTAACCTCACATATCACATATCAAACAGCTGCTAATTAAATACGATCCCACTTTAAAATGTGTCAAATTAGACATCATTACAAATAAAAACACAAAATGCTGGCAGGGTAGAGTACAAGGGAGATTTATATGTTCTTTTGATTAAGATATAGATTTTTATATATTTCTTGGAGAAGAATTAACAGTATTTATAAAAAGTTATTAAAATGTCCTATGTACTTAGTATTTCATCATCTATATGTGTATATAAAGGAAATATTGAGGGATAAAGATGGAGAAAGAGATTTTAGCAAGGCTATTTGTTAAAAGAGTGCAATGTCAACATACTAAAAACATTTGAAAAATCTAATAGGAGGTTTTTAAATTAAAGTCACAACAAGCCCATAAAATATTCTTGAATGATATATAGCCCTTACAACATGTTTTATAAGAAATATTGCATAAGCCACTCATGTTTAAGCTTAAAAATACTGTGTATAATTTGATTTCCATTCATTGTCATATATAATCACATATATAAAATGTGCACAATTATATGCCTGGAGGAAACAAGAATAAGTATTTGTACTACATCTGGGTGATGCCTTTATTTCTGATTTGTTTTCGTTCTTCCTTTCAACATTTTTTATAACAAATATGTACTATTTTAATTATTTAAAAATGACTTATTTTATGTTCTCATATATTGTCTTATATATGTGATCTGTATTGTCTATCTTCTATCTGCATTATCTCTGATTCATAAAGTGGTATTATTCTCCTGTCCTACTATTCTAAATATTCTCTGTGGCTCTTTTACTTATTTACTTGGTACTGTGGAAAAGACTTCTTCAAATAATGAAACTGTATCCCTTGTTCTACTTTCACTCACTACCCCTCCAAACGTCCTCCTTCCCTACATTCACACACATCAGAAACATTTAATTTGAAGGATACCCACCTGTCTGATATTTATAATTATAACATATAACTTGTAGCACTGAAGTGGCCATAAACAGGCACGTAAACACAGCACAGCATCAGGTATAATCCCAAAATTACTTTTGTAAGAGTAGAGCTGAAAACTGGTTGCTCCACGTGGTGAGTTCCCTCTGAAAGTGTTTACCCTATAAATGCTTCAGATTTTATTTATTTTCACTTCTGAAACATTTCACATAACACAGGTTTCCAACTTTATTCAAAATATTAAAAAAGATAAAAAAAAATACTGGGTGTGTGGTACCAAAAAGCCTGAAAAAGAATATCAAATGTCCCCTGTTTGTGGGTACTTTTTTCCTAATGTCCTTTATAAATTTAAATATTTTTATTGAAGTAAAATTCACATCACTTAAAACTAAGCATTTGAAAGTGTACAGTTGTGTTTAGTACCTACGTAATGTTGTGCAACCACCAACTCTATCATGTTTCAAAACATTTTCATCACCTCAAAACAAAACGTCATACTCATTAAGGAGTCACTTTCCGTTTCCAACTGACCCCACTCGCTGACGACAACCAATTGGCTCTCTGTTCTTATAGATTCACCTGTTTTGATATTTATTTCATATAAACAGAATCCTACAATATGTAAAATTTTTGTCTGACTTCTTTTAGTTACCATAACTTTTTCATTCATTCTACGTCATTCTCTTCTATGGCTGAATAATATTCCATTATGTATATATGCTATTTTTGTTTATCCATTTATCTGTTTGTAGACATTTCTCTTTATTTCCCTACCTTTTGCAACTTTGCAAAAACTTTGCAGCTATTGTGCATAGTGCTGCTATGAAAATTTATGTATAGAATTTGAGTACCTGTTTTTAATTCTTTTGATTATATACTTGGAAGAACTTCTGAGTCATAAGGTATGTAAGCATTCTTTATTACTCATGAGCATCTATTTTTGGGGTTCTTTTCTTTCAGCCGAATTTCAATTTTTGCCTATGCAATGTATAGAATTCAAGAAAAACTGACCATTTATCCATGTCCAAGAGTGAGTCCTCATTAGCTTTGGCTAATTATGATAATCGGATTTCTCTTGCTGATAATTGGTTTAGAAAAAAAAAAAAAAGCCTAAACCCATCAATAAATGATATGCATCTAGGGATTCTTTTAGCCAATAAATGGACATGTGACCTAGGTGAATCAAGCCAGATAAAAGAAGTTTTAGTCAGGCCGTGTAAGGAAGTCTCTTTTTCATCTTCTGGACATGAAAGAGAGGTAGGTATTATCATGAAGAAGCCATAGTGCAACACAAAGATGAAAGGGGTGAACGGGGAGAAATAGAACAGAGCCTCAATAACAGATACTGACCCTCTAGCTAAACTTGTAGTCATAAGAAACAAATTTCATTATTTAAGTTCTTTGAGTCAGATTTTTTTTTACTCGTAGTGGGAAGCATCTATTTAATAACCCCATTTATGAAGTATACACTCTTCCACTTGGAAGAGATTCATTTACATTTATTTCCCTCGACTTATTTATATGTTTACCCATTTATATTTCCTTAGAGACATCTGACTTAGTAAATTTAAAAAAAAAAATATTTTTCAACTAAGCCTTCCCAAATGATGTTGTATATCTGTGAGAAGGGAGGTAATAATTTTGATTACATATCCTCTTTTCTATATAATATATAATATACATATAATATTATATAGAAAGAAGACATTTGATGTTATGTCTTAATGAAATAAAGCAATATATTTATAATAGCTGTGTAGTGTAATGTGTGTATATCTGATAAAAAGTATTCTCCTCCCCATTAACTTTACAGTGCCATGAATTTCCTCAGAAATAACTTTGAACACTGAAATATGAACAAAATTATTTCATGTCAAATATTTATTTGCACTATTACAAAAATTTTAATTATATTACAATATAGTAAAATTCCACTATGAATCACATATAGAAAGTTAATGTTTAAGCATTTAACGTAAGTGTTTAAGAAATTTCCTCTGGATAATGAAAAAGATTGAATTTATTGTGACACTGAGAAGTCTTTTGAGTAAATAATCATCTGGGAGTTGAGGAATTATCAATAAAGTACACTTACAGTTCTTGAAACAACACAAAGGAAAATGTTTATATTGCTATTTTCTTTATGACAAGAGAGAAAGGTAAATGTATCTATTTCATTCAAAAGTTCAATCAAGGGGTTCTGGTTTGCTCAGTTGGTTAAGCATCTGACTCTTAATTTTGGCTCAGGTCATGATCCCAGGGTGATGGGATTGAGCCCTGTATCAGGCTCTTCACTGAGTGTGGAGCCTGCTTAAAATTCTCTCTCTCCCTCTGCCCCTCTCCTCTACTCATGCACACTCTCTCTTGTTCTTTAAAATCAAATAAAAAATATTAAAAAATCAAAATAAAAGCTCAGTCAAGACATTATTAAAAAGTTAAAAAGAATGGAGACTAGAAAACATTTACTTTTTTTATCCTAGTTAGAAAAGCTTTCTGATTATCTAAAGACTCCTCCTTGTCTCCCTAGTATTAAAGTGTAATGCTATATTAATAAAACCCAGAGATTTAATATGTTGACATTTGTGTGACTGAGCATATTAGAGCATAAGGAACTGTTTAAACTATTCATCCCTTAATATTTTTTTTCTAATAAAAGAATCCTTGAAAATTATTTTATATGTAGAAAACTAATTTTATTTTTTCATGCTTACTCATAGAATGATATATAGCATGATAACACAAAAAATATTAAATGGCATAGAAAGTAAATTACCTTCTCAAACAAAATCATCTTTTTCTAGAAAAGTGAAAAATTACTTATGAATAAGTGTATTTTTAAAATCATCTACAGCTTAAGAAGTACTAATGTAGACAATTCATGCTGCACATAAAATATTAATCCAGAAAATAATAATGGAATTGCTTTGTTTATAGAATATTGTATGAGTTCAATATTTTAAAGAATTACTTTCACATATTGTAAAAGGCAAAGGCAATGTGAAAATTTTATGGAAGGAAATTAAATGAGAGATTTTGAATTATTTTTAAGTAATGTCTTCTCCCAAGTTGAGGATCAAATTTACAACCCTGAGATCAAGAATTACATGCACTACTGACTAAGCCAGCCGGGGCCCTGGAAATTTTTGAATTCTTATCTAAATATTTTGCAGTGGGGTCAACAGGAATATAGCATGAAGAGTTATTATGCTTAGCATATTCAAGCATTTTTTTTAATTTTATTTTTATATTTTATTTATTTTTGAGAGACAGAGAGAGACAGAGCACGAACAGGGAAGGGGCAGAGAGAGAAAGAGACACAGAATCCAAAGCAGGCTCCAGGCTCCGAGCTAGCAGTCAACACAGAGCCCAACATGGGGCTCAAACCCACAAACCATGAGATCATGACCTGAGCTGAAGTCGGACGCTCAACTGACTGAGACACCCAGGTGCCCCTCAAGCATATTTCTCATAGTTTTGATTTCTCTAAATATTATTAGAATTGATATACTATTCTATTTTTATAAATTTATAGTTTTTTCTGTTTTTTTAACTTTATTTTTTATTTAAGTTTTTATTTAAATTCTTGTTAGTTAATATGTAGTGTAATATTAGTTTCAGTAGTGGACTTTAGTGATTTATCACTTACATATAACAACTAGTGCTTGCCACAACAGGCGCCCTCCTTAATACCCATCACCTGTTTAGCCTATGCCACACCTCCACCCCTCCAGCAACCCTCTGGTTTTTCTCTATAGTTAAGAGTCTCTTATGGTTTGCCTCCTTCTATTTTTTTCCCCTTCCTCTATGTTCATCTGTTTTGTTCTTAAAATTCCACGAGTGAAATTATATGGTATTTGTCTTTCTCTGACTTATTCCCCTTAGCATAATATGCTCTATATTCATTTTCATATTCATCCATATTATTGCAAATGGCAAGATTTAATTCTTTTTGATGGCTGTGTAACATTCCATTGTATATATATATCACCTCTTATTTATTCATTCATCAGTTGATGGACATTTGGGCTCTTTCCATAATTTGACTATTACTGATAATGTTGTTATAAACATCGGGGTTCATGTGCCCTTTTGGATCCATACTTTTGTATTCTTTGGAGAACTACCTACTAGTATGATTTCTGGTTCATAAGGTAATTCTATTTTTAACTTTTTGAGGAACCTCCATACTGTTTTCCAGAGTGGTTGCACCAGTTTGCATTCCCACCAACTGGTTAAGAGGGTTCTCCTTTCTTCATAAACTCACCAACATCTGTTGTTTCCTGTGTTGTTAATTTTAGGCATTCTGACAGGTGTGAGGTGGTATCTCATCGTGGTTTTGATTTGTATTTTCTTGATGATGAGTGATGTTGAGTATCTTTTTATGTGTCTGTTAGTAATTTGTGTGTTTTCTTTGGAAATATGTCTATTCATGTATTCTAACCATTTCTTAACTGGATTATTTGGTGGTGTTTTTTTTGTTTGTTTGTTTGTTTTTGTTTTTGTTTTTGGATGGTGATTCCAAAACTAGATTAATATACTACTGTAGAGGAGAATTACAGGCAAATATCCCTGATAAACATGAATGCAAATATTCTCAATGAGATAGCAAATCAAATCAAACAGTACATTAAAAGAATTATTCACCATAATCAAGTGAAACTTTCCTGGGATGCAAAGGTGATTCAATAATTGCAAATCAATCAACGTGATACACTACCTTAAGAAAATATAAAAACCATATGACCCTCTCAATAGATACAGTAAAAGATTTTGAAAGTACAGCATCCATTTTTGATAAAAACCCTAGAAAAGTGGGATAGAGGGAAGATACCTCAATGTCATAGAGGCTATATATGAAAAACCCACAGCTAATATCATCCTCAATGGGAAAAACTGAGAGATTTTTCCTCTACAGACAGGAACAAGCCAGGGATGTCCACTATCACCATTGTTATTTAACATAATACTGGAAGTCCTAGCCTTAGCAATTATACAACAAAAAGAAATAAAAAGCATCCTAATTGACAAAGAAGAAGTCAAACTTTCACTGTTCACAGACAGCGTGATACTCTATGTAGAAAACCCAAAAGACTGTACCAAAACTTGCTAGAACTGATATACAAATTCAGTAAAGTCATAAAATACAGAAATCTGTTGCATTTTTATAGTTCAATAATGAAGCAGCAGAAAAAGAAATCAGGAAATGATCCCATTTACATTTGCATCCCAAACCATAAGATACCTAGGAATAAACCCAACTGAAGAGGTAAAAGATCTATATCTGAAAAGTATAAAACACTTATGAATGAAATTTAAAAGGACACAAAAAATGGAATTCCATGCTTGGAATGGAAGAACAAATGTTGTTAAAATGCTTATACTACCCAAAGTAATCTACATATTAAATGCAGTCCCTATCAAAATACCACCAGCATTTTTGACAGAGCTAAACAAAATATCCTATAATTTGTATAGAATCACAAAAGACCTCAAAAAGCCAAAGCAATCTCAAAAAAGCAAAGCTGGATGCATCACAATTCTGAATTTCAAGCTATATTACAAAGCTGTAGTCATCAAGACAATATGGTACTAGCACAAAAACAGACACATAGATCAATAGAACAGAATAGAAAATCCAGAAATGGACCCACAACTCTATGGTCAACTAAACTTTGATAAAGCAGGAAAGAATATCCAGTGGAAACAAAAGACAGTCTCTTCAACAAATTGTGTTGTGAAACTGGACAGCAACATGTAGAAGAATGAAACTGGACAACTTTCTTACACCATGAACAAAAATAATTTCAAAATAAACGAAATACCTAAATGTAAGACAGGAAACCATCAAAATCCTAGAACACACAGGCAGCAACCTCTTTGACATCAGCCTCAGCAACCTCTTAGTAGGCACATCTCCAGGGGCAAGAGAAATAAAAGCAAAAATGAACTATTGGTACTTCATCAAGATAAAAACCTTCCGCACTGCCGGAGTCCAGCTCCAGCAGGTCCAGGGTTCCCTGAAGAATGAATGGTTTTGGCGAGAGAGAGAGAGTGAGAGAGCCTCGAGTTTCTTTCTGATCACCAGGCAGGCATCCCTACTCTGTCTGATTCTCTCGCTTTATTTATGGAGAAAGTTACAAGGAGCAGAAAGAGCAGTAAATGATTTCTCATAGATAATTTTTACAATTTTCTAGGACATGGTTTCTGCAGAAGTTACAATTCTAGTAGTAATGATTGTCATAAAAAACTTAGCTACAGGCACTGATGCTATTATATGGGAAGGGCAGGTATTTTTTACAAAACCTCAAGTATAGCCCTAAGGAAGAGACCTTTAACCAAGAGGCAGACAGCATTGTTTAGTAAAGGTCAGTTTTTTATGAGTAAGAGTCATTAGGCTGTTTATAACTCTAGGAGAAAGTTCCCAGAAAAACAGGATTCCCAAGAGACATAATGCCTGCTCTCACAATCCCAAAGATGAATGATACATTTTATTGCAGTAGTGACTTTTGCAACAGTGTCCAGGCCCAGAAAGTAGTGAGTTATCAGTTAATTGCTCAGCTGGGAGGAAAATTATATGTTGCTTGCCTTAGCGCATTAGGGTGTATCTAGTTTACTCATCTTTTCCCTTAGGGACAGGGCAGGGGGACAGGCCGCTCCTGACACTAATCAGCAAAGCACTCCAAGGTTTGGTGCCCAAGCACAAATGAAAGTTACAAGAGGGTAGATATCGGTCGCTGCCTGGGGGCAAGAGACCGTGCAAACTTGCCGTGCCCTCACCAGGAATTTTCACTCAGCCGGTGAGTTCAGACAGCTCCCAACACTGCACAGCAAAGGATATAATCAGAAACTCAGCCTATGGAATGAGAGATTTGCAAATTACATATATGATATAGGGTGAGTATCCAAAATTTACAAATTTATAGTTTTAAATACATTATTTGCATAGGACTAGAACTAATTTTGTTGAAAATAAAATTAAAATTCATGTAGCTATTATTTTAACAGAAAATTTACTTATCATAGGTACTCAATATTATGACTAATTGTATCATTTTCAGATTTTGAAAATATTTGTGTAAATATGTTGTTATTTGAGCAACCTAGTATTTTCATAGATGGAGGAAGTCCATTGGATGTAAGTAGAGAAAAATACTTTTTAGGGTAAAAAAGTTATAACATTATTGACTAATTAAAATAGACTTAAATTATTGAAAAGGCAGTTTTTTAAAGGACTAATTGAATAATTTAGCCATATTCATTTGTGACTGAATACCACTCAAAATACTGAATTATATGAAAATTTCTGAAGCAAAATTAGAAATTATATGCAGACCTTAAAGTAGAACTTAATGTACTTAACTATATACAACATCTACCTATATACCCACATAGATCTCTGTCTAGCTAGGTTTTTGTGTATGCTTTTACTAAGAAAATGTTATTTTTGGTAGCCTTTGGAAATGGCTAGGTTAAATAGCTTAAGCATTATTGTTTTGTGTTGTAAATTTTTTTGTATTGCTTGACTTCTTATGATTTATATAAAATTATTTGTAAGGAAAAGGTCAAATAAACTGATCTGTTGCTATATTATACAATCAATAATTTAAAAATGAAGCTATTAATTCAACTGGTTGAAATAGGTAAACCATGAATGACATAATTGTTCAAGCTGTTAGAAAGAAATGTAGACTGGGAATAAAGATATAAATTGACAATCGAAACTCATCACTATATTGATGTTTGGTATAAAGACACCTAGAAACTCTCTAAATTGAAAATATCTGTAACTGGAAAAAAATTACATACGCTATTTTTTTATTTAAAAATTTTTAATGTTTATTTATTTTTGAGAAAGAGAGAGAGAGAGAGAGAGAGAGAGAGTGAGAGAGCGAGCATACTAGCAAGGGAGGGGCAGAGAGAGGGGGCGACACAGAATCCAAAGCAGGCTCCAGGCTCTGAACTGTCAGCACACAGCTTGATGCAGGGCTTGAATTCACCCACGGTGAAATCATGACCCGAAGTTGGACGCTTAACTGACTGAACCTCCAGGAGCCCCGACAAAATGCTATTTTAACTGCAAACATGTGTTAAATGGCAAATAAGTAAAAAAAAAAAAATGATCCAAAATGTAAATGTTTCTTGTAAAGGATTAATGAAGCCGCTGTTGTTATTTTGTAATTGCAATAATACTCCTTTTATTACTGCTTAGTCAACACCTAAAATGGATCAACTTAGCCTGGATGAAAAAAAGGATACTATATGGTCCTATATCTTATGTACTCAAGGCACCATTGTAAAGGACAAAAACCAAACAACAACAGCAACAAAACATTAACAGTAACAAGAGCAGTAGGTGCAACGATGTCAGAACATGAAACAACGGGGTAAGACAAATGTTACCCAGAAAACTATATGTAAAGTTACACGTGAGAAATACATAATAAACTGATTTTTTTTCATGAGGTTGCTGACAGAGTGGAGTCATATCAAAATATCTTTAACAAGGAAAGTTCTAATCAATGCTACCATATGCCCTTTCTCTTCCATACCATTGAAAGAGTCCATGATTGCATGGACTTACACCTAAATTCCTAAATGTTGATATGTGAATGAAAACTCCTTGGCATTTATTGGAGTTATAGTGTTTCTGAAAATCATACTTAGTACAATTTGCTGATTCAGACTATTGACTTCAATTGGGATACAGCATATTGATTAAAGTGTAGACCATAATCCCACTAAAAAATGTGTACATTTTAATATTTCACAGGCTTTTTATAACAACCATGACTTCTGCTATGAAAGATATAATATATCCGACGAACACCGAAGGGAGCACAAGAAATATGCTCTTGTGAATTTTCCAAACTCACACACAAAAAAGAGAAAATATTTCTAGTAAAGAGTGACATCCCTGTGTTTCAACTGTGGCAGCTGACAGGTATTAAAACAGAAAGTAAAATGTTACTTAGTAATTGAGTTAAAAAACAACAACAACGAGGTGATCTAATATTTATTGAGCACCTATTTTTGCCATGTAATTTCACCTGTATCATGTCATGTCATACTCAAAACGATATTCTTAAGTAAAAGTTACCCTTTCTTTATTTTTTTAAGTTTATTTTTTATTTTGAGAGAGAGAGAGTGCACTCGCACAGTGGGGGAGGGGCAGAGAGGGTGAGGAAGAGAGAGCATTCCAAACAGGCTCTGCACAGTCAATGTGGAGCCAGGTGGGGGGCTCAAACCCATGAACCATGAGATCATGACCTGAGCATAAGTCAGACCAACTGAGCCACCCTGGCGCCCCTACACTTTCTTTATTCTAAATATATTTCTATGAGCTTCAGAATTATAGAGGAAGCTTCCAACAGTTAAGCAACTAGTGCACTTCATTCTCACCATCACAGAAATTTAAAAAGGAAAGATTAGGGGTAAGTGGATAAATCACACAATTGAAAAAATAGCTTTTATTGGAGTATAACATATGTAAAGAGATAGCTATGAGTTATAACTATGCAGCTCAATGAAAATTTATAAAGTGAATTCTCTCATGAAGCCAACAACTACATCAAGAAATAGAATATTACCAGCATCAAAAATATCTCTGTTGCCTCCTTCCTGGCACTAGGATTATTGGTGCCCTAGATTTTCATGCTATTGATTTGTTTTTCTGTTTCTGATTTTTATATAACTGGAATCATACAGTACATATTTTTAAAATCTGGCTCTTTTTTCTTCAAATTTGAACTTATGAAATAAATTCATGGTGTTGTTACAGAAATAGGGTGGTCATCTTCAAAGGTACAATGTGTTTCACACTTTGCTTTTGGTGGCCAATTATGTTGCTCCTAAAATAGGGTTACTATGGATAGTTCTTTTACAAACATCCTTGTGCATGTGTTTTTGTGAACATAGGTATACATTTCTCCTGGGAAAGTGAAGAATTACTGGGTGACAATGTAGATATATTCAGCATTTGCAGCAAATACCCAACAATTTTTCAAAGGAACTATATCAATTACACACCCATCAACAGTGTACCAGAGTTCCAGTGTCTCCATGACTTTGTTCAAATGTCATTTTATATCTTTAAAAATATATATTCATCATCATGGATATGAAAGATACAGACTATCTTTTATGTGGTTTTAATTTTAATTTCCATGGTTATTAAAAAGTGGAGAGCACATATTTATATATTTATTGGCCATTAGGATGTCTTCTTTTGTAAAAGGATAAAAAACTTTTTTGCCCATTTCTGTTCTTTATGGGTTGCCTTCTTTATGCTTTGTTTAAGAAATACTTGCCTACTCTGAATATATGATTAGAGTCTTTTGTGTTTTATTCTAACATATTTATTGTATTACTTTAGTATTTTGATATACTGTCTTTTTTGGTACATAATCCATGATTCTTATATTAGTATATAAAATTAATTTTATATGATTGTCCAATTCATCTAGAATCATTGATTGAAAAGATTATTCCTTTCCGACTGTGTCAGTGTCAACTTTGTCATGAATCAAGTAAACCTAAGTTTCAATTTATTAATTTCTGCTATGTTACCTTTACTTATTTCTGCCAATGCTATGATGTCTTGTACTTTTAGACTAAATATTTATATTTATTATTATACATCCTACTGATTTGTCCTTCAATGTAATCCTCACTATTTCTTAACCTTTGAATTTCCAAAGAGAAACTACTCAATTTCCACAAACAACACATTGGGATTTGGTTGGGATTGCAATGGCCTGCAAATCAATCTGGATTTGACTAAATCTTTTACACTTCTCAGTGCAGAGATCTTGCAAATCTTTTGATAAATCTATTTCTATATTTCATTTAAGTGATAATTTAAATGGTATATTTCACTAATTTAATTTTCTATTTGAAATATATGTATAGATACACAAACATATTCACGCCCATACGTATATACACATACATATGATGTATCACTATGTAGATATTTTACTTTTTTCTTGTTGTAGTTCTGCTAAATTGCATTTTCCAAGAATCATACCCATTTTATCAAACTATTATATTTAATTATAAAATTATTTATAATGTCTTATTATATTTTTAATATATTGAGAATCTCCAATGTAACTTTATTAATCTGCATATCAGCATTTTATACCTTTTCTTCCTCCCTCTTTTTATCGTCTTCTTATAGTTATATCAATTATTTAATGATTTTTAAAAACTTCATTTTGATTTTGATATTTTTCTAATTTAAAAATGTTCATCTGCTTTACTAATTTTTTTAATTTTTATTATTCTTTCTTTTTATTTCCCTCAAGTTTAACTATCTCATATTAATATTTCCTTCATAGCTAGTGAGATTAATGCATATATGCATTGGCATTTTATTTTATCATTTTCATTATATTTATTCTTGTCATTTTTGTCTCCTATAGGTTTGTTTTTTTATTATTATTTTTTGTTTTGTTTTTATTATTTCTATGAACCACTACATGTTAATGATACTGATCTTTTGGAAATGAACATTAATATATTTTTACAAAATATAATTGTACCAGCTGGAAATAAAGTAGTAAGACATGGAAATCAACAACACTAACATACCTAAACAAAAATCAGTTAAGGGTATAGTAATGAAGATATATCTTTAAATATCAACAAAGAAGGTAAAGTACTTAAGGATAAATTTAAAAAGAAATTTGCAAAATCTATATGAAAAAAACTTTAAAATATCCCTGAAAAACATGCTCAGCATGATGCCCGCTTAAGATTCTTTTTCTCTCTTAAAAAAAAAAAAGAAAAAAGAAAAAAAATGGATGGCGGAATAGCAACACCCAACAGAAAATTGGGCTAAAGTGATAAACAGACAACTCTCAAAAGAAAGTATAAAATTGACCATTAAATTTTTCTTTCTCTGACTGACTTATTTCACATAGCATAACAAATATCATATGACTGGGTGCCTGGTTGGCTCAGTTGGTTAAACATCTGACTCTTGGTTTTGGCTCAGGTCATAATCTTGAGATTCATGAATTCGAGTCCCCCATTGGGCTTTGCACTGACAGTGTGGAGTCTTCTGGGATTGTCTCTCCCTCTCTCTCTGTCCCTCCCCCACTTGCACTGTCTCTCTCAAAAGACATAAATAAACTTAAAATATATAAGAGAGGCAAATTAAGAAACAGACTCTTAATGGTGGAGAACAAACTGATGGTCACCAGAGGGAAGGTGGGTGGAGGGATGGGTTAAATAGGTGATGGGGATTAAGGAGGGCACTTGTGATGAGCACTGGGTGTCATATGTAAGTGCTGAATCACTAAATTGAACATCTGAAACTAGTATTACACTGTATGTTAACTAACTGGAATTTAAATGAAAACTTTAAAAAAATGACCATCACATTTTTTAAAGGTAATTTACACTCAAAAGAAGAAAAATTAACTTTTAAATTACATTGAAATATACTTAATGTTAAAAGACTAAATGCTTTACTCACGATCAAGAAAGATTGTATGAGGAAAGCATTACTTCTTTGAACATACATTTTTGTATAATTTTGACTTTTAGAACCATGTCAATATTTACCAACTCAGAAAAAAATTTTTGAAAAGACTGAGGAACAACAAAATCTATAATGGAGGATAAAACCAAATAAATCCAACTATATTTCAAATGATAACCATTGTGAGTGGCTAACTCCAAAGGCTATTGAACAGAGTATTTTGATGATAAACCCTCAGATTAAAAGTACAAAAATATAAAACGACCTAAAAATACTAATAATCTTCTGAAGTATGTACTTTCATCCTTCCCATTCTAAAGACAAGAAACCACTAATTCTAAAGCACTTCCCATTCTAAAGAAGAGCACTAAAATGATTTTCTCAAACTGAGATATATATTTGGAAATAGCGAATAATTATATCAACCAGTATTTAAATCATTATCTTAAATACAATTCCAAACACATTATTTACACATATTATTACAAGAATTCTTCAGTATGAAAAATCTCATTCTTTCCAGCTACTATGTGCCATAGTAAACAAAGAATTTGTTGAAATGCTAAATAAACCTTTTTTAATAAAAGTTTTATAGGCTCTTATAAAAATCTTGTTTCAGAAACTGAAAGAAAAATGATTATAATGAATTTAAAATTCAAATATCTATGCTAAAAGCATATATTATCTTGATATAACCACCGACAATTAACTCAAATCATTTTTTATCAAGCCATTCATATGTCAGTAGATTTTAATTTTTGAAAAAAAAATAATGCTCTTTAAAAAGTTAATTTTGTTGTTGTTTTGGGTCATAGAATTTAGTCCCAAGATATATCCTAAAATTTTAAAAAAATTGCTTATATACTAATTTAAGAGAAACATAAAATAATATATATTGTTTATTCAAGCAGAGAAACATTGCCAAATTCTTATCAGTGCATTATAACAAAACTAACTGGGGGCACTTAGGTGGCTCAGTGGGTGAAGCATCTCACTTTGGCTCACGTCATCATCTCTGGGTTTGTGAGTTCGGGCCATGGAGCCTGCTTCAGTTTCTGTGTCTCCCTCTCTCTCTGCCCCTCCCCTGATCATACTCTATCTCTCTCCATCTCTCTCTCTCTCAAAGATAAACAAACAAAAGAAACCCCTCACTTTTTATTAAATATTACAGTTAATTTCCCCTAAGTAGTTATTCTAAAGCCCCATTGGGTGATTATATTACTATTATGTTCACACACACATGCACAGACACATATATATAATAATTTTAATATGTTTAATTTTGTACATATGTCTATTTCTCTTGGATTCTCTGGACATCATTTATTACATTAAATCTGAGTAATAGATAGCCAATGGTTATGAAATACAGAATGTTTAGCATATGTTTAATGAGATTATATCCATAATTTACCTGTAATTTAGAGCCAGGTGTTATATATAAATGCATCATGACTATCTCAAATGTAGGTGCAAATTAATTTTAAAAGCTTAAAATCCAATTTAATATGTTTGTGAGATTTTTTTTTCTTTTGAGGTATCTTTAGCCTGCCTTCAAAAATTGATTCAGAATCCTAGGAACTGAAGCAAGATTGATGCTCAGGTTTTGGTATACTCCTGAAAGATTATTTGACACCTTTCCATTTTTGTATGCCATTTGGACCTGAACACTGTGTATTTTGAAATATGCATTTATGATATGAGCCCTTTGAAGCTAATAGAATTCTCAGAATTATGCCTGCCCTGATGTGCAAATGTGCCAAACAACGCCATTTCAAAGACGTCATTCACAGTGAGACAAGGTCTATGATGGTTTAGTACATGACCTCCAGAAATGCCAAAACTGCTTTATGGATTAGTTTGTCTTTTTATTGCCAGGCCACTTTGACACATGTATCATTTCATCTCGGTCTGACCAATAGGTCTCTGTGTCAAATCCATTTGGAGTATAAAGTGTGTTATCTTTCTTAGTGCCTCAGTCTGTTATTTGAAGTCCTGTCTTCTTTGATGCTTTATTGGAAACACTAGGCAAGCACAAATATAAAAAGATGAAAAGGATATCAAATAAGAAATAATAAAATGTTATAGATGCCATCTCTGTGACTTTCATTGTTTAAGTTTTCTTTTCTCTTAATTGTTTTAATGAAGCAGTAAAGCATTTTCTATCTCTTAGGAAAATAAAATGAGAGTGTAAATAAAAAAACCAAAATGAGTTAAAGCTAATAATGTGTAAGAGATATAAACTATAGATATAGTTTGAGGAACAAGAAAAAAGAGGAATTTAGGGATTTTTATTTTGGAGATAAATGGATTTTTTTTTAGGTACAAAAACAGTTTAAGCAAGAATAACTGGCTGCCAGGTAGCTAAAATATTTATAATCTCTCTCCATTTTATATTTTGGGTTGGTTTTGCTCCTTTGTCCACAAGCTATGGCCCTTGGGTCAAAATTGGGTCACTATCCATTTATGTAAATCAAATTTTATTACAGCAAAACATACTCCTCTCTATGTCTCTGTTTATCTCACCTCTCTCTCTCTTTCAAATATATATATATATATATATATATATATTTCCTTTGGCTGGATATATAAAACCTATGACTATAATCATGTTAAAATGCACAATTGGGTAGTTTTCTCAGAATCCAAATAACACAGAAAGGTTAAATATTCACTATCTGGCACTTCACATGAAGAGTTTGTCAATCCTTGCTGGTCTAAATAGTTCACTTCTAAAACGCCTCTATGCCAGTTTTTTGGATCTAATTTACCTCACAAAATGCTAGAAATGTATAGTCAATAGATGAAACTAGTTGAAATAATCTGAACTTATGTGCTATCATCTACAAATATCAAAAAAATTTTTCAAAGAATTTTTGGAGATTTACAAATTATATTTGATGATACTCAAAGAAAGGTATAATTTAAGCCCCAAAAGCAATATCAATTTTTAGAATATGTGTGATTCTTTTTAAAGATTGATTATAGATTCAAAATGCTTTGTCTCAGAATAATATTCATGGATGCTTTAAGAACATGGACAAAAAGTGTGCTATCAAACATATTTTAAAATCAGTACTACTGTTACATCAGCAAGGTCTACATAAAATACAAAATTACTAAAAATATCACATAGCTGAAATTTATTAACACTAAATTTCAGTATAATTATTTAAAGGCAAGATTAAATAGTTTCCTTTTAAAACCTAAAGGAGAACATGATTAATATAAAATTTCAGTTCTACTTTGTAATTTAATATAATATTCAAATAACTTTTAAGGGATAATTAAACCAGGATCTATTCAATAAAGGTTAAAACATCTAAATGTTTTATTCAATATTTTAGATGTAGACATACCAAAAAAAGTTTCTATTATAAACAGCTAATTCAAATCTTTTGAATGTTTCTCTTTTCATATGTATGATGTTGGCTCAACTCCCATAAATATAATTTCATATGCAACATATTTTTCTTTACAGATGAGGTAGAAAATCTATCTTTGGTTTCATTTTATTTGTATTTGGGAAATTCTCTCGAATCATTATTTCAACTAAAATATACATTAAAATGTTAGTAAACCAGGGATGTCTGAGTGGCTCTGTCAGTTACCTGGCTGACTTCAGCTCATGTCATGATCTCATGGTTCTTGAGTTCAGGTCCCTTGTCAGGCTCTGAGCTACCAACTCAGAGCCTGGTTCTGGGTCTCCCTCACCCTCTGCCCCTTCCCCACTGGTGCTCTGTCTTTCAAAACTGAATAAATAATTTTTAAAAATTAACAAAAAAATTATTGTTTTTTTCCTACCATAAATGACTTAAATATAACACACATTTTATGAACTTCAGCTTAAATTGAGAAAAAAGTTTATTTCATCAAATGGTGAGTCAATTAGGTCAGACTTTTTTTAAAAATTTTTAATATTTATTTATTTATTTATTTATTTATTTGGGAGGGGGGGGCAAGCTGGGGAGGGGCAGAGAAAGAAAGAGAGAGAAAGAGAGAGAGAGAGAGAAATCCCAAGCAGTCTCAATGCTGTGAGCACAGAGCCCGACTCAGGGCACAAGCTCACAAACTGTGAAATCATAACCTGAGTCAAAACCAAGAGTTAGATACTTAACCAACTGAGCCACCCAGGAGCCCCAGGTCCAACTTTTTGGTTTTAAGTGAGACAAATCTACTCTGATTTAAAAAAAAAAAATGTACTGGTGTGAACTGATGCACTTTCAGATTTTTGGCCTGGCTCGATACAGGGACTCAAACAACAGCATCAGGACTAAACTCCCATTCCTGTTATTTTCTGCCCATTCTTTTTCTTCTAACTTTATTCTCAGATGGGGTCTCTACTTTTGGACAAGACAATCTGCATTTACAGCAAAAGAAATGGACTCTGGCAGTGTCATGGATCCATCCATCCAGAGTAGCCTGGGAGCAGAATGCATAGGTCTAAATTACCACATAAATCCTGAAATGAAATCCTGAAATGAAACAGAGCTACTCAAAGAAAATAAAAAGCTTTTGATAGGATAAAGGCAATAGATATTGGGGAGGTAAAGAGGAAATAAATATTTATTCAGTAATAACTGAATTTGTGACTATAAAATTAAAGAGAAAATAGAAAGTGGCTATTTGCCCCTTAGATACCAGTTTCATGCGTTATTTTGTTCAGTTTTACTGAAGTATAATTGATAAAACTGTAAGGCAATAAACAGGAAAGTAAGGAAAAGTCACAATGGCATACTATGTACTACAAAAAAAATATTTCAATAATATATCTTGGTCATTGCCAAATTATAACTCTTATAATGAAAATTATGCTTACAAGAATAGTTGCCCTTAAGCTTCAAACATTACAGTAGTATAGAGAGCTAATAAAATTTTGCATTCCTTTTGTATATAAATACTCCTTTTAGATCTAAAACATGTGAAACAGATAAACATGGGGGGGAAATGCTAGGCAAACCATAAAACAGGGTCTTTAAAATTTTTTTTTAATGTTTCTTTATATTTGAGAGAGAGAGAGAGAGAGAGAGAGAGCATGAGTGGGGAAGGGGCAGAGGGAGACTGAGATAGAATCTGAAGCAGGCTTCAGGCTCTGAACTGTCAGCACAGAGCCGATGCAGGGCTCCAACTCAAGAGACTTGAGATTATGAACTAAGCTGAAGTCAGACACTTAACCGAATAAGCCACCCAGGTGCCCCCACTCTGAACTATAGAGAACAAACTGAGGGGTGCTGGATGGGAGGTGGGTGGGGGATGGGCTAAATGGGTGATGGGGATTAAGGAGGGCACTTGTGATGAGCACTGGCTATTGTAAGTAAGTGATGAATCACTAAATTCTACTCCTGAAACTAAAATAACACTATATGTTAACTAACAGGAATTTAAATAAAAACTTGAAAAAGGAAAATAAATAAATAAATAAATAAATAAATATTGAAATGTCAAGGTGAAAAAAGAATAAAAAATAAAACATGAAAGTCATTCTTAGTACCCTTATTAGAAATAATCAATGATTGAAAACCAATATTCTCAATTTGAAACAGTGTAGAGAATATTTTTCTTCTCTTACAGTATATTTGCTCCTTAGAAGTAGACATATTCTAATTGGAAAAACAACTTGAAATCTATTATGTAATATCTTCCTATTGGAATGTTTCTTGTCATGTCAAAAGTTTAGTAATGTTATCTAATAATTTCCACTAAATGTGTATTGATGATAAAATATTGCCTTAATTATGTGACATTTCTTTTGATTTTTTAAAATCTTTTGTTTATTTTTGAGAGAGAGAGAGACAGAGTGTGAGTGGGGAAGGAACAAAGTGAGAAAGGGAGACACAGAATCTGAAGCAGGCTCCCGGATCTGAGCTGTCAGCACAGAAGCTAACACAGGGGTCAAACCCGGCAACTGTGAGATAATGACCTAAGCCAAAGTTAGAAACTCAACCAACTGAGAGCCACATTAAGCGCCCCATTATGTCATGTTTCTAATTATCATAACTCTTGCTTAAGACACCCAAGTAATCAGGTTTCATATCATGTAAATTGATGTCATTGTAATATGTAAGTTGTAACTTGTCCCCAAGATTTACAAGGCATCCACCAAATACAACCATTTGTGAGTTTCTCTAAGTTGAACTCTGGAATCAATAGTTTATTTTTCAGAGAAACAACCAATTTTGTCCAAGTATTTAGGACTCCATTTTTTTCTAATATTTTTTCCTATGTTGCACTGCCTGGTGATTCTAAGACGTTTAACATGCTTTGATAATAAAATTATCAATTCCCTGTTTCTAAAATGTCAAAAATACTCATAACCACAAACATCTAAGAATCCATGATTGTCATCTTTTTTTTTTTAGTACTCAAAGTAATATAATGAAAGAAATATCTATTACTTTTTAAGTCTTAATTTAAATTTGGTGTGCCTAAATAAAAATGTCAATAACCAATAAGTAAAAAACAAGGATCTTCATTCAAAATAAAAGAATTTTGAAAATTAGCATAGAAATATAAAACAATGGGCAAAATGGGTCATACAGGAAAGAAATTGAGAGTAAGATATGAATATCTCAAAATATAATTGAATCACAAAACTATCTGTTGAATCTCTTATACAAAAAGCTCCATTGAACAGTTTATTGGCATTATCTCAGGTTTATCTAAATTGTTTTTATAACCCTAGAGTACAGACCATAATTGATATGAGATTTAGAGAAGTATGGGACTGTCATGTAAGAATAAGAACTGAGGGTAATATTTTCATAAAAATGCACTTTAGTATCAAGTTAACATATTCCTTTATGGGATATAATTTAATAGTTTATACATAGCTCTATTTTATCACCAATGTTAATAAGGAATGAAAGAAAAGAAATAGAGAAAAAGATCGCATTTAGAACAATTACTTGTGTCCAAATGAAGCAAGCAAAAATAGAAATTCAGAATATAACTTAAAAAGTAGTATTGGGGATGCTCAGTGGACCGAGTTCCAACTTCACTTAGGTCACCATCTTGTGGTTCATGAGTTTGAGTCCTGCACTGGGCTCTGTGCTGACAGCTCAGAGCCTGGAGTCTGCTTTGGATTCTGTGCTGCCCTCTTGCTCTGCCTCTGCCCCACTCATGCTCTCTCTCTCTCTCTCAAAAATAAATAGACATTAAAAAAAATTTTAAAGAGTAGTATTGTATTTACTATATTTTAAGTATAAAATGATATCTAGATCTGCAATTTTATTTAAAATCAACTGTTGCCCATTGCAATGTTTATATACGTACTTCACTAACTGGCTAACCAAGTGTGCAAAAGAATAAGAAAGACATAGCCATTAATTTTTTTTTCTTTTCTTTTTGATAATGTTGATAATTATTAATTTTTAGTGTGATATTTCCCTTCACCTTGACCACTATTTCCTTTACCATTGCCCCAAATTTACTTTAATATATTCAGTTAAATACATCTCCTTGACAAATACCTGTGCTTCTATCATTTGTAATCCACATACAACTTTTTATATTCTAACACCTATTCATTTCTTATGTTTTAAAAAACAACACTAAATTAAGAAATTATTTTAGCATTTAAATTCTAATTAAATTAGTGTTGTTTTTTAAACAACACTAATTTAATTAAGAGATTCTTTTAGCATGATGATTTAGCATGATAGTTAAATACAATGCATTTAAAAGTATTTAATTCCTGGGGTGCCTGGGTGGTTCGGCCAGTTAAGTGTCCCACTCTTGATTTTGGCTCAGGTCATGATCTCACAGTCATGGGATTAAACCCTGAATTGTTGAGCCCCATGTCAAGCCCCATGCTGGGCATGAAGCCCACTTGATATTCTCTCCCCCTCCCTCTGCCCCACCCTTGCTCACACTCTCTCTTTCAAAACAACAACAAAACAAAAACAAAAAACAACTAATTCTTCTTCCAACTGAAACCCTCCTAAATCACCAGTAGAGAGTAAAAAGTAACCAACAATATGCTAAGTAAAGGAGAAAAGACAAAGCTGGAACTGGTAAATGATTTACCAGAACAAGGAACACTGAACCTAAGCATCCAGAGAATCTAAGTGGGGGAAGGTGGATTCATACTGCACACATCCACAAAAGCCTAAAGATTGGAGACATCAGTAATCTCTAAGACTGGGTGTTGGCTAGGCTGAAAAGAGAAGGGCTGTTTAAACATAACAAGCGCTTTGAGCCCCAGATCACTTCCTACTCCAGAGTGATAGATAAAGGTCTCTGGATTCAGAATGAAGAGTCATATGATGGAATGAAAGATCAAAGAAGAATGTTTTAAGTGAAACTCTAGAACTCAACCATTAGGCAAGATTTTTTTTTTTTAATTCAACAATCAAAATATTGGCAGTATATCTTATACATTCCTGGCAGGATAGTAAAGTATTACTTTCTGGGAAAATAATATGTTCTAAAATAAAAGATATGCTTTTGAAGATTCTCAACCTAACTTTTAGTCCTAATTACAATACAATGAGCCAGCATTTTAGAATCCTATATGACTATGAATATGCAGCTGAGCATCATTAGATATTTGAGGAAATATCCTCCATTAACAAAAAATGTGCAAAGCACATATGATAAAAACCTTGAAATATTACAAAATACACCAAAATAATCTTTAAAAGTGAGAAGACATAGTATTTATGGTAAAGCAAGTTTCTATATCAAATATGTCAAGCCTCCTAGAGTTAATTGATGAAAATGTGATCCCAATGAATACACTAATGTTAATATGTTTCCTTAAAACTAGATAAGCTGATTCTATATGTCATAAAGAAAATAATTTTAAAACCAATATTAAGGAAAAACACAATGCAATAGAGGAGAAATAAGTGAGGGAAAGTCATTTCACATATTAGAACATATTATAATTTCTCAGTAATTTAAGAAATGCCATATTGAACATGAAATAGCTAAATGGAAGAAAACAAGCAGAGACAGATGTAAATACATTTGGAAATTCTGTGTATGATAAGGTAACATCTCAACTCAGTGGGGCAAAAAAAAAACAATTCTAGATTTCCATTCAGTTCCCTTTTTTCTTTTTATTGTGAGAATCCAAACATTGTTAAGACTATGTCAAACAGAAATGATATTCTTGGTTTTTTTCTCCCCACTTGCTTTTTTTTCTCTCTGTACTGCAATTTGGGTAATTTCTATTGCCATGTCATTTCTTCCATGTACTTTTTCCTTCAGTGTTAGTTCTTTGTCAGTTATCAAAAATAGTCCTGGGGCACCTGGGTGGCTCAGTCGGTTAAGCACCCGACTTGGGCTCAGGTCATGATCTCATGGTTTGTGAGTTTGAGCCCATTGATGGGCTCTGTGCTGACAGCTCAGGGCCTGGAGCCTGCTTTGAATTCTGTCTCCCTCTCTCTCTGCCCCTCCCCCACTCATGCTCTGTCTCTCAAAAATGAATAAATGTTAAAAAAATTTTAAAAAGAATTCCTCTTTCTGCCTTTTCCAGTTGTACCTCTGGACAATGAGGAACTCCTGTCCATACTTGGAACCATGGGGCCCAAGGGACCTCTGCAGGCCATGCAGGTCTTTGAACACAAGAAAATGGTCACAGCTGTGGTGCACTGAAAACAGGGCAATGGCCTCATCAAGGTAAATGGATAGCCCCTGGAGATGATGGGGCTGCCATGGTGCAAAACGACCTACTTGAACCTATTCTGCTTCTAGGCAAGGAGCTATTTGCTAGTATGAACATCCAAGTTTGCATGAAAGTTGGCAGGCACGTGACCCAGATTCATTCAATCCTCCAGTCGATCTCCAAAACTCTGGTGGCCTGTTACCAGAAATACTTGGATGAGGCTTCTCAAGAGATCAAAGGCATCCTCATCCAGTAAGACCAGTCCCTGCTGTTAGATGATCCAGATCACTGCAAACCCAAAATGTTAGGAAGTCCATGTGCTGCTCATTACCATAAATGATAACCCTATCAGGAGGATCAGGATTCACCTTTATGATAAATAATGGTGGTAGGACTTAAGGTTTCAAATATATATATATATATATATATATATATATATATATATTCTTCATTCATAATATTTTGTTTTTCATTTCTAGCATTTCCAATTTTCACTTTTTCATGGAGGTCATATCTCGGCTAAAATATCCCATCTGCCTATGAATGTTTCAGTAGTTTTCATTTTATCTGCACACATGGCAGCAATTTTTATTCTGCATTCTTCCTATAGGGAAACTCTTTGAGTCTTGCCTTTTCTTGGAGGGGCATGTCACTGTTCCAAGTTTAGTTCACCTGGTTGCCTTGAGAACTCAGCACTAAAATTGGCTCAGAAACATTACAATTTAAATGGAATCGATGGATTTTTCTTATGGTTTGGGTGAGTGTGATGTTTTCTTGTTTCCATTTAATTCCAAACTGAGAGAACAAAGGTTGAATAAAAAAATCAAATCATTAAAATACTGGACGAAAATATGAGCAAATTGCCTTATAAAATGAGAAAACAATATTTTAAACTATGAAAAATTTGACATCTAGAAGTTTTTTATTATCTGCAAATAAGAGCTGCTTCATGGCAGAGGATACCTTAAGTGATATCAAAAGAGATGACAAACAGAAATATATTCACAGAAGAAGACAAATCTTCTTCATATAAATATGGATCCCAGTAATTGATAAAAGACAGACAAATTCTACTAAGAAATCTCAGTAAAGCATATGATACTTCACAGAAAAAGTAATACAAATGGCTCTTAAGCTTATGTGAAAAAAATGCTCAAACTCTATAATAAGTGTGTCAATTATGTAGAATTGGCATTATAAACACTGTAAAAATCAGTACTTAAAACAATGTTTTTATTATTGTTCTGTGCATATCTATGGATCTGAGCTGGGCTTGCTCTCCATCTGTGATCAGCTGGTAGGAGGCTGAGGGTACTAGTCTCATCTAAAATAATGTCACTCACTTGATTGATGGTTGGTAGTTTGTGGGCTGGCTGTTAGCTGGCTGGGGTAGTAGAAGTGAATGGGCCTCATTATCCAGCAAGCTAGCCCAGGCTTTTTTAAATGGTGGTATAATTGTTCCAAACAGAACAAAACAAAACAACAAAACAAAAAACCAGATCAGAAATATATATTATCTCTTGAGGCCTAGGCTCAGAATTGGCACACTGTCACTTCTGCCAAATTACATTGCCAGAGTATGTCATAAGGCCAGCTCCTGATCAACAAGTGAGGAAATAGTTTTACTTTGTAGTAGTATTAACTGAAAAATCGCATTACAAAGAATATGGATACAGGGAAACTGGAGAATTGCGGTTGTTTCTGTTATCTATCTACCACAATAAAAATACAAAGTAAAACTATACTAAGGTAAAATTTTTCACAACACAGACTGGCAGAAAAAGGGGGATGATGTGTAATAACATTTTCTTTGGATAACTATGTGTAAATAGGCACCCTTATTATGTCATATGAGGGCCTTTTCAGCAATTTTCATCAAAATGCAAGTGCATTTACCCTGTGACTCAGCAATCTCATTGTAGGGACTAACATGCATATATAATTTATCTGGCCTGGGAAGTATGTAAATGTTATCTCTTACCAAAATAGGCAAAAGACTATTAAAGAAATGACCATTAATGGAAATCAGTTTAATAGACTCATAGATTCATATGCTTATTAGAATGATGCAAAAGAGTCAGAAAAACTGGTAATATATGCGAGAATGTTGAAAATTCTTGAAAGGATACTCTTGAGGGGAGAATTTGGATTTACATAGAAGTATGTAGGATAACACACAGTTTATTCACAAAAATATGACACATACAATATATTGGTCCAGATATAAACTGTTCAAAAGTGGTGGTAGGAGATTTAGAGAGTTTTTTCTATATTTCCATATATAACTAACAAAATCATCAAAAATATAAATTCATCACTTGAAAGTACAGATAACTGAAGGTTATTCATCATTTCAGATTCAAAGGGATGACAGGAAACAAGTGCTGAAGAGAATGGAAGAGCAAATACGGACTTTCTAAGTAGCACCAAGGACCAAGTAAAGGTTGTCGATTGATTGACACACTGCCATATACTTTCTTCCAGCCAGTTCCAGCTCCCTATGCACTGTGTAGTGAGAGTGCTCTTAACAGTGTGGTAGTAAGAGAATAAGTGAGGGTTGAATTTAACTGGAGTTTCATTTTTTTCTTAAAACATAAGGTGAAGAAAGTGAAAAGTGCTTGTAAGAAAATTAGACTAATACTCCCTAAGCTTTAAGTTTAGTAAGGGAGGGAATTAGGTCACAAATGAGTGGTAAGTCAAATGGGTGTAGGTCCCAGTGGGGTCACAGAATTAGAATTGGAACTATTTCCCAAAGCCTACATGCATACTTTAGCAGGCATCAGAATTGGAACTAGGTATTTGTTAAAGAAAACTAAAAATACAGAAGTTTTGTTCCAGAAAATGGAGTAATAAAAACAAAAAATATGAAAGAAGTGTTAGTAATAACAAAAGAAAGTTATAGCAACAAGGGTGGCTCAGTTAGGGTGAAGGATAGGATGATTAGAGGTGAGATACCAAGAAATTGAGAATACTGGTTATTTCAACAACTGAAATCTCCAGTGAGTAATATAATAGGGAGGGTAGTTGATCATACCAAATGATCACTTAATCCTCAAAATTGTTTATTATTGTTGCTATCATTGTTATTATTATAGAGAGAGCAAAGTAGTGATCTGGATGCAGCTCAGAAAAATACACCATTTCATTGCCTGTTGCCATGAAGAATAAGATAGAGAGTAAGATAGAGAAACAGTGGATGAGTAAAATGGGTTCAAGGGACCACCAGGTTTCAGTTAGAACAAAAAAATTAAAGGGAACATTCTTAGACAAGTTGGATGATACAGGTGTTTTTCTGATGCCTGATAAAGCATGCACGTAGGCTTTTGGAAGTAGTTGTGGGAGTTGAGAGGGAGGGTTGGTAAATGAAGGCAAATAGGATGATGGTAAATGTCATTAGGGTTGTGGATTTGGGAATATAAAATAATCTGGAATTGGGATTTTTTATAGGAATAGCAATAGTGATAAATATTATTATGGAAATAACCTGGTTGATTACCAATGGAGATATTGTTGGTTAGGCAGTGAGAATTACAAGTTAGAGAAGGATTTTTTCTATGGTATTCATGGCTCTGGGGTCCTCGCTTTCCTCTTGTTAATGCAATTTGGATGCCAGTAGGAGGCAGTGGTACAGAGGAATGGGAACGATCTGAATGCTCTCTTCATTCATTCACAATGGAATATGGTATCAGGTTCATAATAAGTAATCAATGATTACTTATTCAGGGGTCCACTAACCTCCCTCTCTCTTGTAGCATCAGAGTTGGCTTTAGGACCGGGTATCATAAGTACGCCAGCAACATTCTATTCTATGACTTTCTTCCATAGTCACATCCCCTTCTTTCTGTATTTTTAATCCCCCCTTTCTGCTTCTAACTTAATAAAGTATGCAAAGTTCCTTAGGTAACCTATTAGGTTCTAGGGAATAGGACATGAACATATTTTGGGGGCCATTATTTAGTCTACCAGATTCTAATCTCTTGTCTCCCAAAGATTCTTAGCCGTCTTACATGCAAAATAAATTTATCCCAAGGTCCCCAAAAGTCTAAACAAACACAATCGACCCAAAGTGCAAAATTTTATCTAAATCTCATCAACTAAAATGTTTCAAATCCTATTATCTAATTTACCTAATTTAGGCATAGGTGGGATTCTAAGTGTGATCCTTCCTAAGACACATCATCATCTGTGGACCTCTGAAACTAAAGAAACAAAGTATCTCCTCCCAAAATATGATGGTGCTATAGGCATAGGTAACTATCATAGATATTCCAATTCAAAAAGGGAGAAAAAGGGAGAAAATGGAAGAAATGAAGGAGTCACCAGTCCCATGCAATTCTGAAACCTACTCTGGCAAACTCCATTAAGTATTGAAGTCTAGGAATAATCTGTTGTGGCTTGTGGCTTCATGCTCTGGACTTGTGCCTCTGATTTCTGAATCAGAGAAATGTAATGTAATGTAATGTAATGTAATGTAATGTAATGTAATGTAATGAAACGTAATGATTGCAGCTGAGTAGTTTTATCAGACTGTTTCCTGACTATAGAGATTTAGCATTCTGACAGCCTTCTTTTAAGTCTTTCTGTCCTTTTTGGTCACAACTAGTGGGTAGTGTTTCTACTGGTATAAAATCCCAAGAACCCCATGACTTCCATCTACGACATGAGAATTTATTCCATTACAGGAGAGATCATACACAGATCTTTTGTAGATAATCCCATTTCTAGTTTTGGTTTTTCTCTTAGGTGATTCAGGGAACACGTTCATTGAGTTTCTAAGATGCTTTCTGATTTAATTGAGAGCATCTGTCACTTACACCCTTAATCTTTCTAAAGAGCCTTTGACTGAATCTTTTGACATTTTCCTCTTTCCAAGATATTAGCTAAAGATTGTACAGCCACACTTCAGTGTTCTTTCTAGAATACATGCTCATAGCAATAAATTTTAGCATATTTTTCAATCTGGAAAGACAGAGTTTCCCAAATCATCAATTCCTGGGTTTTTTTTTTTTTTTTTTTGTATAGTAGTTCTCCCAATTTATTTTTTTCCTCTTATATCTTACTGCATCAAGGAAACAAGCCCACTTCTTCAAGACTTTGCTTGGAAATTGTCTCAGGTAAATGTCCAGTTTCATTGTTTATAAGTTCTACTTTCCACTTAACTTTGACATATTTCTTCTAAGTTTTTTGTCACTATACAACAAAGATTTCTTTTCCTACAGTTTCCAATGATATGCTTCTCATTTTCTTTGGAATCAACAGTGTCGTTAATAACCATATTCCTACCAAACAGATGATTTAGATATTCTTTAACGTGATATATGCTTTCTATATCAGGATCTTCTCTTTTATCCAGATGCTAACTGAGATTTTTAACATTCATATTTATATTCACAGTCTTTTTAAGACAATATAAGCCTTTTCTATCTTGTTATTAAAAATTCTTACAGCTTCTGCTCATTGCTCAATTCCAAAGCCACATTCACACTTGTAGCCATTTAGTATAGCAGTATTCTACTTCCAGGAATCAAAATATTTACAAATTTTCTATTGATGCTATAGCAAATTAGCACAAATTTACTTGCTTAATAAAATACAAATCTATTGTCATATAGCTCTGTAGATCAGACATACTAGACAGTTCTTATTGGCCTAAAATCAATGTGTCAGCAAGGCTATATTTCTTTCTGAAGGCTGGAGAAGAGGACCATTTTCCTTGCTTCTTCCATGTTCTAGAGACCTGTTTCCACTATTTTCAAAGCCAACAGTATTGCACATCTCTGGTTCTGCTTTCTGTAGTGATATCTCCCTTTGACTCTTTTCTATTTTTATCTTTTTTAAAAATTTATTTATATAAATTCAAGTTAGTTAACATATAGTCCTGTACTGGTTTCTGGAGTAGAACCCGGTGATTCATCACTTACATATAACACCGAGTGCTCACCTTAACAAGTGCCCTCCTTAATTCTCATCACCCATTTAGCCAACTCCTCCACCCAACTCCCCTCTAGCAACCCTCAGTTTGTTCTCTGCCTTTTAGAGTCTTTTATGGTTTGCCTCCCTCTCCGTTTTCATCTTATTTTTCCTTCACTTCCCCTATGTTCATTGTGTTTCTTAAATTCCAAATATGAGTGAAATGATATTTGTCTTTCTCTGACTGACTTATTCACTTAGCATAATACACTCTAGTTCCCATCCACATTGTTGCAAATGGAAAGATTTCATTCTTTTTGGTTGGTGAGTAGTATTCCAAGTATTCCGTTGTATATACATACCACACCTTCTTTATCCATTCATTGGTCAATAGACATTTGGGCTCTGTCCATAATTTGACTAGTGTTGATGGTACTGCTATAAATATTGGGGTGTATGTGCCCCTTCAAATTAGCATTTTATATCCTTTAGTTAAATACCTAGCAGTGCAATTGCTGGGTCATAGGGTAATTTCTATTTTTAATTTTTTGAGGAACCTCTATACTATTTTCCAGAGTGGTTGCACCAATTTGCATTCCCACCAAATGTCCAAAACAGTTTACATTTCTCTGCATCCTTGCTAATGTCAGTTGTTTCCTGAGGTGTTAATTTTAGCCATTCTGACAGGTATGAGGTGGTATCACATTGTGGTTTTGATTTGTATTTCTCTGATAATGAATGATGTTGAGCATCTTTTCCTGTGTCTGTTAGCCATGTGGATGTCTTCTTTGGAAAAGTGTCTATTCATGTCTTCTGCCCATTTTCTCACTGAATTATTTGTTTTTGGGGTGCTGAGTTTGATAAGTTCTTTGTAGACAAGTTTGATATGTCATTTGCAAATACCTTCCCCTATTCTTTTAGTGGGCTTTTAGTTTTGCTGACTGTTTCCTTTGCTGTGCAGAAGGTTTTTATCTTGGAGACATCACAAATCCAAACTTCAAGCTGTATTACAAAGCTGTAATCATCAAGACAATATGGTACTGGCACAAAAACAAACACATTGATCAATGGAACAGAAAAGAAAACCCAGAAATGAACCCACAAATGTATGGCCAACTAATCTTCAACAAAGCAGGAAAGAGTGTCCAAAGGAAAAAAAAAGAGTCTCTTTGGTAAATAATTCTGGGAAAACTGGACAGCAACATGCAGAAGAATGAAACTGAACTACTTTCTTATATCATACACAAAAATAAATTCAAAATGTATGGAAGACGTAAATGTGAGAAAGGAAACCATCAAAATCCTAAAGGATAAAACAGGCAGCAATCTCTTTGACCTTGGCCACAGCAACTTTTTACTTCACGTGTCTCTGGAGGCAAGGGAAATAAAAACAAAAATGAACTATTGAGACCTGTCTCTTTCATTTTTAAGAAACACTGTGAAGATTGGGGCATACCCTGATAATCTCATTATGATTTCCCCATCTCAATTTCCTTAATCGCATCTGCAAATTCCCTTTGCCATGTAAGGTAATATAATCACAAATTCTGGGGATTAGGATATGGACATATTCAGAGGGCTATTCTGTCTACCAAATCTCCTTAAAGATATCTATCTACCTATCTATCTATATCTATCGTCTATCTATAATCTATATCCATCTATCTATCTATATCTATCTATATATAATCTATATCTATCTATATATAATCTATACCTATCTATCTATCTATATCTGTCTATCAATATGTTCTCCACAACTGGCATATCTTGCATTATCACTCTGCTCAAGTCTTGGTTATTTCTTTCCTGAGGTATTTCAATAGCCTGTTAAATAGTATCTTTGCCATCATGTTTGTACACTTAAACTGTATTCTCAACATATCACCCTGAATGGCATTTTTTCCAGTACTATCAATATTATACTACCTTGTTCAAAAAACTTCAATGTCTTTTTACCTTACCTATGGTAAAATCTAATAACCTTACAGTGGCTATAAACTTATGGAATTTGTAACCTCCAGTACCTTCCCAATTTCACTTCAAACTATTCTCTACAGTGGCTTCCTCACCGTTTCTACAAATGGTAGGACTATACTCCTTTAACCCAAAGATAAGTTTATTGTATTGCATAATTTTTTAAATGAACTGTATTTCTGTCATCTTGAGAGAGAATTTATATGTTCTTGGTTGACTTTAAAAATATTGATGAAAATATTTGCAGTTCTTATATTGCTCTCTGGTTTGGTTTGATATTTCTATGTCTACCTATATTTCTGTGGTGTTCTAGTTTGCTTTCTAGGTGCTTTTAAGTTTAAGAGGCTATAAGAGAAACAAAAGTAATTAAATTTCTAGAGGATAAATTTAGAAGAAAAATAACAAAAGTAATAATCAGTGATAAGACACAATTCATACAAAAAATACACCTATAGATTGATAGTGTTCATTATAATATAGGCAAAAATAATGAAATTAGAAAACGTTCTAATACACAAAAAAGAAGAAAAAAGATCTGGTAGGAAAAATAGGAAAAATAACTAAACGTGAAAACAATATCAAGTAATTTTAAACTATTCTCTGTCATACTGAAAACTAGAAATCAGAAAACATAAATAAATGTATTCCAAGTTTGAGCATCATTTGTTTTTATACCAAAAACTGCAATGATAAATCAAAACTGTGTGAATGTTGTAGAATGAAACCTGTTCTAGCTACTCAAAATATATACTAACCTTTGGCTCTGTTATGAAAAATTTCCAGATTTTTTATCAGGAGGACATAGTGAGATCCCACTTAAATGTATCCTTATGATCTAAACTAGTGCTTCTTAAAAATTAATGTGTAGTTGAATGACTTTGGAAACTTGTTAAGATGCAAATTATGATGCAGTAGACCTGAGCTGGGCTTAAGTATCTTCAGTCTTAATAATTTTCTGTGAAATGACAATGCTATTATTTATTTGTTGACCCCTGAATAGCAAGTGTACAGAGCAATGATAGATAAATATATAAATAAATTAGAAAAAAAGGCAGTGAAAGACTCAAGATAAACATCTTTATTGCCTAAAAAGGAATACAATTCAGAGATGTAAGGAAAAAATCTGTGAGTGTTGAGCTCTAGGTACTAATAAAGATAGTAGCAGGATGGAACATAATCCTCAGATTATCAGCCTGAAAGTGTTTAATGTGAGAGGAGCCCCTGCAGCCAGTTCCAGAATTTAAAACCAGCAGCTGATGTGAGACTCCTCTATCTGAAAAGCTGGCTAAAAAATAAAGGCTGCTCATGTTAGGCCTGAAGAAATAGCTTTAGAGTAAGTTGCAAGCCTCTGAATGGTGAAAGACAAGAAGCTTTGCAAGCAGAAGTTGATCCAGTTCTCCCACTGGGCCTGTGGATAAATTTTGAGCCCAAATATCACTACAAAGCACGAGCAACAGCCTGTGATTACAACACCTGGCTCAGGACGGAGGCTTATGACCAGGCAGAGCCAACACAAAACTGTAAAACTGTGAAAAAGACAGGCATAGATATAGAAGAACAATGGCTAAAATAATGAAACAAAAGTCCCTCCTACTTAAAAAGTGGCTGCAAAACAAAATTGCCAACATACAAAAAATATATGTAATAACTAATGATAACAAAGATAAGCTTTGCCACAAAAGAAAATGACTTTAGCTCAAATTAAAAAAAAATTTTCAATGTTTAAATTGGAAATATTCAAGCACTCAACATAGAAAGGATGGCCATCCACATACTAATTACCTAGATTCAACAATTATTAACATTTTGTCATTCTTTAGTGTGTATATGTTTATATGTATATATATAGAAAATATACCAAATACTTGCACAGACCTATATGTGCTTTAGCATATATTCATCTGTATAGATGTGAAGGTGTGAGCATACATGTGTGTTATATTTATGGGAAATATGTGCAGGCAAAATGACTGTTTCTAAATATTTTAGAATGTACATCGTAAGACCAAGCAATATCTCCAATATAAATAGTTTTATCAATAGTTTTAGAATTTTTACCAAAAAATGTACTTAAAATCTCAACCATATTCACTCTCAAAATTGTTCTTAAAATGTGTTATATATCTTTTTTTGCATGTGTTAAATCAAATATCCAATCAAGCTTCTTTAGATATCGTTTAAATCCCTTTTTAATCTTGAAACATGACTTCCTCCGCATCTTTTTAATATAACATTGACTTTTTGACAAAACCAGATGATTTCTTAATCAATGCTCTATCTTCTGATTTCCTATAGATTGATATTTATGTCTAAAGACTTAATTAAATGTAGGTAATTTTTTGAATAAATTTAATGATGTTATGTATTTTATTATTATGTAGGTATGGCTTACTCATAATTATTGATGCAAAGTTAATTCATGTATGAAATTTCCTACTCATCTATTAGGTGATCAGGTGACATTATTGGAATATCCTGTTTGCCACCATATTATATCTAATTTTTAAAAAGCACTCATTGGTGTTCTTTCTTAGTATATACTCCTATTGAATATTACCAAGGAGTAATCTGTTTTTTTTATATTTACAATTTACATTGCTAATTCTACATTTATTTTTTGAGATTCTTCTATAAAATAGAGCTTTTCTGAATCGACTGGAATGACATTTCTTATAAAATAAAAAGGATATACTTACAGCTTTTCCCCTAAACTAGCTTCATTTTCTATTTTTTAATGAAAATCCACTTTAATAAATGAAGCGATTGTTGTATTTCAAATAACTGTATGTTTACTTTTTTTTTTGAAAACCTGCCTGTGTTTCCTAGTGCAAAAAACAAACAAAAAAAACCCCAAAAACAAAAACAACAAACAAGGAAAAAATACAAAAAAAAAACCCTAAAAATTGTTTCTGTAAGGTAAAGAAACATACAACTTTAATAGTGAAAAAAGCGCACCATAATTACTATTGTAATTTCTGCAGTTGTCATGTTTTTTTAAGTAACTATCATGTCTGATAACACATTGTAAAGAGCAAGTATGAAAAACATACATTTACATGTATTTCTAAAGACTTATTGAGGATTTTCTGTTGGCATTGGATAACAAACTATATCTACAGCTGCAGTAGCAGAATATGCATATGCCTGTTGTTTCATAACACTGTGCATATTTGGAATGTTACTTCTATATTACTGAGTGCTATCATAACCATTCTGGGAAGTCCCCATTGGATCAAAGAATTGGACCAATTTTCAAATGAAAGTGTTGGTATAGAGTCATCTAAAGTAGAAATATAAAATTTTAAACTTTTACTTGAGTTGCACAGTGGACTCAGATTTTTATTTATTCAGTATTTGAAAGCAATTAAGATCACTGCTTTTGATGTTCAAATTGTCTTGAATTTGGTGATTGGCAGCCTTGTGTCCATATGCTTCACCTTCATTAATCTTTGAACACTTCTTTGCTTTTTTGGCTCCAAACTTAGCCTATACTTCCACGGCTCCACAGCTAAAATCAGACAATTTTCCGAGGAGTCTTGGAATTTTTATTGGGATATGATATTTTAAGAATCAAGATGTGGAAATTAGGAGTGCTTATTCCAACTAATGTATCATTGCTTCTAAGCTCCTTTCTCTTAGTGTTCACTCTTAGTGAACAGAGTTAGGTGATATATATATATATATATATATATATATATATATATATACATACACACATATATTTTTTAAAGCAGATATTGACTTTTGTGTCTACAGTTATAAAGTAAAGAAGGTTCATTGTTCGTGAATTCAAGCTCCTCGTCATGAGCTCTGTGTTAGGCTCTGCGCTGACAGTGTGGAGCCCGCTTAGGATTCTCTCTCTCTGTTCCTCCCTGCTCTCAAAAATAAACCAACATTTTTTTAAAGTAAAGAATTGTTTTCTGAAGTTAAATGACTTTATATTTTCATCTCTTCTCTTAAATAGAAATGATTTATTTTCTAGCATTATTATATTACTCTATTAATGGTACCATAAGTTAATAAAATCAAAAAGGAACAGAACAAAAGAATAATCAAACCATGATTATAGATGGGAATTTCCCCATATTAATCTATATCAATAACTATTTCTCTCTTTTTATGGGACTGGGAATGCATATGCATATATAACGTGTGTATCTCCATTATATGCAATATTAGAAAACTCAAAACAACTCAGATGTCTAAAAGTGGGATAATAGATACATCATTTATGGTATATTCATATAATGTGGTATGGTACAGTACTTACAATAATAAATTTCTTTATGAATAACTTCTCAAAAACAATGTTGAGTTAAAAAAAGCAAGTGGCAGAACAATAGGATATAATTACATTTGAATAAAAGAGAAAATAACAAAATGCCATATACAGTTTGTAAATGTAGTATTTATAGCTCCAGCAACAGTATAAAATATACTAGCGATGGTAGTTACTTTCAGGTAAGAAGAGGGAAGAATATATTCCTCATTGGATAAGAATGCATATTTTTACATACAATTCATACATTTATTAATATATTCATCCAATAACATTTATTGGGACTTATAAATGCTAGTCTTGGAAGTACAATGGTTAATTAAAACACAGTTTCTAAATAAGAATCTGGTAAGGAGAATATATAAATAATTAATAATAAAGATACAATTGATAAATGCTTCAGAACTGACTAACAAAAGACCCTTAAAGAGAAAACTACACATCCTTGAATGGTCAACAAGGACTTTGGAGAATGAGAATCTTATGATAAAACCTGAAGTTGATAAAGCAATGAAGAAAATAATAAAAATTTCATCAAGGAGGCAGCATGCCCAAAGATCTAAGTTCAAAGATGGCATCAATGGTATGTAAGCAAGCATTACTGGCAGAAACCAAGTAGCAGTAGAATACTTGAATATGCCACTTTAAATAATAAAAAAGCAACTTATAGAGAATTTGAAATTATTAGAAAGGAAAGTTGAAAGAAGTATGCTTGTGTGTGTGTGTGTGTGTGTGTGTGTACACATATATGAAATCATTTATTCATTAATTAGTTCTTCAAATAAATTACAATAATATAGCCTCTACTCATTTAAAGAAGAAATGAATGATTATTAAAAGCACAAGACTAGAGTTGAGATAAATAAAATTTTATTAAAAACATTTTTTAAAGTTTATTTTTGAGAGAGAGAGAGACAGAGTGTGAGCAGGGGAGGGGCAGAGAGAGAGAGACAGAATCTGAAGCAGGCTCCAGACTCTGAGTTGCCAGCACAGAGTCTGACACCAGGCTCCAGCTCACAAACTGTGAGATCATGACCTGAGTGAAAGTCAGATGCTTAACCAACTGAGTCACCCAGGTAGCCCTAGAAAAAATAACTTTTTAAAGTGTTTTTCTAGTTTCATACCTTTCTCGTCAGGAAAATCCATGGTATGACTTTGACCTTTAAATTTCTTGAGATATGTCTTTTGTTCAACACGTGACCTATTCTGAAGAATGTTCCACACGTACTTGAAAATAATGTATATTCTGTTGTTTTTTTTTTTTTGATGTTTATTTGTTAATTTATTTAGAGAGACCATGCATACTCAGGAGAGGGGCAGAAAGAGAGAATCCCAAGCAGACTCTGTGCTGTCAAGAGTACAGCATGACAGGGCTCCATCTCATGAACAGTGAGATCATGACCTGAGGCAAATCAAGAGTCAGACACTTAACTGACTAAGCCACCTAGGCACTCCAGTATTTTGTTGTCTTTGGTTGGAATATTCTATGTATATCTGTTAAGTCCATCTTCTCTAACGTGTCATTCAAAGATACTGTTTACTTATTGATTTCTACCTGGATGATCTATCCATTGATGTAAGTGGGTTTTAAAGTCCCCTACTATTATTGTCACCATTAACTTCTACCTTTTTGTCTGTTAATATTTGCTTTATGTATTTAGCTGCTCCGGTGTTGGATACATAGATATTTACAAATGTTATGTTCTCTTGTTGGATTCATCCCTTTCTCATTATGTAAAGCCTTTCTTTGTCTATTGTTATAGTATTTGTTTTAAAGTTTATTTGGTATGACATAAATATTGCTACCAGGGCGTTTTTTTTCCACTTCCCTTTTGTATGGTAAATGTTTTTCCATTCCTTCATTTTCAATCTCTTTGAGTCCTTCCATTCTGCCACTCTAAGTCTTTTGATTGGAGCACTTACGGAGTTTATATTTAAAGTAATTATTGATAGGTATATGCTTATTGCCATTTTGTTAATTGTTTCAATTGTTTTTTTAACAATTGTTAATTGTATTATTAATTGTTTTCATGTTAGTTGTTTTTATAGTTCTTTTCTGTTCCTTTTTTCTTCTTTTGCTCTCTTTCTCTATGATTGATGAGTTTCTGAAGTATTATGGCTGGTTTTCTTTCCATTTATTTTTTGTATATTTATCACAGGCTTTAGGTTTGTAGTTACCATAAGGTCCATATATAACAACTTAAGTATATACCAATCTAATGCATTTCTGGACTCCTGGATAAAAGGTATATTTTCAAATAGATTTGCAACATACTTTATAAGTATACTACTTCTTGAAGATTCACAATGTGCACTGTCATATTAAAAGATTTGAAAATGATTGGTAATGAAATAAATATGTATATTAATAATATTTATAAATTCAATTGTTAAACAATAAACAATTCTTTGTTTTTCTGTAGCAGCTCAACTATATTACTTTTTAGGTCATCAGCCAACCGGCATAACTACTACAAATTCTAAAATGTCTCTAGCAAAGGGATGTGTACATAGAGTGTTATCTCAGCAACAGGTGGAGAATTAGAAGAAATCTAGGTTTCAGTGCCAAAGAGTGGAGAGAGTTGGACTAGAACTACATTTTGGCAATGATATATATGTATTTAAGAATATTCATTAAAAGCATTAACAGAGGTTGCCTATAGTAAGGAAGAAAATGGAAGTAAAAAAAAAACAGGAATAAATGAATGAATAGGCAAATAAATGCACACACACACACACACACACACACACACACACACACAAACTAGGAGAAACTGAAGGGACTGATAATAGTAATCTATGAGCATTGAGGTAGAATTAAAACACATCTCTAAATCTGAAAGGCAAGAGAAAGAAAAAGCAGAAGGAAACCCATGAGAGAAGGAGGAAAAGGAGAAGGAAGAGAAAGGAGAAGGAGGAAAAAACAGAGGATCTCATGGACAGTGAGATTATGACCTGAGCCGAAATCCAGAGTGGGTTGCTTACCCACCTGAGCCACCCATGAAGAAATGCAGATCATATTGACCTAAAGCCTTTATACATAAACTCATAATAACATAGATACCAAGCATCTGATAAACTACACAAAGGCAAATGACATAAAAATCTCATTTTGAATATTGATACAAAAAGCTTCAATAAATTCTAACAAAATGCATCAGGATATTAAAAAATAGTATATTTTGACTAATTATAGTTTATTATAGGAATTAAGGAATATTTTAATATTAGAAATTCTATTCATAGAATTTATTACGTTAATAGCTTGGCAGATTAAAACTAGTATTTTAAATGGTGAAGAGGTTTTTAATAAAATTCATAAGAAAAAAAATCAGTGGAAAACAGTGAAAAATTTCCTTCAAAAAAGTTATAATTCAATTTATACATAAACATATACACAAATATCACTCTGAAGGTGTGGTGTAATAGTTTCTCCAACCTAGGTAAAAACTATTAAATGAAATAGAACTTTCAAAATAATGAAAGCATGTATAGAAACGTATGTGTATGAAGAACCTGGAAGGATACATACTAACTGATCTCTAGGGAGAGGGTGAGAGACAGACAGACCATTAGCCACTGTATGAAATTTTTATATCAGATGGGTTTAAATACTGCTTATTTGTTTTGTTTTTTGTTTTTGTTCTTAAACATAAATTACTTTCATATTTAAAAAATATAAAATAATAGAAATTACATGACTTACTTGAATTTACTTATACACTTGGCTTAAAAAGGAAATATGACCATGGATGAACCTTGAGGACATGATGTTAAATGAAATAAGTCAGTCACAGAAGCACAATACTGCATGATTCCGCTTACATGAGCTATCTAAAACTGTCAAAATCATAGAAGCAGAGAAAAGAATGGTAGCCAGGGAAAGGGTAGCTAAGTGAGGGGGAAATGAAGAGTTCAATGGGTATAAGGTTTAAGTTATGCAAGATGAATAAGTTCTAGAGATCAGCTATACAGCATAGTGTCTATAGGTAACAATAATTAATCACCTGTTTAAAAATTTAAGAGGGTAGATCTTATGTTAAGTTTTCTTAACACAATAAAAAGATATAGTCATATAGATTTGTCCTTATATACACAATAAAAAATTTTACTCAATATCTGGAATCTCCTACAGTCCTCCAAGTATTTTTCCACTTTACCTAAATCTTTTAAATTATCTTATTTTTAAACACATAAATAAGGAAATTGTCATTGTATATCAATATATTTGATATAATTGATCTATATATGACAAATACATTCTGATATTATTGATCAAACTTATAATGGCATATATATTTATTTAAATCAACTAATTAATGATTTGTATATATTTATGAAAAATTTTCTTCACTATTGGAAACAACTGGCATTTTTTGTCTCCTAAGTTTAATTAAAACAAAGCCTTGTGTGCAATTTTAATACTAATAGTAAAAAAGTCTGTATTAGACTTTACTTCATTTGGAAGAAATAAAAAGAACTTTTTAAGGTCAATGGAAATGCTTAACGAAAACTAATTGTACCTCCAACCTCAAAATCACACTACAGAGAATTTTTTATTTTTACTGGAATGTTGACACCTAATATCATGCCCACCAACATGACAGTATTGTACTGTCAGTGAGTCTTCAATGTAAACTGTCAAAGATTACAGGCTTCTTGCACATTCCAGCCAATGACCCTTCAATTGCAGGGGAAAGACTGACACAAAACAGTTTTTCTGTAATATCTTAAAATATATTCTTTCTACTGTTGTTCATGTATCAAAACTATATGGTAGCCCTCTTAGAATCAAGTCTTGAGCTGTAGATTGTTTGAAATGTAATCTTTACAGCTAGAAAAATAAGCAAGAAACTAATAAGGACTCTCATACTTAGTTGATAAAAGTATAGAAAGGAATATTATTAAAGGAAATGAGGCACATAAAAATAAATATCAAACAGGACTTATTAAAAAGTAGTTTAAGATTCATTGCAATATTGAGCAGAAGGTTCATAGAATTCTCATATAGGTCTGCCTACAGACATGCATAGCCTCCCCCATTATCAACATCAACATGTACATTTGTTACAATTGGTGGATATACATTAATACATCATTATCACCAGAGTCCATAGTTTACAATAGGGTTCATTCTTGCTGCTCTACATTCAATGGGATTGGACAAATCTATAATGACATGTATATATCATTATGGTTTCATACAGATTATTAGTATTTTCATACAGATTATTTTTACTGCCCTAAAAATCCTCTGCAATCCATGTATTCATCTCTCCCTCTCCTGGAACCACTGGTAATTTTACTTGGCAACCACAAATGTTTTACTGTCTCCATTTTTTAAAAATTTGTAAAATTTATTTATTTTGAGAGAGAGAGAGAGAGAGAGCGAGCAAGTGGGAGAGGGGCAGACAGATAGGAATAGAGAATCCCAAGCAGGCTCAGCACTATCAGCACAGAACCTGAAGTGGGGCTTTGAACTCACAAACTGTGATATCATGACCTGAGCCAAAATCAAGAGTTGGGCGCTTAACGAACTGAGTCACCCAAGTGCCCCACTGTCTCCATAATTTTGCCTCTTACAGAATTCATATAGTTGTAATCATATGTAATCATATATTACATATATGTAGTCATATATAGCCTTTTCATATTGGCTTGTTTCACTTAGTAATATGCATTTCAGTTTCTTCTATGTCTTTTCACAGCTTAATAGCTCATTTCTTTTTAGTGATGAATAATATTTCATTGTTTGCATGTACTATAGTTTATTTAAAATTACTCACCACTGAAAAACATATTGATATCTTAAAACAGGTCTTTTTAAACAGAGGTGTTTACATGGGTTTCAGATAAGTCCTGAATCCTCAAATTTTGCATGCATCATTTGGAGCATATATTTATTTTTCTAAGGAATAATTTTATTAACATTTATCATATTCTAAACTATGCACAAGACCCAACAGAGTTTAGGTATATATGTAATTGAATAAATAAGTTTAATGTAGGATTTACATTGTGTAATTTGAGGTATTTATAATTAGATAGACATTGCCATTGTTACTTTAAAATTTTAACTACAAATTATGTGTAGTGCACATGTGGTATTTCAAAATCATTTGTGTGGCAGGCAGGAGGTAGGGGAGACTATGAATACTATTTATTAAACTAAAAATGTATATGAAGATATGATAGTCCAACAACTTCAAAGATGCACCTGAAGAAGATGAACACAGTGGGAGTATTTATGATACACTATAACAAGACCTACTATAAAGCTAGAGAAATTAGAACACTATAGTCTTGAAGGTAAGAATAGAAAAATACATCCCCTGGAAAAATATAAAAACAGTGATCATATCTAGAACAACACTTAAATGGACACGGATTGATGGAAAGGTTAAAGAGCACTGGAGAAAGGAGAGGCATCTCAATAAAGAATGCTGGTCATTATTATATATGTATAAGATTATACACATATATGCATACATACATATATAGATGGTTGTATAAAATGTACATAATGTTACACATATGTATATGTACATATACAATTGTGCACATACGTATAGAAAAAGAAAATTATCTCTAAACATAAATTTGCCTCCTACACCCAATATTAAATTCCAGATGAGCAGTATATCTGAATGTCAAATGAAAAACAATAAATCTTCTTCAAGGAATCATATGAGAATGCCTTTTGTCCTTTGAATAAGATTTGTTAAAGAAAACATAGAAAGTACTAACCATCAAAGAAAGTTTAAAAAAAAAAAAAACACCTCATTGGCCACATAGTCAGTTTACTGGCCAGATAGTAAATGTTCAGTCCTGTTTATATTTGTTATTTTACCTTCTCACTGCTCATTTTCTCTCTAGCCTATGCCAATTGTTGTTGGTCCACACAACTCCTCTGAAATTATTTTAATCAAAGTCCTTATTGACCTTTATTTTGACAAACCAATAGGTGTTCTCTGACTTCACGTTACATTCAGGAAACATGTTATTCTCTGGAATTCCAAGACTCTCTGCTCTTTTTATATCCCCATTACCTCACTGTCAGCTTTCCTCAGTATTTTTGTTGGCTCATCCCACTGCTCCATCTAGAACATGAGTATTTATCATGACTATAACCTGGCCTCCTTCTTTATACACTTTCTCTGAATGGCGTCATGAAGTCTCATGATTTTAAAAAGCATCTATATGCTAATTAGCCCCCAACACGTATCTCGGGTCTTGGATTGCTCCCTGATTTCTGACTCATATATGTAATTGCCTAAAGTTCTCAACGTGTATATCCATAAAGCATTGCAAATTTAATGTGTTTGGGACATAACTATTCATTTCCTTTACATACCCCCACACAATATCTGCTCCTCTCCAATCATCCCACTTAGAGTAAACAAATTTTTTTCTAGAAAACTGGGAGTGTTCCTTTATATTTGCTTTCCCTTTAATGCTCATATCTAATCCATCTTCAAGTCCTGTCAGTTTTGCTTCCTAAATTTAATCCCACTTTAACCTTTTCTCATTCTCCGCAGAAATATTTCTACCCCGATCCACACACATCTCTACCTGAATTACTAAAACAGCTTTCCAAAGGAAGTCACTATTTAAACACATGACCCATTCAATTCATTTTCTATGTAATAACCAAAGTGATTTTTTTTGAGGCTTATAGTATCATATCAACTCCTCCTTGTAAGATGTCTGCTTCATGCCAGAATAATAAGCAAACCTTATATTATGCCCTCCAAGTAGAAATTGTATTTTTATTTGTTAGTTCTCCACTCACAACTTTTCTCTCTCTTTAAGGATGGCAAGACAAGAATGCTATCTATTAACCTCAGCATTTGGTGAGTATGCTTGCCATTTTGGCAAATAAGCGCAGAGTAAACTAACAAAATGACTGAGATTTTGGTATGTCCAGGCTATATGGTTTTGAGCTCAGGCTTTGGTAAGCACTGACTAGAGAGAGCATAGTAAAGCCAGCCATGGGTAATTTATAGTGCAGGTGGTAGACACGGCTGGGCATTAGGACATTCCAGGTTCAACTGAAGAACTGGTTAAACCTGGGAAGAGGGTTTCTCAGTGAAGTCTCATCTGGAAATTATAACAGTGCTTTGTGTTTTTATTAGTCTCAAGTTAGCAGGCTGAGGTTTTAAACTTCTAAGTCTGTAGGGTCTATATGGATCATAGGGCTTATTGTTTTTATTGTTTTGGACTTCAATCAGGGCCAAGAGAGAGAATTCCATTAGAGGTTTTATCTTGGATTCATGTGGCTGGTCTAGTCTCAAATAAAAGTCACCACCAAACAGTCACAAATTATCTCCGAATTGCATTACAGAAGCACTAATCAGTGCTTCCAATCCAGTAAGAGAGCAACAACTGAGAATTCACCTACCAATTGGTACATATTTTATTAGTAAGCATACAACAAATAATGTGAGCTCTCATTAATAATGGCAGTTTTTTGAGTTATCAGAGAAAGTGATTCAGTTTAACTACAGCAAGTCTAAAGACTCAGAAAACAAGCTTAAATGTCCCAAATACTCTGATTCTAGGAATTGACCTTCATTATGAAATGGAAGAGAGACACTTTTTAATTGGATTGTTATATCATTTTCATATAAGTCAGTTATTTGTGTTTTTTAAAGTGGCTAGTCTATCTTAACCAACAAGGAAATTAGTACAGTGTTGTATACTTCTTCCAAAACAAGTAACTATATGTATATGTAGAACTGGGTTAGTAACCAGGTAATGGAGACTGCAGGGTGGACACTGCAGATACAGCAGGGGGAAAATCTGTGCTATGGCAAAATTATTGCTTGTTTTAATTTGGCAGGCAGATTACATGCTGACTGATCCTGAAGATCTAGCCAAAACCGTTGAAAAAACAAACATATTAGCAAGTACTGATCATTCCTTATCACTTATTGCAAAGTATTATAATAATAAAAGTATTGTAAGGATTATAACAACATGGGTAAGAATCAGTTGGTTAACAAAGAGACAGTCAAAGAAACACAGAAATTGCAAAGATTAAAGGACTCACAGATAAGGCTTGCTAGATAAAATATATTACTCTCAGTTAAATTTAAATTTCAGACAAAAAATAAATATTGTTTTATTATGAGAATGTCCCAATTATTGCATGGGGTATAATAAAAAAATCATTTTTTAATCTAAAATTCAAATTTAACTGAGCATCTTTAATTTTTATTTGCTCTGTCTTGCAACCCTATTTGAAACATAAAGAAGCCAGGCTGCTTCTAAACTGTGAACAGATGAAATAAAGCTGAAAATCACTTTAAGCAATGAGATCCATTAAGAATTTTCACACAAAAATAGCCCTTTAGCAAATATAAGAACATAGCCTATATTTGCTATGGTGACATAGCCTTTTAGCAAAGATAGCCACATGAGTGTTGTCATTCTACTGAAACCTGTTGTTTCAAGTGGTCTCAAGATAATGATATAAATGAAAAGACAGGCATAAAGGCAAGGAAGAAAAGAAATAAAACCAGTGTAATAAACATGGCCAGAAAAAGAATTTGATTACGGTGTGGCTACTGACACATGAGAATGACTGGAAACAAGAGGATCAGAAGTCTAAGTTTTCAAAGAAATTGCACTGTAAACTTACCACAAACTGTACTGAAAGAGTCTGGGACTGAGCAATCAAAAAAATAAATGCCACCCAGGCAAACCTGCACCAGGAGGAAGCAGGCTTTTAAAGCTACAATCCCTCTTTTAGAACATCAACTGAGATACCCACTTCTGATGTGGTCCTCTGAGTATATTGGACAGAAAGAACTTCACAGATGACATATCTGGAGCCATAATAAATAATGATCAAGAAAGTTCCTCCCAGAGAGTAGGACTTTGGTCTATTCAAGAAACTGTTTCATTTGTTTGTTTTTAATGTTTATTTATTTTTTGAGAGAAAGAGAGAATGTTAATTGGGGAGGGGCAGAGAGAGAGCAAGACAGAGGAGCAAAAGTGCTGGGGCTCCATGCAGGAAGGGTTTGAACTCCAGAGCCATGAGATCATCACCTGAGCTGAAGCTGGATGTTTAACTGACTAAGCTGCCCAGGTGCTCCAAGAAACTTTAACTATCAGGTCAAGACTACACATGCCTACCAAGGTTTCATCAACAACTGCTATGGAAGAGTAACCCCTGTGATTTTCTAGTCTTTCCTTTTTGATGGCAATTTTTATTGTGTTTAATTTCTCCTTGCTCCACCATTGGATACTATCTACTTGCAAAAAGGAGCATCATTATGACTTGCCTTTTATTTCTTAAAGTGACTGGGCCATAAGAAACTCACTGGTCTGAATGGGCAGAACTTCACATTCATTCAGAGGTCTTGGACTTTGAGGTAAATGGAGCAACCAAGTGGATTTTGGGCTTTTAACATTAAGGGAACATAAGATGTGCTTTCTTTCTGTGACAAAGACTGCCTTCACATATTTGGTAATCAGAGAAAACATCGAAGCTGCTGTCTACCCAAATTGGGTACTCCTCTTCTTCCCAGACTCTTGACTGCACTACATTTGCTAGTCTCTGTCTTACACTGAGGCAGAGCCATAAGTTCTCTCCAATAGCACATAAGCATAAGGGATATGACCAGTTTCCAAGTCAGGCCTGGCATACACAGCCTTCCTTGTGAGTTCCTTCATGCTTTTCCATTTCTAATGGGCTGGGAGTTTCCTTGGAAGCTGGTTCCTACAGCTGGCTGAGTCATTTCAGTACAATCCCATAACCTAGCCACAACTACTAATGACTTTATAATCTTCCTAAACGGGAAGAAAATGTCTATATTCCTTTAGTAACTGAATTACTGTTGAGCCATTTGATTTACTCCAAATAATGTACGGTACAAAGTATATTCATTACTCTTCATTTTTTCACCTGGAAGAAACTGCAAAAAGTATAAAACCTCTGACCTCTCCTTGTTCTCTCTTTTTTCACTATTTCCCAGGCAATTGATAGTGATTTTTCTTAATGGTGAGTTTGGGAGAGAAAGCCAGACAACTCGACTGTTGCTAGCATCTTTCTTTATTGATTTAGCTGCATTAGAATACCTACTGGTGTGAGCTCCTGCTCACTTTAGTAAGATAGACTATGCTCCATGGTATATTTCTGCAAGTATGGGGGTAGGATCAATTCAAGTAAATGTTAGCAAGTCCTTGTGGCTGCATTGCCAAGTTGTGTTCTCCAAAAATGATAACAAAGATGGCATTTTAATCTCCATTTATGTAAGTCTTTTGACTGCTTTTTCAAAAAGCATTGAACTTGGCTTGATAGGTAAAGTGTTCTATTTCTTCACACCTTCAAGAATAGTTTCAGATTAAAAAAATCTTTTCATGTATGTTTCCTGAAGTAACCAAGTAGCTCCCCCAAATATGATTTCTTTCCTCCTCTTCTAACTCAATCTTCCACTTTCACCACACATACTCTTCAAGTTCCTTTTAGCTGACTAGAGATAAAAGCATGGTAGAATCCACAGACAAGGTTTAGTTTTGAAGAGCACTAGGCCATGGACATAGCAGTCTAACTTTCACTAAATCAAAATTAAATTGCAACGATATTATGTTCAGGTGTTTCTCTCTCTCTCTCTCTCTCTCTCTGTAATGTTTATTTATTTTGAGAAAGAGAGAGAGAGAGAGAAAGTGGAGGAGGGGCAGAGAGAAAGAGAGAGGGATAGAGAGAATACCAAGCAGGCTCCACCCTGTCAGCACAAAGCCCCACATGGGTAACCGTGAGATCATGACCTGAGCCAAAATCAAGAATCCTACGCTTAACCTACTAACCCACCCAGGTGCCCCTGGCCTCAGGTGTCTGGTTCTCATTCATTTGTCAATGGGAAAAGGTATCTGATAGGATAATTCTATTTAACATTGAAGTAGTGTGGATAGACTGGCATAGTAGTTTATGGCATAAACATCATTAAGGAAAGACTACAAATGTAGTGGGATTCTGGAAGGTTTAGAGAGCAAGAAAAACAGCATTTTTAAAGTGATGTATAATTTCCATAGCTCTTCATATGATGTAAGCAGCCCTACACTCCCCAAAATATAATGCCAGACATGTACTAAGTTACATTCATGGGGCTATATCTAATAATATATATTCTTTGCATACCTAAACTTTTATGATGAGTGTACCCTCCTTGATCCTATTAGCTTTATTTTAATTGGATGTTAAAAGTGGGTGGGTTTTATGAACCTGGTGAATTTTACCTAAATAGATTAAGCACAGAAAGTAAAAAGTCAAGTAAAATCAATAAAAAGTTTTGCGTGGAATAATGACTATCCAAATCTTCCCCGTAAAACTTCTGGGAGACTAAATTTGCACAATGAATATTTAAGAGCCTAGTGTTTTAGATATGGTCTCTAAAACTCACAGTAAAATACTATGCGTACCTAGAGGGGAAAAAACAGAATGAGAGACAGAGGAAGAGAAAGAATCAAATTTCACACTTGTGAGACCTGATTCTAAGATCCATAATACAAATTATTTTGTTACTGTTAATTCTGTGGTTAAAAAAAAGACCTAAAACCTTTCTACTTATAGTTCAAAATTCTAGTGATGTCAGGCACAGGGGTAGAGTCCAACAAGCTGTCTAGGCTTGGAAGTTAACCCAACACTCATTATTATTATTTTTTGTCATTCTGGGCAAGATAAATAATCTAGCCAAGACTTTTTCTTCCTCTCTAAAATGGTGATAGCAATAGTCCATGCACTAAGCATATTGTGAAAGCTATATTAGCTGAGTGGTTCTCAATTTACCTTTGTCACAATCACCCTTAGTTCTTGATGAGATTTTTCATTTTTAACAAGTTCTCAGTCAGGTAGTGCTGGACCACTGTATAAAGTAAAGTATGTAAAGCACTACTAAATTGTCTGATATTATAAGTGCTTGATACGTCTTCTCTATTAATTTTCTTGGCAGTTTGTTCTTCATTTTTATAGTTATAAAAGAAATAAACATTTACTTGGTAAATATTTTTACTTTTGTGAGCCTTGCTTTGTTAGCATATATTTTCCTGGATATGTATAAATATCTATCTACTTTCCTAATTTAAAGGTTTTTTAGGTGATGCTATAACACCTAAAAGAGCACCTTATGAAGTTAATTACTCTGTTTTATCATTTTGCAATTTTACATTTAGGATTTTCTTAAGAATGGCATTCCTTTAATAGGATTAATAATGATGTCTTAAAAAGTGATTGATTAAGGTGATTCAGTTTGGAATCCTAACACGCTCAATAATCTCCTCAAAATGCTTCATTGCCATTTTGTGCAGGTGTAAGATTTTCCCATATAAAATCATCACAAAGAATACAGATGTCTGTTTTTCTTATTATTTCCACACTGCATGTAGGCAACTATTAAATATGTGATAAATGGCTAATATATTACTTTGTTGAAATTTTCTTTGACTTAACAATATGTTGCCATAATATGCATATAATAGAAGAGAATTGATGGAATGTGCAAAGAAGAAAAAAATAAAAAACAACTCATCCACAATCCAAATAAAGACAGAAAATAGGAAGGACTGTCTTTTGATGATGATATTAAATGGGTGATTATTGAAGTAAAAGAGCAATGAAAAAAATTATATCGAAGGCAAAAAACTTTTCATGATTTGTTTGTTTTGCTCAAAGAGACTACCAAGAAGTTAATGATGGCTGCAGGAATGTCAGACACATTTTAAATTTTGAAATGAAGGGCAGGTTTATTAGTACCATTATCAATCAAAACTTTGCATTATTTTGTAAAAAATATATCTTGAGAGTGTTTATCCACTTTAAGTCATGTATTTTTTTCCTGTTTCCTATCCTTAATGAATCCTCCCAAACTTTTTTTTTATCTAATCCCAAAGAAAATATTTGTGTACTATCAAAAGAAAGGAGGAAAGAAAAATGCTTAGCATACAGATTAAGCAGTAAATAGTAATAACAAACTATTAGTGACATCTACAGTTTTTCAAGAGCCAAAACAATATATCTCAACTTATTTTCACCATTTTCCCCTACAATTGTGCCAAATAAAATGGTGACAATGTTTGCATTAAATAGCTGTGAAAACTGAACAAAGACTCCGAGCTGGCGAATACATTGTCTTCTTCAGTGAGATTATTTACTTCTTTGACAGTTTCACTGTTGATGAAGACATGGGAAATTACTTTTACTGCAGGCTGTATGATATGTGGAATTTTTATCAGATAGTTGTTATTAAGCATTGTTTAAATGAAAAGTGATGTAGTCTCCTTTAATGGGTTGAATTTTCAAAAGATTAGCAAGAAAAAAAAGCTTCTAGCATGAACTGAATGTTTATGATTTTCTTCTTGGTACACTGCCATACTGTGAAAGTTTTAGATGATTTTAAGAGCTGCCTGGAGTGGTCTTAATTCCCAATTCCCCTAAGAAGCTCCAAAATACCAAGTATTGTATTTGGCTTCTTCTTGGGTGACCTTATTTCTTTCTTCAGCCTTTATTGATACTTACCATCTCTGAAAACACAGTTTATACCAACAAATGCTTTCAACACAAAGTAAAGAAGAATGAGTGATAAGAGCAAAAGCAATAACTGTATCCTGATGAAAAATCTAGATTGAAGGAAATGCTCTGTTTTTCAAGTAAACAAGAACATTTATGCTTTATTTATAACTCTTGACTGTATTTTACTTCGTGTATGACCTTGGGAAACACACTCCATTGTTGAGACAAGAAGCATTTATATATATGTATACATGTAACTAAAGGAGACTCTATAAAAACATTAGTATATTCCAGAATAGTATTAATATACTTTTTAGTTATGTATAATTATTCACTAATGAATATTTATTTTAGATGGAGAACAATGTGTAAATAAGTATATTTGGAGATTTGGTATATGATTTTGTGGTTGAGTAATATTAGAGTATTGAATTAGTATTGTTTTAAATATTATACACTAAATCTTTCCAATATCTGGAGCAAAATGTTAAGTAGACAAATTTGGTCTTCAATATCTGTCTTATGCAAGTAACATTCAGTTGCACTAACAAACAGGACCTGGTCATAACACCCTAGATATAAATCTCGTTAATGGCAGATGTAGTATTTACTGGTCTATTCCTGTTCTGTAGTGAAATAATAGTCATATTATCAATGACTGACAGAGATTCATTCTGTTACTGTCACAGGTAATCTGCATTGCTTCTTCCTAGACAGTTTATTAATTGTAAACCAATATCATAAATCCAAATTATACTTTGCAATTTTTCTGCCTGTTCATTTAGCTAGATTTGAAACAACTGACCTTTTCTTTTTCTTTGCCAAAATCTCTTTACCTTTGTCTTGAATGGCAATACAACTACCTGTTTATTTATACACCTGCTATTTTTCCTTTTTGTTTATAAGCTTTCCTTGCTTTGTCTAAATTACGTTGCATCTCCTTTTCAAATTTTTCTTTGGTTCTTCTACTACCAAATTTTAAGGTATAATTGCTCAGGATTCTGCCCTGAGTGTCTCCTCACTTTTACATTCTTTCTAAACTTATCTTCAACTACTTTACACTGAGGGTCAATGATAAACTATGAATAAAAATATCTGAAAATTAACACACCTCTGAGATTACTAATGCAAACTTCGAAATCTTCCATCCTGTGACATCTTGATTGTTAAAGAATTCCCACTCAAATTGTTATATGTCTTCAGCAGAACCTCCAGGTTATTGATATCTTTTAACTTATCCCCTTTTAAAAACTGAACAATACATTAATAAACTAAGTTTTATAATCAAATATACTTGACTTTAAATTCCATGAATTTAATATATCCAATATGGATCCATTTACATTTTTCCTCCCAGACCAAAGCATTTGTAACTTCTTAAATGTTTCTTCTCCTGTAAGGGACAATATGCAAGTTCAAGTCAGGATTCTGGAGGGTTATCCTATCTCCATGTTCAATACATTCCAAATTCCTATAAATTCTGCACATTAAATATTTTTAATTTTATCTATCTCCCTTTAGGTCTACTGGAAGTATGATGATGTCAATGACACTATCAATCTTCTACAACGATGAGGTGAGTTTTGGATATCCAAAGTGCCTCTGCATGGTTCCAATATATTATTCACATAGCAGCTAATGTCTTAAAATATAAAATAAAATCATTTATCCAGCTGAAATATCTCACTGGCTACCAACATGACTCACAAATTAAAATATTTTTTAATGTTTTATTTACCTTTGAGAGAGAGAGAGAGAGAGAGAGAGCAGGTGAGTGGCAGAGAGAGAGGGAGAGACTGAATCTGAAGCAGGCTCTAGGCTCTGAGCTGTCAGCACAGAACCTGATATGGGGCTTGAAACCACGAAGTACAAGATCAAGACCTGAGACCAAGTCGGATGTTCAACCAACTGAGCCACCCAGGTGCCCCAATATGACCCACTAATTCTTTTGTCATGTGGTTTCTACCAACCTCACCAGGCATATACAATGATATTTACTGTTCTTCTTTGAACTACAGTCCCACTGCATTTCTTTCTATTTCCAATGTTGGTTTCGTTTATGACCATTTTTCATATGCCATTTCTCACTCATGAATTCTATCCCCTTCCTCCCCACCCCCTTCCAAATACACATTAAATTTAACGACACGTTTCAACCTAATGTCCCTTTCTCTAGAAATCTTCCCTGACCATTAAGGCTACATAATATCTTATAGCATTTATCCTTCTCACTAAAACTAACACAACTGCTAGGTAAAAGTAGTGTTAGATTTGGATCCCAGTGTAATCTTAGAGACACCCAGCTGGCTTGAAATACATTCAGCACTCAGTACCTATTTACTAAATGAATGACTATCTATATGCTGACTACCCCTAAATCTATACCTAATTCCAGGCATAATATTTTCATATAAATGTTGCATGAAAATTTCAAACTACGCATTTGTTATTTCAACATAGAAATCAGTGTGTCATTCTTTTTCACATACAACACCAAATTTATTAGAAAATGTTAATGTTTCTTCCTAAATGTAGCCTAACTTCATCCTCTGCATGCCTATTATACTATTATAGCCCAAGACACCATCACTCATTATCTGCCTATTGCAAAAGGTTCTTACTTGGACTTCCCACATCCAATGTTGCCACTATACAGCAAAGAGAGGTTAGTTATGCAACTTTACTTCACATACCTGTAATATTCTTTAATTTTTTTCATTTTCCCTAAAATAAACTTCAAACAGTTTAAAAAGCCCCATGCTATTAAATACTCATTGTTCATAATTTAAAAAGTTTGTGTTTAGTTTGTGGATATTTTCTCCTATGAAACTACATAGGAGAAATATAAAATTCTGCATCTCTTTTATATAACAGTACATAAGGAGGGTAGATACCTTTCGTAGAAAATACAAAACTTTTTTTCTTTTTTATTTAAGCTATAGAAAAATTCTAAATGGTTTCAAACCATTCCTCTTGTCTAGAGATTTATAGTCCCATAATTCCTTGGAATTGCCCTTAATTATGCTGTGTCACACATAGCATGATGGGCCAATTTTGGACACATAAGCTTCTCATTAACATTTTTTCTCCCACATGAGAAACTCCTAAAGCAAAGTACTCAACAAAAAATTTTAATAAAATCTCAGATTATAGGACCATTATACACACAATCAGATGATTTGATTTTTAACCTAAATTGATTGCATTATGATGTTGCTTGCCCTATTTTACTGATCTTTTCATATGCTTACATGTTATGGTGTTATACAAGTTCCTATCAAACCAAAAACCCATTCAGCATTGAAAACCTTATATAAAAGAAAGCAAGTCTTTAACGGAGGCAAATATTTTCTTCCTTACCTTCCCAAACCCTTCTCTCTTTTTCTTATTTATTGTTTAATAGCTTTATCTTAATTATATGAATAATAGTGTAATATTCACACCTTTCAGAAAAAGAGAGAGAGAGAGAAAAAAATAAAGAGAGGCAGAGTGCATAGTAGTTAAGAGCTCTAACCCTAAGTAGCTATGTGACTTTGTTTCTTATACACTTTGTACCTGAGTTTCCTCATCTGTAAAATGGGGATAGTGAAAGTAACTACCTTAAAGCATTGTTACAAAGATGAAATGAGTTATCTGTAAAACAGCTGAGACCAGTGCCTAGGACTGAGAAAAACTGTATGATCATTAGTTACTATAACCCTAGAAAATGGGTATATAAGAAATACACACATAGCCCAGAAGTTCTTTTGAAAGGAAATTCTGCAAATATTTTCAAAAAAATAGTGTGGCTTTCAAAACTCTCACCTTTTTACATTAGACATACCTACTACAATCATTTATTAAAGAACACTAAACGTCTGAAACAGCCTACCCATTTGTGTATATTTCACACTTAAAATGTGAACTCTGAAACTGAAAAGAAAATCCTATAGAGAATGTAGCCTAAATGCAGAGTAGACTGGTAGCATCACCCATAATTCATTCGTCTATTCATTTATTCACTTAGCAAGTCTGTATCGAGTATTCATTGTATGCCAAGCATTAAGCGAGACCACAAGAACAAAGATAAATTTCGACCAACCACTTCCTTTAAACAGATGATATATAATGATTTATAATGATAAACATGGAAACTGTTAAGTTAACACCTACACCTCCAAGGATGGTGAGGAATAGACTTTGGCCAATATGGTGTCACATGCCCAGAGTTAAGGAAAGAAGAAAGTGTCTTAGGAAACAGCAACCCCAAAATTGGAAGCTATAGTTTGGTTAGGCAAAAGAGGATCTTGAGGTATTTTTGTGAGAATTGTTTTAAATGTGAGCTTGGACTTTAGGACTCAAGATGATAACCACTTACATGAGATTAAAAATTTCTAAGTACACATGCTTTGGACTGGGGATGGTCAGTTGTTAGGAACAATTTATTTTGTTTGAATGTTGCATTCCTTATGCTGACCAAGGATAAGGATTATGTTTGATTCCCTATTGAAATGGACATGGAAAAGAAGGAAACACATTATTTCAACTTAATAGATGTGGATCCGTTACATTTGTGAGGCCAAAAGCAAGAGGACAATTATATTTAAGAATTAAAAATGCATAAAACTAATTGTTAAAATATGCTCTCCCTTCCTACTGTCATAATTATATCTTCAGACCAATAAATTAGGGAAATTATAGAAAAAGCTATGATTTTTATATAACTAAAAATCAGCCAAAAACCAGAGACCATTTAATTTACTGTTTAAGATTCATGTTTGTTTAATTGAGGGGGTAGTGATATTTGGATGAATAATAATTTAAAGATAATAAATTACTATATAATTATTTCATAAAATTTACTGTCTGTCATCACAGAAGGAAAATCTCTTTTTGTTGGTATGATGATGATTTTCACAAAATTTATGTCCTGTTGATACTAGTATTCTAAGAATCAAAATAGTTATACTCAAATGTACAATTTATGTATATTTTTCCAAAGTTAAAATTAAAGTAAGTATAAAACTCAAACTTTTTTTCAAAATATTTCTTTTCCAATGCCTATGGTTATTTACTAAAATTTAAAAAAATCAATGCTTTAAATTCAAAAGGATATAAACATCAAGTTAGTAATATACATTTTTGAAACATTAATTAGATGATTAACTTTTTATAATAAAACTATTCAAAATTTTAACGATCAATTTTCATCTCTTTACTGATATAAAGAATTGAAATCATGCTATACATCATCTACACCTACACATATACATACATTTATAATAAGAAAGATTGTTTAATATTTCAGTATGTTCTTCAATCACCATGTGCAACTTTTCTGAAAACTATGTAATTCTGGAGTATCTCTGGAACCACAAATTGAAACAAAAGTGAAGAACAAAAGGTCGCTTAGTGCTACTGGGAAATGATACTTGGTTATGCAGGAATCTATTGCATTCATGCTGAGAGGAAGGATTTGACAAGTTAATTAATTTGTCTTTTCTCTTACCTAAATGCTTCTGCTGCTCAAATTGTCTCCACACTCTGTCGCTGTGCATTTTGTCGTGTAGGCAGCAGCACAATCTACAAATGTTTTTGATATTCAGGCTCCATTATTTCAAGGATGTGTGCAAGAGATGCAGCAAAAGCATTATCCCAGGTCCAGAAAGGCATTACTCACAGGAGCAGATGTTCAGCCCTGAGCATTGGATCCAGAATGACAGAGTTGCCCATGTATACTTTATTAACTTAATTTTTTCTGTGTTTATGATCAATGTGTTTCTAATGTACTGGCCAAGATTGGAGGCCTCTTCTGCCCTGTTTAAGGGAGATGATTGAGAGATATATTGTACCTTAAAAGCTATAAAAGATATGAATACACATGTTGTTTTAGTTGGAGAGAAGATTCATAGTTGTTTCTCAGAAATGGTAAAACTGGGTGGATAGGGAAGTATCTATAGAACTATAAAATAATTTAGGGATGAGGCCATAAGTGAAAATCTGGCTTTACAAATAAATGGGACGTTACATAACGTGCTAATGAGCCTAGACTTTAATCTTTAGGGTTAGCTTTAAGGGAAGCTGTTTTATTAACTTTAGTCACAAAAAAAGCAGTTATTTTTGCAAGGATGATTGCCAGCACAGAGGCTTGGAGGGAAGCAAATCTGGATGCACAAAGCTAAGGCCCTGTTGCAAAAATTTGGGGGAGAAAGGTGAAGACTTGAACTAGAGCAATGGCAGGGTGTTAGAGAAGAAAGCAGTACTTGAATTAGTATACAGGATAGTTACCAGACTATCTTTGCAGTTGAAGATCTCATTAGGTCTTAGCGCCACATCCCACTGTTTAGATATTGATCTGCAGTAAAGTAAACTTTAAATTTATTATATGTATAAATGATTTATAAATGCTTTATTTGAATTATAATATATATAACTATACAATTACCAGTGTAATTTTCTGAAAGAATATTATTCATTAGAATATAAGTATTCAGAATCAAATATTTAAAGATGGAAGGAAAAATAAAAATTTAGTCCAACTCACTCATTTTAAAGATGGACACACTGAATATCAGAAATGTGAATAGATTCACCCAAGATTCTCCAGAAAATTAATACCAGGGTGATGGCTAAATTCTGGTTCCAAGAGCTCTATTCGATTCACAGTAATATTTTCTCTTTAAATAGCACCAAAAACTAGGAGAGCTATTTTTATAGGCATAGAATGTTTACTATGTTACATGTATTAGATATGTAAAATATAGGAAATATTTATCAATGTTCTAATATTAAAGTATTAGAATTTATTGTGCAGTACATTAATCCTGGTCAAAATTATAAGGCAAAATAACAAGAATTAAAGGAATTAATGATAAGCCCAAACTGTTGAAACCATGCCTATAAGTAAGTTCCCATAGAAAACTGAGGCAGGTAGTGAATGGAAACAATAAAAATAAATTTGAAGGGCCAGAAATATCCCAATAACCAAAGAATATGTTGTTATAAACTTGGGGAAATTATGATTTAAAAAGCATGGCCTGGAAAACATTTTCTGTATTATAAAGAGGAATATGTTCATTCCCCTCCCCGGCTAAAAGTGAGATTTTAAAACCAGTTGCAGTTTTCCTTTAGAACTTTCCAGGTCAAAAATATCAGACTATCATAGCTAAGTGTAAAACAAAATTGGATCAAATTCTGTCATTTTTTGTGCAGGTAAAAATAAAACTAAATAGCTTATCAATAGCATGCAAATTCATATAACCATCATAAAATGTGATTCAAGACAATTGTGGATATTTTTCAAAACAAATATTATATCTAAAGTCATTTCTGTTAAATAAACATTGAAAACTGTATTATCAACTATATTTAAAACATGCTTTCTGGTATTTTTATAAATAGAAGGATTATACTAATCTATAAGTATGTTCTATGAATACACAATTTCTCAAGAATTATACGGGTTAGATGATAAACAACAATCTCTGTCTTATCCTAGAAACTAAGAAATACTAACCAGACTAAGAAATACTACTTAACCTAGACAGAGAACTTCCCCCCCCCCCAAATTTTAATATAAAGGCAGAACAGGGCCTCAAAAGGGGTTACTAACAGATTAGTCCTTCAGTAGACATAAAATTTTCATATGTTAGTGACTTTTTGAGTTTCTATATGAAAAACTTGTAATCTGCTTATGGTACAAACGCTAATAATAGCAATTACTTTGAAAAAGACACAAATGCCCACTGAGTCTTTCTTTGTAATGTATGGAACACACTGTGGAGGCTTTTATAACACACCATGAGAGCAGGAAGGACCTTAGAGACCAACTAGTCCAACCCTCACATTTTACTCTGACATCTGTGGGCTTCAGAGAGGCCCAGAGACTTGCCAGAGGTAACAGTAGCAACAATTAGTGGCTAAGCTAGACTGGGGGTCTTGTATTCCCAGTGTCATGTCAGTGGTCTCTTTGCAAATGTTTTTTAACAGATTTTCCTGCCTCCAGTCATGCCCATAACCGATCCATTCTCCACACTGCTGCCACAATGATCTTTCATAAATACAAATCTGACCAACTTACTCCCCTGCTTAAAAGCCTTTAATCGGCCCCATCACTCACAGGACAAAGTTCAAAATTTTTAGCATCTACTACAAGATTCTGACATCTGCTTGATTTTCTGGCTTCTTCTCTCACCAATTCTTAAAATCTAGAGCCTGAGTCATCTGCATGTATGTCTGCAAATACACCATGTTTTCTCAAATCCTGCATCCCCCCAAAGAATCTTCATTTCAAAGGGCTCTTTCCTTATCATCTCTTTTTATTATTACACAGCAAGCTATAGAAGTAGGATTTTTTTATTTTGTAAAAAGAAGATATTTTTCTATCCTAAATGTACACCTGGTTATTGACTGACTTAAAATGATAATGTCTATCATTTGTCCCTTAATGTTTTCATCAAGATCACCATGATCATGAACAGAAAAATCAAGACATGGGGCGCCTGGGAGGCTCAATCGGTTAAGCGTCCAACTTTGGCTCAGGTCATGATCTCACAGTCTGTGGGTTCGAGCCCTGCATCGGGCTCTGTGCTGACAGCTCAGAGCCTGGAGCCTGCTTCAGATTCATCTCCCATTCTCTCTGCCCCTCCCCCGGTCACTCTGTCTCTGTCTCTCAAAATAAAGACATAAAAAAATCTTTTTTAATTAAGAAAAAGAAAAATCAAGAAATAATGATTATACTGCAAGACAAATTTGACAAAATCAGCGTGAAAAATTTAATGTAATTTTTAAAAAGAAAATGTAAATATTAGAAAATATCAGTTTGAATTTTTATCTAATTTTTTCCTTTTACATAATGAAAGTGTTAATACTATTTTATTTTTGTTTTAAAAAGTAAAAATAAAATATTAAAATAAAGAACTTCATGGATGGACCTAGAGGGTATTATGCTAAGTGAAATAAGGGAAACTGAAAAAGATAAATACCATATAATTCCACTAATAAGTGGAATCTAAAATAATAATAATAATAATAGCAATTAAATGAAAAGCAGGTCAGGCCTATAAATACAGAGAACAAATCATTGGTTGCCAGCGGGGAGCATGGTGGGGGTTTGGGCAAAATGGAATAAGGGGAGAGGGAGATTCAGGTTTCCCACTATGGAATGACTCAGTCACTGTAATAAAATTCACAGTATAAGGAATGCAGTCAGTGATACTGTAATAGTGATATAACAGGACAGAAGGTAGCTATATTTGTGGTGAATATAGCATAATGTATAAGCTTGTCAAATCACTAATTTGCACATCTGAAACTAAATGCAACATTGTGCGTCAACTACACTTAAAATAAAAATTAATAAAAATTAAAATTAAATAAGGAACTTGAAGTTTCTTTTAAAGTAATATTCTCAAATGTAGATTCCACTAGAAACTTGATCCCTAAATGAAATCAATGTATATTCTTTTATTCACTTATTTTTTAACTGAGAATTGAAAACACCAGGATAAAGCATCACAAGAAAACAATTACTTTGAATGGATCATGGCCAAGGTCAGAATAAGAACAGTGAGTATTTTTCCCTCTATGTTCATCTGTTTTGTTTCTTAAATTACACATATAAGTGAAATTATATAGTATTGGTCTTTTTCTCACTGACTTATTTTGCTTGTCAGAATAACTCCAACTACATCCATGTCATTGCTATTGGCAAGTTTCATTCTTTTTTATGGGTGAGTAATATTCTACTACCTGATAAATGGATACAGAAGGTGTGATATATATATATATATACACATATATATCACATATACTTCTTATATTTTTTTATAATTTATTATTTTTTAATTTAAATTCAAGTTAGTTAACATACAGTGTAGTGTTGGTTATAGGAGTAGAACCTATAATAGAATGTCATTGCTATTGGCAGGTTTCATTCTTTTTTATGGGTGAGTAATATTCTACAACCTGATAAATGGATACAGAAGGTGTGATATATATATACATATATATATATCACATATACTTCTTATACTTTTTTTATAATTTATTATTTTTTAATTTAAATTCAAGTTAGTTAACATACAGTGTAGTGTTGGTTATAGGAGTAGAACCTAGTGATTTATCTCTTACATATGACACTCCGTGCTCATCCTGAAAAGTGCCCTCCTTAATTTCCATCACTCATTTAACCCATCCCTTCACCCACTGCCCCTCCAGCAGCCCTCAGTTTGTTCTCTATAGTTAAGAGTCTTCTTATGGTTTGCCTCTCTCTTTGTAAAAGAGAATTTTTAGAAAGCCAAGTCAAGGACATTAGTGTGAGAAGTCATATTAATTAAAGTTTTATAAAGAAAGCTAAATGAAATATGTATTAAATTTATTAACAATTATTTCTACTTGAAGTCATTTAATGTATGCGGGTGGAAATTTCTTTGCAAACACTCGTATTTCTCCAGTGAATTAGAGTTCAAGGTTTAATAATGAAATAATTTTTAAAAATTAAATGAAAAGACTGATTTACCCAATGCTTCATAAAGTAAACAAGTGATATATATTTGATTTTGTTAAATGATATATTAAAAGATATATTTGGAATTAAAGCTGTTATATATATTTTTTAAAAAAACATGAATCTGTAAAGAATCAAATAAATTTATTATTTGTTGACAAAAATAAATGTTTAAAACAATTTTAGGGTTGTAAATAAACCAAGTATTATAACCTATATTGCTGTGAGCCATTTCTGAACTCACTAAAGTTGTGAAAACTCCTTGTGAGGTAAGGCGGGTTTGCAAGGCCTCCCACCATCAGAGGGCGACCGATGTCTACCCCCCACTCAATTATTTTTGCTTGAGCACCGACCCCCAAGGTGTCATGTTGGCTGGTATCAGGAGTAAGTTAAGTCTTACAGTGACTACGTCAACAGAACATGTTACTGTGACTTTCAGGGTCTTGAGTGTCCCTGTCTATGAAAATGAGACAATAATACCACCTCTGATGTACTTTTTTGTTTGTGATGTGTTTTTTCGTTTGTTTATTAGAGATTTCAAAGAAGGAAATATTTGACCCATTCTCCTTCTCACCTGCTATTTCAGTGAAAACTCCAATCTCGTGTGCCTGGACTATTATAATATAAGGTATCTAGTATCTCCATTTCTATCCTTCCTTTTTATCAAATTGATTCCATAAACTAGTGCCAAATTATTACCTGGCAGGCTTAGGTTGGACTAGGTCATGTTATGATGAAATATTAATGCCTTTCCACCCTCAGAAAGAAATAAAACATTTTTATCCTGAGAGTTAAGGTCTTCCATGATCTGAAGTTACTTCATTGTTAGTTTCCTTTGCTCACCATAAGATGAAATAAAAGTCAACAGTTCATTGTACCACTATGTTTTTTGTCTTTGTTTATATCTTTTGTCTAATAGGAACACTTCTGCCAACTTTTTAAGATCTTTCCATCAAGAGTTGCCTCAAAATTGTCCCATTTTGACATAAAACCTTCTGCTTCAAATAATAAATAAGTAACCTATTATCCTAGGATATTTTCTAAACACACTTGCAAAATAGTACTACCTTCAATTGTAATTATTTACTAAGAAACCTTAACACTTGTACTAGATTAGAAAACAAGAAAATGCTTAACTTCAAATTTTCTTCTTTTTTCATGACCTGTTACCATTATGATATATTTGTCTTAAATCTTGCAAGACACTCATTAATACCAAAAAAATCAATATATACACAATACATAACACATTGTATAATCAAAAAAGATGGTTTAGGCATGGTATAAACTCTATAGATGATTTATTTGAGTTAAACAGAGTGATGTCCAATTATGAGTTATATAAGAATATTTCAAAGTCCCTTTACCAATTATTAAATTAATATAATATTAAAATTCAAATAATTTCTATTATTAATAACTTTTCTGGTAGAAATCTCAAATACTCAGTTTTACCTTCATTTTTACTCCTTGTATAAAAAGAAGTTGATAATGAAATTGTCAAAAAGCCTTAACCAAAAGACTGTTAACAAGATCTTTGACTCTTTGCTCTGAAAATTGTAGCATCGAGTACAGTTTTTCATTTTCAAAATCATTGTTAATTTGAGATCCATTCAAATTCTTAGTTTCTATGTACACAGAGAATTTTATATGATATAAAATGTCCTGAAGAATTGTTCCCCACCTGCCACCTTCATGTTTCTGTATGTTAGCTTCTTGACCCTGAGCTTTAGAAATGCTGTTTCTAACACTCTAAAATGATTATAATGTTTAATCAAGAAAAAGTCACATTAAATTTGATCTCTAAGAATTGTAACCTCAATTGAAAAGGTCCCCTTTTGCCACAACAGTTTTTTCTTCATTCTCTCAATTTTCTTCTGTCTAAAGTTAATTAATCATATATAAATATATGATTTATACATCAAAGTAGTAGACTGAGTCTATGGTGAAACCTATATCTTCTACCTTAAATACCTAAAAAGGGTAGACAAAAAATAAATAAGTAAATAAATAAAGATATAAATAATGATACATATGATATATATAAATAAAATATTTTAATGTCTCAAATACTTTGGTAACATAATTATATATTATATTATATATGCATGTATACACACACACACACACTATGTTTGAAAAATGAAAAAGGAAAACTCTATCTATGTAAAAGAAATAAGGGTAAAAGAGAACCCACGATAATGAGTAAAACTGTATTCTAAGGAATTAGGCAGAACTCAAATGGAACCAGATGTATGTAGGTCAACGCCTGTAATATTACTAGGAAGCAGAACCAAGTTTCAAACCATGTCAACCACATGAGAAAACATTCAGAAATATCTGCCCACAAATGAATGAAGGCTTAAATGCCTTTACTATTCAACCTAGGTTCATATCATAATTAGAACTGCTTAACTAGTGGGACTGTGTTTGAAAAATACCACTCAATTATGACTGTATTTGGGGTTCTTTGCAAATGTTATATACCAAAAAACTGTGGTCCAACATGGTAGGGATTTTTTTTAATATGTGGGAAGCTGTCTCCATTTACCTTCAAATATTCTCTTTTTTTTCCTTTTCATTTCTTATTTTCTGACCCCAACTACACATCTATCAAAAAAAAAAAAAATAAATGAAAAGAACAATTGCAGTTTGAAAGATCTTTCTGCAGAATGCAAAAGGCACAATAAAAGAAAAAAAATCTATGTAGATACATTACAATAACATTGAATATTAAAAAATTCAAAAAACTAAACTATGAAATTGTATACCAAAGAAAATATACAAAGCATATACATTTATAAAGGAGCAAGAATTGCATTAATGTCTAATTTTTCAATAATAATACTGGATGTTGTAGTCAATCAAGTACTGCCTTTGGTATTGAAGAAAAAACCTTTAAACATACAACCCTTGAAATAGGTCATAAAATCCTTATGTGATAGGTGCCCTCCCTGTACCTGGAGGAAGGGAGCATCTTTATCTCCAAAGATAAAGAGACAGCAAGAAGAATTTTAATAACCTGGGGGCGTCTAGGTGGCTCAATCGGTTAAGCCTCAGGCTTCCGCTCAGGTCATGATCTCAGGGTTCGTGAGTTCAGGCCCCTCATTGGGCTCTGTGCTGACAGCTCAGAGCCTGGAGCCTGCTGCGGATTCTGTATCTCCGTCTCTCTCTGACCCTCCCCTGCTCGCACTGTCTCTGTCTCTCAAAAATAAATAAATACATAAATAAATAAATAAATAAATAAAAGAATTTTAACAACCTGGCCTTTCTAAGTTTCCCTTAGTTTACTATAATTAGTGCATACTTCCTCCAGGAGTGACCAAATTTCATCAACCAGATGAAACCAGACTAAAAATACACATTTAACGCTTTCCTTTATTTTTTGCCAGTTTTATTTTTATGCCTAGCCAGGGACCCAAGAGGGTAAAGAAAAGCTTCTTCCTCCCTCTAAAGAAATCAAAATATGTGATAGAAATTTTTAAAAAAATCTAAAAAAACCTGGAGAAACCTGAAAGAATAATTACGGTAGAAATGACAAAACATATCACAAAATAAAATTAATTGGCCAGCCATTTAAAAAATGCAGATATGTGTTATTTGTAGAAACGTAAAAAGTATAAGGACACAAAAATGAAAATAAAAATGAGAGGGAAAAAAAAAGCACACCAGATGGTAACAACAATAATGAAATAGTGTAACTATTATGTGGGATAAAGCATACTTTGAGAAAAATATTAAAATTATTGGTCAAAAGTCTTATTGCATAATAATAAATGTTGAATAATAAATAAATACTTCTGGAAAGTATTATCCAGAAGATGGAACTCTTAAATGTGTATACCAGTTGAAAATGATGTAAAAATATTAAAATATAAATATATTTAATATAACTATAAAATATTTTATATAAGTATATAAAATAAATGTAAATACAGAAAAATAATAAACCTATAAAGCTAGATTTTTATGTCCATGTATTGATAAATGATAGAGTAGATTAAATATTAACAAGGATATAGTTAAAAGAAACAACACAATTAACACGTTTACCCTCAAGCTATACAGGGAGTTCTCATCCATAATTTAGATAGTATACTATCTAAAAGTCCTCCTTTTTCTTCAGTGTGTAGAAATAAAGAAAAAATTCATAAATTATACCAAAAAGAAACCTCAGAATACTTCTAAAAATAGGCATCATATATATAATCATATATGAAAACAAAAGATATAAGAAAGATATAAATAAAACAAACAATAAAATAAAGATAATAACAAGAACAGTTAAAAATCCCCACTTATATGAAACAAAGGCACACATATGCACAAAGACTCATATTGATACATAGCTTGTGGTTCAAACAGAAACCATCTGAAAAGTTTTAAATGACTAGATCTGAATGATTATGGGAAAAAAATTAAGAAAATCTTAGGAAAGAAACAGAAGTTATAAAAAGAAGTAAGAAGTACAAAGAAATGAACAATGCAGTAACCTGAAAAATAAAACAAACTTCTCTTCAAGAATTCCAGAGTAGGGGTGCCTGGGTGGCTCAGTCGGTTGAGCATCCGACTTCGGCTCAGGTCACGATCTCAGGGTTCATGGGTTCGAGCCCCCTTCGGGCTCTGTGCTGACAGCTCAGAGCCTGGAGCCTGTCTTCAGATTCTGTCTTCCTCTCTCTCTGACCCTCCCCTGCTTATGCTCTCTCTCTCTCTCTCTCTCTCTCTCTCTCTCTCTTTCTCAAAAATAAATAAATAAAACATTAAAAAAAAAAAAGAATTCCAGGTAGAGTGGAAATGACAAAAGATAAAATCTTTGAATTTGAGGATAGATCAATAGAATTTACCTCAACTGAACAGCAGAGAGAATATAGACACAAAAATAAAACAAAAACAAAACAGAACAGAATCTCAGGAAACTGTTGGACAATAACAAAAGAGCTAACATTTGAATGATCACAATTCCCAGAGAAGATAAAGTAGGTTTAAATGAGTACCCCCAAAAAAATAATGGCTAAAGACTTCCCATATTTGCCAAACGATTTAAATCTACAGGTTTAAGAAGACTAGTACATTTCAAATAGAAGCAAAGAAATATATTCCAGGACACTTCATAATTAAATTTCTGAAAACTAAAAATAGTTAAAAGCAGCTAGAAAAATAATAAATATTACTTATAGAAAAAAACAATTGAAAGATGGTGAATTTCCCTTTTTTTATAACTTTTTTTTATTTATTTTTGAGAGACAGAGAGAGACAGTTCGAGCAGGGGAGGGTCAGAGAGAGAGGGAGACACAGAATCCAAAGACAGGCTCCAGGCTCTGAGCTGTCAGCACAGAGCCTGATGTGGGGCTCGAACCCATGAACCGTGAGATCATGACGTGAGCCGAAGCCGGACGCTTAACCAACTGAGCCACCCAGGCGCCCCCCCCCCCTTTTTTTAAGGTTTTATTTACACCCAGTTAGTCCACTTGCAGTGTCATATTAGTTTCAGGTGTGTAGTGATTCATCACTTACATACAATGCCAAGTCCTCATCACAAGTGTCCTCCTTAATGTCCATCACCCATTTAGCCCATTGCCTCACCTGCCACCCCTCCAGCAACCCTCAATTTGTTTTCTATAGTTAAGAGTCTGTTTGATGGTTTGCCTCTCTCTATGATAACTATAATAAATGATATAAGTATTGAAAATTACATGTGATGGTTGAAACAAACACTATAACACCATCTGAATTGATGCTCAATATATGTAGAGGAAATATTTAGGATGATTATATTTTTTGAAGTATAAAGCAGTATAGGGTGTTATAATTTTTCATAATCATATAGTCAGTTATGCCAGCATATTTCACTAAAAAATACATTTTTCCACTATATGGAATTACTACTTTGATATATATGAATTTCTCCTATACATTACAATGTAATCTGACTTCTCTATTCTGTGACTCTGAGCTACATTAAACTTATAGAATTTGAGAGTACAATGATATATGAAAGTCTTTCATTATTGCAGTTTTGATAGCTATCTTCCTTAGTATTTGTCCTTTGTTTGAAATTTAAATTTCACTTTGTCTAAATTTTTAAAAAATGCTTAGTTCCTAATAGAATTTGCATTAAATGCTCACATAACTATAGGGAAAGTCATGTAGAACATTTAATGTTCTCATCTAAAACATTTAATGCATTACAATTTACTCAGGTCCTCATTCAAATGACTTGAAGTGGGTGTGTCTTGGTTATAGATTGTGCAACCATATTTGAGTTATGCAATATTGCATGGAATTAGAAAATTGTGTGAATTGTGGTGTCCTCAAATGAGCTGGGTTACGTAGAGGAAATGGAAAATATATTCTATCTTGAGAGTTAAAATTTGTCTAATATAATAGAGATGGCAGATGACACAGTGGAATTGATGGCTCATTTTCCACATGTTTTAAATAATAAAATATTATTTTGGCAAGTTAAGTGATCTAACATGAATTAATGTAAAGTCTTCGCATATAAATTAAAGATATAATTAAATGGGATAGAGAACGTTTTGTTTGACAGCAGTTTGTATAAAATATGAGAATTTTAATTGACCCCTAGCACCTTATGAGATAATTGAAGTTGTTGTGCTGTAGTATGCTGAGGGTATAATCAGAGCATATTAGTACAGAGCATCCCAACCAAGGCGAGGACTCAGCCCATGAAGGCTTGATGATATTTGGAAATCACTTCTGTTTATGGGCATATACAGGATCTTAGTCACATTAGAATACTTTCAGGAGGGGGTGAGTAGGGGTATGAAAGTCTTGGAAAATAGGGTGAGGCTATTTAAAAAAATACAGGTATTAAATAGTTGAAGGGAAATTGCATTGGAGAAGTTGGAAGTGCGTGGAACACATAAACTGGTTTAAATATTTGAAATGCTATTATCAGAAAATAGACTTACTCACTTTTCCTATAGAGTTATAGGAAACTGTTACATACAGTGTATATAAAATATACAGTTATATTTAATTTTTTTAATTTTTTTAATATTGTTATTTGAGAGAGTAAGAGCAGACAGAAGAAAGGGGCAGGGACAGAGAGAGAGAGAGAGAGAGAGAGAGAGAGAGAGAGAGAGAGAAACTTAAGCAGGCTCCATGCTCTGTGCAGGGGCAGGGGGGTGGTGGTGGTGGCATGGGTCTCTATCCTGCAACTCTGGGATAGTGACCTGAGCTGAGATCAACAGCCAGTCACTCAGATGACTGAGCCACCCAGGTGCCCTTAGATTTAGATTTTAAAGGGAACATTTAAACTGAATGGAAGGAAAAATGCCATTTTTTCCAATCTTGGTGTAGGGCTGAATTTGTTTTTAAAAGCTTAGTATCAAATAAAATTAAAAAATGATACTTTCTTTGTTACTTGATAAACATTAAAAGTGATTCAATTAATAATTTTGGGTAACACTTAAAATTTCCTTTCATTTTTCTAATTTCTGATTGCTTACACCCATCAGCTTCCCTGGAGATTCCCAACCTTTACTACTCCAACATCTGGTTAGACAATGCTACCTATTTTTTTCTCTTGTTTCAGCTCTTCACTAAATAGATGGATTTGCTTACTTTTCTCTTAGTTATTCTCCAAGAAATAAGACATCCCAAGTGCTGATCAAGCAGATGAAAACCTTTCTCCCTATTCGGGTTGGGGGTGGTTTTAAGGAGGGAGTGTGCTTGATAATATTCATATATCATCTATGGTACATGAAAGATAGAACTCTCTATGAAATTGTAGGAGTGGGAAAAAAAAACATTTTTCTCTACTCATTTGCCCTCTCCAGCTAGGGTCCTATAAATAAGACTTTCAAAAGGCAGATTAATAAGAGCAAAAGAAACAAGTTTTTTAACATCTGTGTTGTACATAGGCATGGGAACACTCAGAGATGAGTACTTCAAAGGGGAGGTCAGAACTTGTACTTAGATAGCATCTTAACAAAGAACAATATTTTTCTAGAGAAGCAAAAAGACAAAAGGAAAAGGAATCTAAACTCCTAACAAATTATTGGAAGGGAAATATAATGGGGTAACTAACAAGAGATAAAGGCTAATTTTACCAAGATTTGTTATGTGGATTCTTCTGGTACCATCTCTGTGATGATAAGAGTTTCGAGTTTTCTCCACTGATTAACTTCTGTCCTTCCTGGTAGATAGGGGAGGGGAGCCACCCACTTTTAGACTAGTGTGAGAGAGCACAAAGAGCTTTTCTTGTACCTGTTTCTTCTCTATTGCTGTCAGTTCAAAATGATCCTTATGCCAGAGTAGCATATTACATGGGGTTGGTAAATTCTACCCTTCAAAATATAGGCTCTTTATGACATATTGCATACTCTATCATACTAAACTTTAGGAAGGTTCCAGAAGAACATTATTATTAGCAGCATTGTAGAGCAAAATAAATAATAAATATCCTTCAAATTATTTTCCCTACAGAAAACAGCATAACTGCAATATATGTATTACATATATGTATACATATATATTAAGACTAGGGAACCTTATTTCCTATTATACTTGAAAGAAGGGCTAGTGGAATAAAGGCATTATGATTTATTTACTTTTAAAAAATGTTAATAAAATTTACCAGATGTTTCCATTTGTTTGTTTCTAAAACCATAAGCTTGAATTTTTGTTTGCTTTTTTATTGAGCATTTTATTTTTAATTTTTTTCTTTTTCAAGCTTCTATTTATTTATTAATTTATTAATTTTAATTTATTTACAAGATAATTTTTTTTTAATTAAAAGTTTTTTGTTGGTTAAAATTGTTGATTGTTTAGTAGTTTCAAGTTTTTACTTAAATTCCAGTTAGTTTACATACAGTGTAAGTAGTTTCAGGAGTAGAATTTAGTAATTCATCACTTACATATGAAACCAGCAACCTCAGTTTGTTCTCTACAGTTAAGAGTCTGTTGTATGCTTTGCCTCTTACTCTTTTTTCCCCCATTATGTTCATCTGCTTTGTTTCTTAAATTCCACATGAGTGAAATCATGTAGTATCTGTCTTTTTCTGACTCATTTAACTTGGCATAATAAATTCTAGTTCCATCCATGTCACTGTAAGAGACAAGATTTCATTCTTTTGATGGCTGAGTGATACTCCATAGCACGCGCGCGCGCGTGTGTGTGTGTGTGTACGTATGTATGTATGTATGTATTTGTGTATGTGTGTGTGTATTTGTATATCACCTCTTCTTTATTCATTCAATTCATTCATCAGTGGATTGACATTGGGGTCCTTCCATAATTTGACTATTGTTGATAATGCATTGGGATTTATGTATCCTTTCAAATCAGTACTTTTGTAAACTTTAGATAAATACCTAGTAGTGCAACTGCTGGATCATAAGGCAGTTCTATTATTATCAAGTTTTTATTTAAATTCCAGTTAGCTAACACAATGTAATATTGGAAGCTATTTCTGAACTCACTAAGTTGAGAAAAAACTCCTTGTGAGGTAAGATGGGTTTGCAAGGCCTCCCACCATCAGATGGCGACCGATGTCTACCCCTCATTCAATTATTTTTGCTTGAGCACCGACCTCTAAGGTGCCTTGTTGACTGGTATCAGGAGTGACTTGCCCTCTTATCCTAAAAATATGCAGAATGCACCTTGTGAAGGAACTTATTATAGGAATTTCTTCTTTTGTGTTTATGAGAGCAAATATTACATTTCCTGAGAAACCTATTTTTCTTCCCCTCAAGAAAACAGGCTATTGACCCCTGCTCACAAAGAACTAACTTTTGCTTTTGCTATGCTAAAAACATTGCTTTGTATTTGAATGCTGAGGATACCTTTCTTCCCCATATGATAAGCATCTAAGTCACCTACAATCAATCACTATTGATAAAGATTTTGCATGAGTCTCTACCAATCTATCTTCTGGGAAATTTTTACATACCAAATAATTTGTCATCAGAAATCATTGTGTAAGACAATTGCTACTTCTGTTTTGTACCCCATACATTTTTTCAATAAATAAAGCTGACTCTCCAGTCAGTGCAGAGATGTCTGCCTGGTCATCAGAAAGAAACTCGAGGCTCTCTCACTCTCTCTTTCGCCGGCACCGTCCATCCTTCAGGGAACCCTGGACCTGCTGGAGCTGGACTCTGGTAATGTAATATTAGTTTCAGGTGAAGGATTTAGTGATTCATCAGTTACATATAACATCCAGTGCTCATCACAAGTGCCCTCCTTAACGCCCATTACCCATTTAACCCATCCCCCTGCCTACCTCACCTCCAGCAACCCTTAGTTTGTTCTCTATAGTTAAAAGTCTGTTGTATGGTTTGCCTCTCTCTCTCTTTTTGCCCCTATGTCCATCTATTATGTTTCTTAAATTCCACATATGAGTGAAACCATGTGGTATTGTCTTTCTCTGACTGACTTGTTTTGCTTAGCATACATAGGCTTAAATTTTGAATGACTTTCTACTGCATAGTGTCTTGAGTTTCTCCTGACATTATATATTTCAAGATAAATACAAATATATAAAATATGATGCTGTTTACCTGGTAACTGTATAAGCATAGCAAATGAGTTTTTTTTTTTTTACTTTTTTTTAATAAATAAACTCATTGTTTTATTTCATGAGCTCTGTTGGGGGTTTTTTAATTAATTTTTTATTTTATAACTTTATAAGGCTGAGTTTTGATCCTAAGTTTTTCTGGTATAATGGCTTTAACTTTGTGGCATATACATAGCAGGAATGTATATGTGTATACAGGGATGTATATATGTACATATTCCATTAGATAGAATGAGGGCATAATAATTAAAATTAAAATATTTGTAGCAACTAAAATGATAAATTTTTTTGCCAATTTATTTCCTACATTCTGTCAACTAAACCTGATAATGATAGCCTCAATGACATGATAATTTATTATTTATAAACATATGTATATTATTACAGTAATGGAAATGTACAAGCCCCACTCAGGTAATTTGAAATTTTAAGATCAGGGACTATGTTACATAAAAGAAGAAAGGATTTGATCCATGTGAAACAGTCAATCAAGAGAATTTGAAATTTTAAAATATTTAACCTTAATTGTAGAGATTTTTCAATCTAAAGAATTAATTATTAAACATTTATATCTCATTTATTTCAACCAATGAAGGAACTTAGAAATTTTTCAACATGCTACCCTTGAAATCATTTTAATTTAGAAATTTTTATTAATTTCTTGCAATAGATAATTTGAAAATTTGTTCATGAAACTTAATATTTTATTTTTTTTAATTTACACTTTTTCTTGTTCCATAGAGTAATTTAGATAGCAAGGTCAGTTCTTAACACATAGTTTTGCAATGCCAAATATATGAAACCACATGAATTTTTGAAATTATGCTACAAGTTCTATCTTTAGGTCTATCTTTTTAGTTTAACTTACACTTTTACCAAATGTTCTAGGGAGAGGCAAAAATCAAATAAAAGCTGACATGAGGAAAATATCTCAATGTGTCATAAAAATAAAGCATATTTAGCACTAGTGGGAGAATATATACCTATTTATAGATCCTCTACAATCATTTAACAAGGAAAATAGATGATAAGCATTGGCCTATGAAGTTTCCAAAGAGAAAATAGTTTTCTTTAGTGATTAAGCTTATTCTGTCAAATTATGATATCAATGTAACTCAATCTGCTTTAAAAATGCATATCCCATTCCTCCTACACATCTCTAATTTAAGCGGGTGATTTTCCAGCCTTATAAAATAGCAGATCATTTGAGGCATAGCTAATATGCATACATACACATTTCATAAGAATTTAACATGTAAATAAAAGTAATTTCTTCATATAAAATTTACAGCTTTAGAGAATAATTTCAGCTGGTTGTTAGGGAGGAGAAGAAGTTTGTCTCAGAAGAACAAACTAAATTCTGAAATATGCAGCATTGCTTTTTCTTATTCAATTCTCTGTAAGTGCTCTAATATAGCCACGGGCAGGATTCAGTGCCTGGCTCAGGGGTCAAAGTCAAATGCAGTGGCTGTCTTTCCAAAGCTACTGCTGTTCAAATTTGTCTGCCTCATGGGGAACCCATGTGCCTTTTCCAGAGGATCATCTTGAATTCTAAATTTTGGTACTTTAGGCACAAGTTCAGTTTAACCAGAATGGAAATATTAGATATTTGAGATACATATGTGCATATGTCTTATAGATAAAATGCATTTGTTGAGTTTTAATATATATTAAATACAATATATATTAGTTATATGTAAATATATCCTAAAGATACATATTTAATATATATATAACCTTCCCCACCACATTTCATGATTTTGTCATTAAAGATCTTAAAAGTGTTTATAAACCACAGAGAAAAAAATACTATGTGTGAATTCACAGGATTTCACAGAGCTGTGGCATCAGATTAATTCATCTTCTGCTATAAATTGCTTATCAGGCACAGCATTTCAAAATGCAATAATAGGAAAAGAAATACATATGTACCTATTACATACAGTTATCTCAGGTGTGCGTGGGGTGTGTGTGTGTGTGTGTGTGTGTGTGTGTGTGATGTGTTTTCTGTCTGGCCCTACTGAGGTCCATAATTCATGAGTTTTTGTTATAGCATTCCTATTGAATTCAAAGGGCCAGACATTCATTCAGGATAATTTAGGCAAATGTATATTAGTCCAAAATCAATTCAGTAAGCCACAGCAACAAGCTGAAAGTGAAATCATCTTGTGGCCTGTATCTCATGGACATGAAAGCAGAAAGCTGCACATTTGAAGAATTTCAGGGACAGGCATTTCAGGATCATTATAATAGTATTGCTTCATTAATGAGATTCAACAATTTTTTGATTCCTGCTTCTGGTCAGTTCTCCCTTCTTTGAAATCCTTTCCCTGTATTTTTCTTCCATAGTCCTCATTCATTCTGTGTCATTTTTACATTATTGATTATCACTTTAAATTTTGGTTTACTCATATCCCACGATCTAATTTATATTCTTAATCTGTTCATTCATTATTTTGTAATTACACATTTCTCTCATTATTTCCTAATACAGTTTTCTGAAAAGTGAGACTTAAGCCAAGTCTCACTTTTGAAAACGTTAAGAATAGACATTTTGACACTATGCCCTCCAATGATCTGGTGCATCTACTGAATTATATCTTTACCTTGGATATCTACTGTTGGTCCAATTATCATCAGCTGGCCTATAGGAGTGGAAAATTTGCATGCAAATTTGGTTTCTAGGGTACTTCTGAGCTACCCATCAGTAGGAATTACAGAGAGACACATTTTTATTGTAAGGATTGAAGTATGACAGGCTTGACTACTATCCTGTATGTACTTTCTGAAATTAGGAGCTTAAAACTCTTGTTCTCTCACGGAACAAAATAAAAAGACAAATATTATCTGCATTGACTTATGAGAAGTTATGCAGGTTTGAAAATAAATTTGCCAACACTTAGGCCATTTGCTAAGACTTATCTAAGAAAAACCTTGGCCTACTCTGCTTACTCTCAGTGGGGAGGGGTTAAAGAGAGGTTGCTGTATTACAAGCTAAGGATGAGCTATTAGGACTGAAAGAGAAAAAAGAAACATTGACAACAGTGTAATTCTTATCAGAAACAAAAACAAAACAAAACAATGTATCCATTACTAGTACGCAAAAGTTACTTGAAGACTCAAGATTTGCTTTTGTAAGATCTTAGTTATCATAAAGCTAAAAAAAAAGGTTGTTGAAAGAATTCACATTAAAATTAAGATATCATGAGAAAAAATTGCATCCTTTATATTTTAAAAATAATTAAATAGATTATATGAACTAATTTTGTTATGTAGGGAAGTCAGCTAGATGGAATGATTATAAAAGTAGTAGTTAGAATCTTGTCGCCCACACAACCAGACATCAGAGTCCATCCAGTTTGGGGGCACAAGGTTCAAGGGAGTGCAGGAAGGGTGTATCATAAAAGCTTGCATTTTGGACTATGTTTGCTCTTTGCTCCCGCCCACTTCTGTGATTTCCAGAATTCTGGCTGCCTGGTTTTTCCTGCTGAGCAGAATATGGGAGAATCCTTGCGGAAGCCAAGTTGCTAAAAGAAAACATATGCTTGATAATGACATTTGTGGGGCAAGGTAAGTCTAGTTCTATGACCCAGGCAAGGAAGTATTAGAAAGGGAGCAACAAAAAGATTTGAATCTTGAAAGTGATAGAGAGGCAACATAAAAATGAAAGATGAGTTAGAAGATTATAGGTGAGCCAAGAGAACAATGCTGTTGGAGTTTACAAAGCTCCAGTGATATACAATATAACAAAAACAAATGGCAAATCAGAAGAAGCAAGATTTCTAGTTTTCCATGGGCACTTTATTTGAAAAGATTTTTGTAAATAAAATAAGGGAATCATATTTGAAATTTTAACATAATGCAAAACATTGTGAAGAACCTATGAAGAGATTAGGAAGTTAACATTTTTGTAACTAAATAAATAAAATTAAATTTAAAAAAAGGGGCACCTGGTTCAATCAGCTAAGCCTCTGACTTCCACTCAAGTCATGGTCTTGTGGTACATGAGTTTCAGCTCCACATTAGGCTTTCTGTTGTTAGCTCTAAGCCTGCTTTAGATATTCTGTGTCACTGTCTCTCTGTCCCATGCCTACTTGCACATGGCACTCTTTCTCTCTCTGTCTCTCAAAAAATAAATAATATTTAAAAAGATAAAAATAAAGATTTTAACCAAAAATAATTATTAACAAAAACTTATTTAGTATTCTGTACTGTATTAAACACTGTATACTAATAAACTGCCCTCTCACTTCCTCTATGTCTCCAATTAATTTTCCTTAATAAAGAAATTATTATTTTCAGAGAAGCTATATTAAGGGCTTTCTAAATTTCTGTTTATACAATGTTACCTGTGTTTTCTTTTTTTTTTAAAGTGCACAAGGTGTCTGTGTTCCACAAAGTAAAAGGATGAAGTTTCAGGAAGGAGGATGAGGAAGAAATCTAAAATGAAAATACTTACTTTACCTATAGTTGATTATGTGCATTATTAAAATATTATTACATGTGAATTCACACTTATTTAATGTTTATTAAGACAAAATACATGCTAAGTTTGAATATCCTCCTTGATCTGGATTCATACTGACTGTTTTCAAATCTGGACTGTTGTACATACTAGCTTGAGTGAGCTATTTGTACTGTCTGTGCTCTTCATCTTTAAATGGAGTGAATAATGAGAACTACACTTCCTAGCATTTTTATGAAGTGTTGCAGACTGAATGTTTGTGTCCCTCAAATTCATGTATTGAAACCTAATCGTGATTGTGATGGTATTTGGAGGTAGGCCCTCTGGGAAGTGAGTAAGTCTTGAGGGTGGACCCTTCATAAATGGGATAAGTGCCCTTTTAAAAGAAATTCCAAAAACCTTTCTTGCCCCTTCGCGATATGAGGACAGAGTGACCAGGAAGCAAGGCTTCATTAGACATAGAATTTGCTGGTGCTTGGTTTTGGATATACCAGGCTTCAGAGAGATGAAAAAGAAATTTCTGTTATTTATCTGCCACCCAGTCTGTATAGTATTTTGTTATGAAAGCCCGAATGAATCAAGGCATGAGAATTAAGTAAGTAATGTTTGTGAAGCTCAAATATCAATGTTTGGCACATAGTAAGACTATGCAGTTGTTAAAGAAATAAATATTTTGAAAGCATTATGTGCAAAAGGAAGCAAAAATATAAACACAAATTGAACAAATTATTTTCACATATAGTATCAAGCAATTAAAGTCTGTAGGCAATTTTTCACTTATATATAGAATGTACTAACATTTACCTGTCAATATAAATAGCTGTTAATAGCTTGAAGAGTTTTATTGATCTTTATACTTATAATGGTTTGAAATCAGTTATTCTGTACTAAAAATGCATACTGTAGAAACAGAAATTAATTTTCATATTTTCTTAATATTTGTTATGTTATTGAGCATTTGCATGTAATTTGCAGTATGTGGCTAATCTATAACTTATAGGTCTTAAAAGTAAATTTTGTGCTTTTATTTAAATTTAGAGTTCAAAATACAACAAATACACAATAATTTCGTATGCTTTAACTGTCATTTGTGATATTTATAACTGACTGGAATTTAATGTAGATCATTACTTTTCCTAAAACATGTACATTAGCTAAAAGTCATCATAGTATTCCGTTTGTTTACCATATTTATCTTGTTTGTATTTAAATAATTTTCAAGTTATATACATATTTGTAATTAGAGTCTCTAAATATATTTTAATCATACTAATCACATATAAAATTTTTAAAAATATGTGTGTAATGATCTGTGAACATCATATTCCACCATTCTAGCTTATGTGCTTCTCATTATTGTTGATTATAAACATCTTCGGGAATTTAGCTTTTCTATCCTTGGAGCTTCCAGAACACCTGATTCAAATCTCTGGTTATATGGTATTGTACATTTCTGCCAATCCTCACTAGATTGTAAGCTCTTAATTGGGGACACTGACATGAATTATTTATCTTTCTACCAGTGATCATAGCTACTATAACAACCACTTGATAATTTTAGACAGATACACTAAACATGACAAATAGGGGCTGAAACCTATACAATTTGGGAAGTCCATTTATGAACACTAACGCAAAATTACAAACACAAAATTGCCAGGGTCCCTCTAGGGATTTTGGAAGAGTCTGTTACTTCAGGATAGAGCCCTGAATCTCAGGCTTCATTAATTTCACCATGGACTCACTTCTACACATCATGTAAACCTGAGGCTTCAACTTTCTTCTCTGCCTTAATTTTTTTTTCCAGAATATATAGCATATGACTCCACATATGACATCCTGTTTTTCTCTTGTAAACAGATACTTAAGACATTATCCCTTTTGATTATTTTTTTATTTTCCCCACAAGTTATTTAATACTTTCTGCAAAAGAAGTACAAAGTTGACCAGACACTGTGTAAAAGAAACAATCTAGATCTTCATTTCTTAAGCTGCATGGACAATCAAACTGTCCTACTGATTGAAATAGCCTTTCTTCAAATCCTCATGACTTGCTAAAAAAGACCATTAACATTTTCAGTTAGTTCCATATGGTTTTGGTAAGCCTTTCTTCTGAATTGAGTTTCACTGACAACTTTGGTGACATTTATCTTTCATTTCCTTTATTTTCTGATGCCTTCTGGGACTGAGACTAAAGGATGTGCTGCTCTTGTTGGCACAACATCTTCTCTCTCTGGATAGGATTGACTGAGATTTGATGCTCCAAATATGGGAATAAATCTTATTTTTCTTTCTAAAGCACTTATTTCCTCTCCCTAATGTTATGTGTAAGAACCTCTTGTGAGTGCAGCATAAACTAGCCTTACTTGAGAATTCAACAGTAGATAAAGCCCTCTCCTCACGTCAGAGAACAGGAATGACGTATAAGTATATATAAACAATAACAACAATTGAATAATGTATATAATGTGGGGGTAGGGATACTGACTCTGCACAACAGAAAATCTGCACATATATTGATTTTTTAAAAAATAATAAAAATAATAAACATTTAAAAATGTAAAAATTAAACAAAAATCTACATATAACTTTTGATTCTCCTAAAACTTAACTACTAAAGTCTATTTTAATGTACATAGAGAAGTATGTACATAGAGGAGTATTTGAAGAATTTGAATAATAGTATCTAAATTAATTTATTAATAAAGACATATTTTAAAAAGATATATTATCTATATTACAATAGTGAACCAAAATCCTATAATGTCCCAAAGCATGATAAAAGAATTCTATACAGAACCTGGCTTAAGGATAAAGGTGCTTCTTCTCAAGAGAGAAGCCAAAATATGCCTTAACATACTGTTTTAGAAGGTACTATACAAAAGAAAACAAATATAAAGCCCCAACAACTTATAATTCTCTTAAAACATTTATTTGCCTTCTTATCAATGAGTAAAAATCAACAATAAAAGGAAGGTCACTACAGTATACCTTTTGCAAATAATAGTCACTAATAAAATTATCATAAAAATGCAAATTATTGAAAGTAACATTTTAAATCTTATGCTAAAATGTCTTCACAGGGCTACTTCCATAAATTAACTTTCACCTCTAGGCTAAAATTATAATGGAATGTTGTAAGATGAAATACAAAATTATTGAGATATATGAAAACATATTTGCTTCAGGAAGATTTCTGTTATGTAATTTATAAATTTTATATAAATAATGACTCACTAGATTCATCAAATTCATTTTGGGTAACCATGATCGAAGCAGAAAGTAAGATGCACTGCTAAGGAAGATTCCTGGCTTCACCATTTACTAAGTGTGCATAATTTAGACAATGTGTTAAATCCCCTTGTCTTATTTAAGCTCTCTTTTTCTATAAAAGAAAATACAGATACTTCTAGTGTCTTTATGAGAAGAAAATGAAATAGGATGAAATTTGCTCAAAACTCTCCCTCGCACATAGCTGAGCTAGATAAATTTCAATAAACAAAATCAAAACAAAATTAAAAATAATTTTGTGATGAAATCATATTTTAATATAATTAATAATGTCCACTATTGCATCACTGTTCATTTAAAAAAACCATACTTATATCAGTTTATACTTGTTTACCAAAGAATCCTTAATGATTTGGACAATGTTTTCATTGAGGGTATTCAAAATAATTACTATGCATTTTTTCCAAATCATGTATACCCCTCAAGATTACCAATTTTTTTATATATGTATTTTTTAAATTTGTTTCTCTAACATCACCTTTGAAATCTACTAGCATGCTGAGGTTAGGACACAGTTTCTCATAGATAGGGTTAAGCATACATTGCAATAGTTTGGGACTAGAATATTTTTCATTTTTTTAAAGTGGCTATCATGTTAATGGTTAAATATCCTTATCAGAGTCAGAGCTGTACAGGATCCATATCTTGCAAGCTACACAGTTAAGAGTTTAACGAATATAATTTTGCATTTTGGTGAAAGTGCATTCTTTATATATATATATAATTTATATATATATATAATTTATTGTCAAGTTAGCTAACATACAGTGTATATGGTGTGCTCTTGGCTTCTGTAGTAGAAATTCCTGTGATCCATCACTTATATAAAATCACTGCCTTTGGGGGTGCCTGGGTGGCTCAGTTGGTTAACCATCCGACTTCTGCTCAGGTCATGATCTCACAGTCTGAGTTCGAGCCCCACATTGGGCTCTGTGTTGACAGCTCAGAGCCTGGAGTCTACTGCGGATTCTGTGTCTCCTTCTCCCTCTGACCCTCCCCTGTTTGCACTTTCTCTCTCTCTCTCTCTCTCCCCCTCTCAAAAAAAATTAAACACTTAAAATTTTTTTTTTAAAATCACTGCCTTTGTCATCTCCTCTGGTCTCTGTAAGAGTTTTGAAATGTTGAAATCATAGTTTTTATCTCAAATTTTAAATGCTTTTTTTAGCGATTTCTTTGATTTCAAGTCTTGTATAAAAGTTTGTTTTATTTTATTTATTTTTTAAAAAAATTTTTAATTTTTTTTATTTATTTATTTTTGAGAGAGAGAAAGAGAGAGAGCATGAGCAGGGGAGGGTCAGAGAGAGAGGGAGACACAGAATCCAAAGACAGGCTCCAGGCTCTGAGCTGTCAGCACAGAGCCCAACTCAGGGCTCTAGCCCACCAACTGTGAGATCATTACCTGAGCCAAAGTCAGACACTTAACCGACTTAGCCACCCAGGCGCCCCATAAAAGTTTGTTTTATTTTAAACAAGGGACAAAAAAATTGCCTCTTGTAATCCAAGAAAATATTATGTTGTGTAAATTGATTGTATGATCATTACTGAAAATATGTAATAGAATACATTATAATATAATACATTATAATGAACTGAGTGCCATTTATTTTTATATCAAGGAAAGATAATACAAATTTTAATTATTTACTTATTATTAAGCATCTGATGGAATCATTTACTTGTTATCTAACTGTCTAAACTGCCAACCATTTCTCCTCATTCATTTGTTTGTTGGCAATAGTTCAGTCTTTCTTTCCAATCCTTGGTTTTCTAAATTGGGTGATTCCGAAGTCCACATCTAACACCATGACTTCTTGATTTCCATTCCTTCTTGCCCTCTTCATTGCTAATGAACTTTTCCAATCAATGTCTAGAACTAGTTGTCAGGTTTACACTGTGAGTTTTGCAACTGCTTTATCTCCAAACTGTCAGACTCAAGTTTCCCTTCTCCTACCACAATGTTCTCTAAAAAAATATGTCTATTGGTTGTCTGTGTGTGTTTGTGTGGGGGGGTGGGTGGGAAAGAAGGCAATATCACTTCAGTTTCACTACAAGAGACTGGTAATCTGATCAATAATATGTAAGCTATGTTTTGCTACTTATGAAATTTTAATTTCTCATTTGTTAAGAAATCCCAAGCTTGACAGTACACATGTAAGCCTCAAATTTTATTAAATAAATCAGTTAACAAAATATTAATTACAATCATAAGTTTCTCAACAACAACAAAAAAGCAAAATAAGCATATACAACCAACATTGTAAAAATGGCCTTGTCAGTAATTGGTAAATTTTATAATTACGTCTCTTTGAATTTAAGATATGACTTATGCTGTAAGCTATGACACTTTTTGAATTATCCATCAAAAAACTTTAAATAATAAAAAATGTATAACCATATGGCAAAACCTAATCTAATCTTATCATTTGAATATATAATATTTTCTCTCTTACATTTTCATGTATAATAAATATGCATTCTTTATGCTATGATGTATCTCATTCATGAGAATTTGCTTGACAAAAGTGATTCAATCTGCATTAGGAAGAATCAAAGCATCTTTCAAAATGATTGAATGTATTAATATGTTTCTCACAATCCTGCAGTCAACTTACCAAAGGCATTTTTGTGGACACACTTCGGATCAGAATAATTCAAGTGCTAATCCATGTGGACTAATTTTTAAATGAGAGTGATACATTCTTTACTGGACTGAGAGTATTCTATCTATATCAATAATTCCATTTGAAAAATTTGTATTTTAGGTTTTCTTGTTTGGATTTTAGAGATTATAATCGCACATTTGGACCTTGGAAATAGTCTGTATAGTCTGTAGCCTTTTTTTTTTTTCTGATAAAGAAACTGATGTCAGCCTTTGTACAACTATCAGATTGGGAACTGATAATTTATCCCCACAACTTCATCTACCACAGCTATTTCACATCTACCACAGCTATTCAGTTATTAAGTCCTTAATTTCTTTATTTTATTTTTTTTCTTTTAGAGTTTATTGTCAAGTTGGTTTCCATATAACAAGGCCTTAATTTCTATCTTCTCATCTTATATCTATCTTTTCTTCCTGATCCATCTCTACTGCTACTATCTAAAATTAAAGTCCTTATTTTGCCTCATCTACTTGTTAATTGGCCTAATTGCATTCAGTCCATTGACATAGAACAGCCATTGTTATCTTTCTACAATTCAAATCTGATCGCCTATTTCTCTATCCAATCAAATTTCTCCCCCAAAGTCCTTCCATAAATTATCTTATTTCTATGTCTCCCAGCAATATATTAGCAATGTCTTCTGTTTTAGTTTGTTTGCCTGTTTGCTTGTTTATTTTTTAGGTTATATGTTTCAACAGAGAAATGTATGCAGTTGCTAAAATTAATAGTCTTAAAATGCTTTTAGTAAAATGTGACTGACTTCACATCCACTTCCCCACATTCTCAGATCCACTCTGTAGAAAACCATTTTTCAATTGCTTATAATGAGGCATCTTTGGAGGATATATACAGACTTCTAAATTATAATGTCACCCTTTATTTTTAATGTATCACCTATAGACATTAACTATTGACTCTCTCTACAAAAGGGTAAGAATCAGCTAACATTACGTACCTGATCCTCCTCTTCCCCTCCTTCCATTTTTTAAGTTAAGTTATTAATTCTTCTGTTTGTACATAAATATAGTTCCCAAAATTGTTGAAAGTTAATTTTGATACCTAACAGTTTATCTGTAATGTAATAATTTATTGGGAAGTTAAGGCATTGATAGACATATTATCTGTAACACTATGCTAAACATTGCATGAAAATTTAAAAGGTTTTATCTTTGGCCTCTGAGATTTTCCAGCCTATAAACATAAACCTTCATGGCAAGAGGAGCAAAAACAAACAAGCAAATAGGAGTTTATAATGCATATATACTGAATGACTATAAGCTATAAGCTTACAAACTATATGCTATTATCTACAAGTTACAGATTAGTGTTTGATTCTAAGGCTATGGAATCTATAATTATAAATATAATTCTAGGTTAGAAATCACTTCCCTATAGCACAGTTACATTTGGTAAGCAGTTGATATTTTTAATAGTTCTGCTTCATTGAAAATGACTTTTACATCACCAAATAAGTCTAGTTTTCACCAATTTTGTTTTTGTAGTTTATTGGTTTTTGTCTGATTGTTTTCCGTCTCACATGTCAACAAAGGTGTCTTAATTCTAAAGTAGTAAAATGCTAAAATTTTTATAAAGTTACGTTTTCAAACAATTGTCTCCAGCCAGCTTACCAAATACATACTTATTCTCATATCTCTATTTTTGGCTTGTCTGATCTTTATAACTGACAACCTGATAAAGTAGGATTGTGGTGAGAGAAGCAGATGATTTTTAATCATCTCATTACTAACATGAACTACTTTTTCAAAACCAATGCTCAAAATACAGTTAGTGTTCATCAAACATTCTTTCCTTCTCTTTCCCTGCCTTTCTTTCCCCTATCTACCTGTCTCTATCTACATCTCTTCACCTTAAGCTGCCATTCTGTCTAGTTCTGTCTCTTTGCAAATGTTCAGACTAAAGTAAATTTTCCTGTATATTGGTAATATTTTTAGAAGTTTATTTTTGGCTTTTGAACCCTTAAATTTATATTTTATTCCAAACCATTATTTGAACATATTATAAATGACTGATTTATTTATTTTACAATAGAACTTCAGTTAAAAATAATAGAGTTGAAGTCCTAGTGGAGGATAAGGTTATGCTAACAGCTTCACGTTTAAAGTTGGCTTTCTTTCTTTTACACAGCATGACCATAGCTTTCAAATACATTTTGCTTCTGGCAATGCCAACTATTACCTATCACTTCTGATTAAAAATCATATGTCTCTTGTGTGTGTGTGTGTGTGTGTGTGTGTGTACACCTTACTGGAATATTTGAGAAATGGCTCCTATTTATATTTTGTTTGATAATATTTTCTCTTCCCTAACTAATTTTGTTGGAAATTACAGAGAGTATGAAACTTAACAAACTTTTAATTTATTTTATATATTTTAATAAATGCATTTTGGATTTGGGATATCCTTTTCTGCTTTTGATAACTCAGTGTGCATATATTTTATAACAAATGCCTCCACTCAATAGGAATATCAAAATTTATGCTTTTAGAATACATTTTTGCTTATGAAAAATTATCTCACTGTCTCCATTTATGTACATATCACTTCACTCATTATTGTACAAGTGTAAAAATGACAAATAGTGAAAATAAAAAATGTTATTCTATTGCATATTATATTATTCTAAGCTATTTGAGTATATAATGATATAAAATATTTCCCCTTCTCTTAAGGAGAATACAGGAAAATGTTTAAAGCTCCTTTCCAAAGGAAGGTGAAGAGAATTTAACTGGATTCATTGTTGTGATCATTTTGCAATATATACATATATTGAGTCATTTTGTTGTACACCTGGAACCAATACAATGTTGTATGTCAATTATACCTCAATATAAAAAAATGAAGAAAATAAATGTATTAAGTATGCTTCTTGAGATCCACTTAGGATCGCTTTAAAACGTAGATATATGATAATGTAGAAGATGAAACTTTTTTAGTTTTAATTTTTACATCTTTCTCTCTAAGATCCACTGTGGTACCTCTTAGATAAATAGAATGAAGAATCTTTATTTGCTCTATCACTGATTTACTGTATCACCTTCAGAGTTTGTCATCAGTCACATAAAATAACATGCCATCAAAATATGAGCCTTCAAAATTTCAAGACCTTAGAGATTTCTTAAAAAAAAAATTCCCTAGCAGAGTGAAGTTAGATGACTGGAGTTAGGTAAGGACACATTTCATAGAGAAGTTTTTCTTAAAGCAGACAGCACTCTTTTCCACTTCCCATTACAAAGATTTGATATATATATGTCAAACCCACTCACTTCTCCCCTGATTTATGCCACTTACTTGATAGATTCAATAGTCAAATTGAGATATATCAGTCAAAATGACTTCACAAATTAGTCCCAATACAAATGGTTTTATTATGTATTAATGTAGAATTTTATAAAAGATAAATTTTTAAAGTAATATTATTTCTATGATGATACAGGAATTATGTTACTAGAAATGACAAAGTTCAGCCTACATGGTAACTTTTTATTAAAAAATAGAGTAAAATTGATTTTGTCTTTTTGAAAAAATATATCCTTTAAAGTATTTAAAACTTTATATATTTTCAGGTAAAGACTGAAAGTATTTTTAGGGTAGATTGTTATCTTTAGAAACTTGGCCCTTACCTACCATCCTAGGAAAAATATGGTATAATCCAAAATAAAGTAGCATTTACCTAATAATACCTTAGGGCATGATTCTAAATTCACCTGAGGAAGTATCTTTTCAATTAATTCTTTAGTAGGATCTTACAAAATAAAATCCTTATGTGATGAATAAAGTGTCTGTTGGTCTAAGCAAACGTCTGTGCTTTTTTTTTCTTCACATGAATACAATTCTATTTTATCAAATATAAAATATCATCTGATAAAAATACACTCTTAGTTTATGTAAATTGCAATGTGAATAAATGTGAATCTTTGAAAATATTAAATATAATAGAATGGACACTAATAAAAGATGGCATCTTCAGGACAAACAACAATAACAACAAAAGAATTTAATGCACTTAATGTAATCAAATACCCCCTCAAAAAGTTATGGAAAGCCAGTTGGTAGCATGTATTCAGGCGGTAGATTTTTCATCATGGAATGATAACTCTTTTCTCAAAATCTGTATTATTCAAATAACCATTTGTATTTTTAAAAGATTGTGATAATTTTTGACACAAAATAAAAACATATCTGTTCAATATTTTAGACAATAAAATGTTGGGAAACAGAATTAAATGAGCACACCCACAACTTTCTTATTTCTGAAGAAAATGCGATATCCTCAGCAAGTACCATTACATTAAATTTAGCCTTACCCTTTGTTTTATATGGATATTTATTATGTTTGATGGAAATATTCAATTTACTCCTACTTTTAAAATTCCTCACATAATAAAGACAAATAATAGTATCATCTGATATAAAAGATGTATTGTTTAACCTGTTAGTTTCAGTTAATATGAATACGAGATGCTACTCCTGACTGTTGAAGGTCAGCTTTGAAGAGGAATTTCCTGTAATGCACAGCTTTCTTATGGTTGGGAGCACTCGCTGTAGGTCAGTCTTATTTAAATATCTAGGGTAATTACAAGGAAAGAATTTGACCAGAATGTTTATTTCAGTTTTCATGAAATATTATTAACTATTTTTCTTAGTAATTCTTTTTTTATTGAAGTTTCCAAAAAAAAAAAAAAAAAGATTAAGTTAGTTCATTTCTGCCCAAGGCAGGATTGCTTTGATGGATTTTGGTTTAAGGAGTCCCCAGGTGCCCAGCCAAAATTTTCTATTAACTGCACTGTAGTCTGGGCTGGGCCTATGTAACTCTCCTCTGTTCCCTCTCTTTCACAAGATTCAGAACTGGATCTCATTTTGATGGCTGTCCTTGTCACCTGCCCCTCCTCACTGCCCTCAGTAGAGTTTCCTATGATAAAGCTATTGCACATCTAATCTCATCTTGCTTTTTTCCTCTCAGAGGATCTGAACTAGTTAATGTAATGTTTATTTAAAAACAGAACAACTATAAAATGCAATAATATATTTAAAAATGGAACAACAACGACAGATTTTACATGAAATCAATTTATATGAAATATCCAGAATAGGCAACTCCATAGAGACAGAACACAGATTTTTAGTTTCTGGGGCTTGGTGAAGGAAGGAATGGAGAATAGCTGACTGCTTAATGGAGACAGTAGACAGTTTCTTTTGGAATAATGAACGTGTTCTGGAACTAGATAACAGTGACGGTTGAAAATAGTGAATGTACCAAATGTTACTAATGGAACATTTTATGTATATTTTACTACAAAATACAATGCATTACATTGTAAAGGGGGAGCTTATTCCTTTAAATTATTGTTGTTCATGGTGTAATATGCGGTATTTCATTTCCAGATTATATTTCAGTAGTTTGTTTCTATAATGAATTTCATGATCAAATAATATTGGAGAATCTCAGTTCAATAATTGGTGCTTAGTTTTAAAACAAAAACAAACAAAAAACAAACAAAGCCTCAAGTATGCCATTATCTTCCTATACCTTATGATTTTCTTATTTAAAAACAGAAAACTCAAGTGTATTATGTGCTAATGATTATAAAATATAAATTCTATCATAATTTTTCAGATTGCTACCAAAAAATGTAATTCCTCCCTCTACACATGAAGTAATTTTTATTATGATATTTTTAATAGAGACTGAAGGGTCAAATTAATTATTTCAATAATTAGAAATATCATTTTAAGAGAAGCAAACAGATGTGATACTATAGTCTGAATGCCTTATTTAATGTGAAATGGCTATGCAACAATTTCAAAATAAATGATAGTCTATCATTCCTGTTCATTTTTTATTTCACTATGGAATTTGCTAGATATTCCTCAAAAGATTCTATATATTGACAACCAAGTTCCAGATGGCTTAGAGGCCTACATTGGACAGACTGTTTTCAAACATTTCACAGGAGAAAATCTGGTCTATTTGCTGATTTTGTTATTTGGTAAAAAATATTTCTTATTTAATATTTATTGAGCACACTTACAATGTTAGTATACATATAACAGGCAGCTGATTCTCTTCTAGTCCATAATTGATAGTACCTTAATTGTTCTGCTTTAAAGGTTTTCATTTTCTCTAAGAATTCCATAAGGAAAAAAAAAATGTTTGAAGAAAGGCTTGGTTCATCTTCTTTGAAATGTTTTTCTAATAGGCAGTTGAAATTATGACAATAAATGTTAACCTGAGCATAATAATTTTCTTGTTCAGACATCACTTTTAAAGAGCTGATTAAGGCCAAGTCATGGCAAATTCTTCTCAATAGTTGTTTCTAAAATTCTGATTCAGTCATATCAATTGATAAGTAGTGACAGAGCAGTTTTGCTATATATAATTCTTTACCCTAACATAATTAATTTCTTGTGACATGTGTAACCATGAGCTTTTGCAATGGTTTTGAATGACCAATGTATATTTCTCAGATATATTTAGTCTTCATCACAGTTCCTGAAAATGCTTCAGAGCCAAAAACAAACAAACAAACAAACAAACAAACAAACAAACAAAAAACCTGAATGGGTATGGGTATCTTTTTACTAGTGAAGATGTCTTTTTGGCCCCACCTAAGGGTTAGAGTTGGTTGCCAGGAGGACCAACCATTTGATTAGGTGGTTAGAACTTTCAGTTCCACCCCTTGACCTCCAGCCAGGAGAGAGGGTCTGGAAGTTGAATCAGTCAATGGCTAATGACTTGGTCATTCATGTATGTAATGAACCCTCCTTAAAAACCTAAGAGGAGAGGTTTTTGATCCATTTTTCAGAAAGCTTCCATACTTAGGGAACAAACATTTCCATGTGTCACTGAGCAAGCTCCCTAGATCCATGAGGACAAAACTCCTTTGTTCAGGACCAAACCCTGTGTATCTCTTCATCTCGTTTTTGATTCATGTACTTTATTATATACTTTAATAAACTGGTAAATGTATTGCTCTGAGTTCTGTGAACCACTCTAGAAAATTAATAGAACCAAAGGAGGAGGTTGTTGGAATTGGTTGTTAGAAGCAGAGGTAACAACCTGAGCTTGTGATTGGCCTCTGAAATGGAGGATGGAGGGCTAGTCTTGTAGGACTGAATGCTTAACCTGTGGAATCTGATGCTATCTTTAGGTAGGTAGTGTCAGAATTGATTTAAAGTTGTGTCCAATAATTATTTGTGTTATCTGGGAGGGAACCCCCCAGGGCAATCCTCCACACTGCAATTAGATCTGGGAACCTAAAAGAGCTTATACAAAGACAATTCCTATTTTAGACCAGAATAGCATAAGAATTCTGTCTCATAAAGTAACCATTTTAATATAAATTTGATTATTTCATCATAACAATTCCCCCATTTATAATGAAAAAAAAATCAAGAAAACTGTGAACTAATATTATGGAGAGAACAAAGACATTGTGTCCCTAATTTTCTGAAATCCAATATTCACTGTTGAAAACCCAGTAATGTTTGGACTCACTAAAAGAAAAAAAGATGCAATGAGGAACATCAATGGAGTTAAGATTGGAATACACTTTTGAAGACTTAAAGATGATGTAAAAATGCAGATGGATGAAACATTTGTTTGTTTTGATTACAGCCATCTTAGTAGATGTGAAGTAGTATCTCATTGTGATTCAAATTTTCCTTTCCTTGATAGTTAATAATCTTGAGGATTTTTTCATGTGCTTATTGATTATGTTGATATCTTCTTTGGAAAAGTGTTTCTTAATGCATATGTATGGAAGATGGTACAGGAGGAAGAATGCAAGCTATCCTGCAGAACCAAAGAGAGAATTTGTTCTGAGTTGATTGGGCCAACTGTGGGTTGGGGCTACTAAATAAAACTTGGGTTGAGATTTAACTAAAGATTGATATATATGGCTTCCATCCACTGTCCTTATCCTATGGCTATATTCAAAGGATCATGGAATTTTTCACGAGGGACTTCACACACATAAAAAATCCTCTGAAGAAATTGAAATTGAACAGTAATTTCTTTGCAGAGAACTGGTAAAGATAACAGAAAATTGGACTCCAAAATAAAATTGTGCTCCTTTCAGAAAAATTTATAGAAGGTTCAACAAAAAAGACAGATACACACATGATTATCCTAAAAGCATCCCACTGATGATAGGATTCAAAGGACCAGATTTCCTATTGCTTCTCTGATATTTGAAAAAAATAGTATCATGGAAGACAAAGGCCTGGATATCCAAACTGAACAAAACAAAACAAACAAACAAGGAGAGAGAGATAACTTGAGAAACAAAGGAAATGAGGGATTTGAAGAGAAAAAAAAATCTCACAGCATTGAGGAGACACAATTTCAATAAAACACGGTGAGGATGCTAATTGAAAAATAAATATAAAAATCAATAGATTTAAAGGCAAATTTGAGGAATAAAACTGCTAACCAACTGAGATAGATAACAAAGATGTACATACTGTTGCAGAAATTAGTCAGCTCTTAGACTGCACAAGATATCCAGAAAGAAAAGATAGATAGATAGATAGATAGATAGATAGATAGATAGAATCCATGTAACTGATGCCTGGGGTACATCATTATAAAAAATTTTAAATGTATATAACATCTTTATTGAGACTCAATTAACAGGTCATGAAATACCCATTTAATGGTTTTTAGTATATTTTCAGATGGGCATCACCACCACCGCAATTATTTTTGAACATTTTCATCACCCTAAAACAAAACTTTGTATTCACTAACAGGTACTCCAAATTTACCCAATCCTCCAGCCCTAGGCAAGCACTAGTCTGCTTTCTATCTCTATAATGTCCTGAAAGTTCTGAAAAAGAAGAATCATACAAGATGTGGACTTATGTGACAGGCTTCTTTCTCATACCATGTTGTCAAGGTTTATTCATATCATAACATGTATTAGTATTTTATTCATTTTTACTGCTGAATAATATTCCACTGTAAATATATAATTTTTTTCAATGACTGTAAGTTTTCATCTCTCTTGGGTATATATCTAGGAATGCAATTCCCAGTTACTATATGCTCAATATTTTGAGAAACCAATAGACTGCTTTCCAAAACGACTGCATCATTTTATATTACAACCAGCAATGTATATGGGTTACCATTTCTCCACATCATCAACAAAACTTGGTATCAATGTTTGTTTGTTTGTTCGTTTGTTTTGATTACAGTCATCTTAGTGGATGTGAAATAGTATCTTATTGTGATACTGATTGTTTCCCTGATAGCTAATAATCTTGAGCATTATTTCATGTGCTTGTCGATCACGTTCATATCTTCTTTGGAAAAAAGTGTTTTCGGATACATTGCCAAATTTTCAATTCAATCAGTTTATCTTTGTATTATTGAGTTTTAAGAGTTTTTCATATATTCTAGCTATAAGCTCCTTATAAGATGTCTGATTTCCAAATATTTTCTCCCATTTCTGTAGGCTGTCTTTTCACTTGTCTGATGATAGCGTTTGATATACAAAGGTGCTTAATTTTGTTGACATCCACTTTATCTAGGATTTCTTTTGTCACTTGTCCTTTTGGTTTGATATCTAAGGCTTTGCCTAAACCAAGTCATGAACATTTATTCCTATATTTTTCTCTACATGTTGTAAGTTTTTTAACTTTAGATTATGATCCACTTTGGTATAATTTTTATGTATGTTCTGAGATGGGGGCCCAATTTCAGACTTCTTCATATGGATATCCATTTACCCCAGAACTATTTGTTGAAAAGATTATTCTTTCTCCATTGCATTATCCTGGCATGTTTGCCAAAAATTAAGTATCTGTAAATGTACAGTTTTATTTCTGAAATATCAATCCCATTCCATTTAACTACATTTCTATCCTCATAACAGTATTCTCTTGATTACAGTACATTGTTAGTAATTTTTTTAATTTCAAGTTTTAATTTAAATTTAAATTATAGTTAATTAACATATGTGGTAAATTTGGTTTCAGGTGTAGAGCTTAGTGATTCATCACTTACATATAACACCTACTGCTCATATCAGGTGCGCTCCATACTACTCATCACCCATTTAGCCCATCCCTTGCCCATCTCCCTCCATCAACGATCAGTTTGTTCTCTATAGTTAAGAGTAGTTAAGAGTCTCTTATGGTTTTCTTCCCTCTCTCTTTTCTTTTCTTTTTTTCTTTCTTTTTTTCTTTTCTATCCCCCTGTGTTCATTAGTAAGTTTTGGAATTGAGATGTGTGAATCTTCCAAGTTTGTTCTTATTTTTTCAATATTATTTGGCTGTTCTGGGTCTCTAATATTGCCATATGGATTTTAGGATCAACTTGCCAATATCTGCAAAGAATAGAGTAGGAATTTTGAAAGAGAATGCACTCAATCTGTAGATCAGTTTGGGGTGTATTGTCTGATCTATTAATGTGTGATATTTTCCATTTAGTAAATTCTTTCAACAATGTTCTATAGCTTTCAGTGTATAGGTTTTACGTTTAATATATTATATTTATTTTTAAGTATTATAACTTTTTGTTGACACTGTAAATAGAATCATTTAATTTTTGGATTGTCCTCAATATTTATGTAGAAATACAATTAATTTTTTATATTGATCTTCTGCAAACAGATTTAATTCATTTATTAGTTCTAAGAAATTTTGGTGAATTCATTAGGATATTCTATACACTAAGAATATCAGAAAATAGAGATTATAATATTTATTCCTTTCCCATTTGGATGGTTTTATTTCTTTTTATCAATCTATCTCCTTAGCTAGATATTCTGGTACAATGTTATAAGAAATGCTAAGATTGGGCATCCTTCTTGTGTTCCTCATCTTAGGGAGAAAATATTCAGTTATTGACCATTACATATGTTAGCTGTAGATTTTCCATACTTCAGTATATAAGGTTGAGGAATATTATTTTTATTTTGGTAAGGTTTTTTTAATCATAAAGAGTATATTGAATTTTGTCAAGTACTTGCCTTATATATGTGGAGTTTCCCAACTCCTAACTTTCTTTCTCTTCCTGGAAAACTGTGTTTGTGGAAAACTGGTATTAATTCTTCTTAAAAGTTTGTTAAGTGAAGGTATCTTTATTAGTGAAGATATCAGGGTTGTATTGCTCTTTTGGAGAATACTTAAATTACTAATTCAGTCTCTTTACTACTTATACAAGGTCTATTCAGATTTTCTGTTTCTTCTTGAGTCAGTTTTAGTTACTGGGGTTTAAGGGTTTATGGGTTATGGGTTTAAGGGAATTTGTCCAATTCATCTAAGTGATCTAATTTTTCATATAGCTGTTCATATTATTCCCTTATAATCTTTTTTTAAATTTCTGTAAAATATGTAGTAGTGTTCCCTTTTTAACTCATGATTTTAGTAATATAGTTTTCTCATTATTATTTTTTTGGCAAATGAAGCTAGATTTGTGTCAAATTATTTGATCCTTTTAAAATACCAAAATTTGGTTTTGTTGAATTTTCTATAGTTTTCAATTCTCTATTATATTTAACTCCCTTTGGATCTTTAATATCTCCTACCTTCTACTTGCATTATTTTTAATTTGCAACTCTTTATTTGGTGTCTCAGATGAAAGATCAAGATGATAATTTAGATAGTTCTTTCTCTCCTCCTCCTCCTTCTTCTCATTTGTTATATAATTTTCAGGTGTACAGCTTTATAATTCACCATCTGTATACACTACAAAGTGACAACTACCACAACTCTAGTTGCCATTCATCACTTTACAGTTGGCCTCCTTCACCCATTTCACTCGATCCCCTCTGGTAACCACTGGTCTGTTCTCTGTATTCACGAGTTTGATTTTATTTAATTTTGTTTATTGTTTTAAAGATTTCAGATATAAGTGAAAATATATTTGTCATTCACTGTTGGACTTATTTCATTTGGCAAAACACACTCAAGGTCCATTCATGTTGCTGCAAACAACATTTCATTCTTTATTTTTATGGCTAAGTAGTACCCCAGTGTATAAACATATCAAATCTTCTTTTTCTATTCATCCATTAAAAAATACTAAGGTTGCATCCATATCTTGACTATGCTGCAATGAACATAAAGGTGCATATTGTTTTTCAAATTAGTGTTTTTGTATTCTTAACTTTTTAAAAATTTTAATTCCAGTATAGTTAACATGCAGTGTTATATTAGTTTCAAGTGTACACAATACAGTGATCAACAATTCTATACATTACTCAGTACTCATCATGATATGTGTAATCTTAATCTCCTTCATCTGTTTCACCTGTCCACCCACCCACCTCATCTCTGGTAACCATCAGTTTGTTCTCCATAATTAAGAGTATGTTCCTTTGGTTTACCTCTCTTTTTTTGGGTCTTCATTTGTTTTGTTTCTTAAATTCCATATATGAGTAAAATCATATGGTGTTTGTCTTTCTCTTACTTCACTTAGAATTATATTCTCTAGATCCATCTATGTTGTTGCAAATGGCAAGATTTCATTCTTTTATATGGCTCAGTAATATTCCATTGTGTGTGTGTGTGTGTGTGTGTGTGTGTGTGTGTGTATATAACATCTTCTTCATTCATCTATTGATGGATACTTGGTCTGCTTCTATAGGTTCACTATTGTAAATAATGCTACAATAAATTAAGGGGTGCATGCACCTTTTCAAATTAGTATTTTCATATTCTTTGAGTAAATACCCAGTACTGCAATTACTGGATCATATGGCAATTGTATTTTTAATTTTTGAGGACTCTCAATACTGTTTTCCACAGCAGCTGCACCAGTTTGCATTTTTATCAATAGTCTTTTTCTTCCACATTCTCACCAACACTTGTTTCTTGTGTTGTTGATTTTGTCATTCTTACAAGTGTGAGATGATATTTCATTATGGTTTGATTTTCATTTACCTGATGATGAGTGATGTTCAGGCTCTTTTCATATGTCTGTTGGCTATCTGTATGTCTTCTTTAAAAAAAAGTCTATTCATGTCTTCTGTTCATTTTTAATTGGATGATGATGATGATGATGATGTTGATGATTTGTTATTGAGTTGTATAGGCTTCATATATATTTTGGTTACTAAAGCTTTCTTGGATAGGTCATTTGCAGATATCTTCTCCCGTTCAATAGGTTGTTGTGGGGAATAAGTTTAGGAAATCCCTGAGCTTGCACCAACAGGTTAACAAGGCTTAGGAAGAAATGGTCCAGGATAGGTAAACAGGGAGAAAGTGCCTCCAGCATAGAACAAAAGCATAGGAATGGGAAGCCACAGGATGAAAGCATCCAGGATAGGTAAAAAGGGCCAAAGCACCCCATCATGAAACAAAAGCCTAAGAATGGGAAGCTGCTTTCACAGGAGCAAAGCATCCAGAATAGGTGAACAGGTAAACGGCCATAGTCTGCCAATTGCCTGCCACAGCAGGCTTAAATTGCCCATATGGATCAAATTAGCAAAAGAAAGGTGCCTTATTGACCCTGAGATAGCCTGCTCTATCTGTCTTATCCCCTAGGCAAGTTAAGATAAAGAGATATGGCACCTGGTGCCTGATGTAAACAGCCATCTGCTCACCAGGATTTTGTTTTCTATTGACGCAAACCCCTAATGCTGCATATCTTCAAACCCCCCTTTCTCTCACTCACTTGAGTTAATAATCACTGTTTTTCTGCCATTCATCATGTTTGTAAGCCTTCTGATCCTAATAAATAATGAGCAAGGACCCTTACTGGGGACGCTTGTCTCCTCCTGGACATTAATCTCTCTCCCATTTAATTCTGCATCTGCTCTCTTGCTGACAAGAGACAACTACAGACTCAAAGTCTGTGACAGGTTGTATTTTAGTTTTGTTGATTGTTTCCTTTACTAGTTTTCTCTAAAAGTGTCATGTTATATGAACATAGTGAAAATTTTAATTCTTCCTTACCAATTTGGATGTTCCTCTCCACACTTGCCATGTCTCTCCCTCTCTGGTATTGTCCCAAGGATCCATTTGGCCCCCACACCATGTCTACCATTTCTACCCTCTTTCTTTTGGCCTCTTCTCTACATTTGGTTGTGGAAAGTCTGTTCTGTCAATGTTTGGGTAGTTTTCTGGGTTATTTATACTGATGTCAGTGTTATCTAGTTTCATCCTTGGAACAAGGTGAGCTTCTAATCCTCCTATTCTGCCGTCTTCCTAGGAAGTCCCAGTATTTTCATATTTTTCAGATAAATATCCAGACAGGGAATAGCTGGCTCATGTGGTGGTTCTAATTTTAATTTTTTGAGAAATGTCCATACTGTTTTCTACAGTGACTGCACCAATTTACAATCTCATCAACAGTGTACAAGGATTCCTTTTTCTCTATATCCTCTCCAACACTTGTTCTTTCTTATCTTTTTGATAATATCCATTCTAACAGATGTGAGATATCTCACTGTGGCTTTAATTTTCCTTTACCTACTATTAGTGATCTTGAACATCTTTTCATTTGCCTGCTGGCAATCTGTATGTTTCCTTTGGAGAATCTGTCTATTCAAATCATCTGCTTATTTTTCAATTGGGTTGTTTAATTTTTGTTGTGAAGTTGTATGTTTTTTTTTACGTATTTTGAATATTAACACCTTATTGAATATATGGATTGCAAATATCTTCTTCCACTCAGTAAATTGTTTTTTTGTTAAAATGATCATTTCCTTAGCTGTATAGGAGCCTTTTATTTTGATGTATTCCCATTTGTTTATTCTTGCTTTTGTTTCCCTTGCCACTAAAGTCAACACACAAAGATGCTGCTAAAGCCAGTCAAGGAGATGACAGCCTATGTTTTCTTCTAGGAATTTTAGGGTTTTGGGTTTTACATTCAAGTCATACATTTGTGTGAGTATGTTGTAAGATTGTGGTCTAGTTTCATTGTTTTGCAAATGGCTAACTTTCCCAGCACAATTTATTGAAGAAATTGTCATTTCTCCCTTGTATGTTCTTGGCTCCTTTGTGATACATATCCATGTATGTGTGGGTTTACTATTTCTGGAATCTCAATTTTGTTCCATTGATCTGTGTGTCTACTTTGGTTCCAATATCATACTGCTTTGGTTAATACAGTTTTGCAGTATAGTTTGAATTCAGGGAGTGTGTTGCCTCCAACTTTGTTCTTTTCCCAGACTGCTTTGTCTATTTGGAATAATTTGTGATTCCATACAACTCTTAGAACTATTTGTTCTAGTTCTGTGAAGTATGCCATTGGAATTTTGTTAAGTATTGCATTGATTCTGTAGATTGCTTTGAGTATATGGACACTTTGACAATATTAATTCTTCCAATCCATGAGCATGAAATATCTTTCCACTTATTTGTGTCTTATTCAACTTCTTTCATCAATGTCTTATAGTTTTTAGCATATAGGTCTTTCACCTTTTTGGTTAAATTTGTTCCTAGGTATATTTATTTTCTTGATGCAATTATAAATGGATTGTTTTCTAATTTCTCTGATAGTTCATTATTTGTGTAGAAAACACAACATATTTCTGTAGGTAGAATATTCTGCAACTTTACTGAATTCATTTATTAGTTTTGACATTTTTTGGTGGATTCTTTAAATTTATATATATATGTGTGTGTGTGTGTGTGTATATATATATATATATAATCATGTCACTTGCAAATAGTGACAGTTATAGTGACAGTTTTATTTCTTCCTTTCTGATTTGGAGGACTTTTTCCCCCCTGTCTAATTGCTGTAGCTAGGACTTTCAATACTATGCTGAATAAAAGTGGGGAAAGTGGACATCCTTCTGTTCTTAGAGCAAAAGCTTTTGGATTTTCCCCACTGAGTATGATGTTAACTGTGAAATTGTCTTATATGATGGGGATTGCCCCAGCCCAGCTGTGGGGTACATCTATCACCATCATGGCATATTGAAGTTTTGAGCTGTCAGCAGGACACACCCACTGACATTAGCAGATCGAAGGGAGAATTCCAAAATAGTATCTGTTAGTGTGGGTATTACTAAGGTAGATTGAGATCTCAAAAATGGCTTGCACCAGTGTCTCAGTCCCTGTGGAAGGTCCCTGATGTTTCCTGCCTCCCTGGTAAATGCTTAAAATTTGTAAATGGGTTTATTTTAACTATTGTCTATGCACTTTACAAATTGATCTTTTTGTTGTGCTGGTTTCCAAGTTGAGTAATCTTCACAGGAGCCCTTTAAGAGTGGGTTTTCCATTCCCTACAGTTTTATAGTTTTTCTGAACATAACCTCTATTGATTTTTAAAGCCTGATGATTTGGGGACCTGTCTTTCCTATGAAGGATCTAAGAGTTGGGGTTCCTGATGTGGAGTTGGAATCTGTCGTCAGGAAAAAGCTTTATACCTTTTATATCCATCCTGATTGTTACTCCCCATGAGTGGGGTGTGTTGTTGTTTTCTTTGACAAGTCCTTGTCTCTTCCTCTCTTCCCCATCTTGATTTCTGCTCTCTTCTTCTTTGTTGTGGAGACTCTGCTCATTCAATAACAAAGTCCCTTTTAGAAGTAATTACTCCACATGTAATTACAGATTTTTTGTATCCATAAGAGGAGGTAAATTTAAGATCAGGCTATACTTCCATCTTACACCCAACTCCCTCTTTTTTTTAATGAGTTTACAGGTAGACATTTTCCTCTAACCACTGCTTTATCAATATCCTATAAATTTTTGTATGCATTTTATTTGTTTTCATTCACCTCAAAGTATTTCTAATTTCCCACATTTTGAATTTTCTTTACTTTCCACATATGTATAAATTTCTCAGTTTAGAAATGTATATAGTATCAATATTTATCTAGATATCTACTATGATATACTTTATAAATCAACCCTGGATATCAATGGTGGTTGAGATCTTTTTGGATAACAAATAGGTATGTTCCTATTTTAGGGAGAACATGAGAAGAGGAATATGAACTTTCATAGAAATCTTCCAGTTAAGAGGCACCTGGGTGGCTCAGTTGGTTAAGCATCTGACTTGAACTCAGGTCATGATCTTGTGGTTCATGAGTTTGAGCCCTGCATCAGGCTCTGTGCTGACAGCTCAGAGTCTGGAGCCTGCTTCAGATTCTGAGTCTCCGTCTCTCTCTGCGCCTCCCCTGCTCATGCTCTGTCTCTCTCTCTTTCTCAAAAATAAATAAACATTAAAAAAATAAAAAAATAAAGAAATTTTCCAGTTAAAACAGTAATCAGAAAGTTAAATGAGTCCCTACTGCTCATTTCCAGAACAGGAACACTCTAAGACTAAGACTGTCAATGTGCTATGCCAGCCTGTAAGGCAACCAAGAAAGAAATTTTGGAGTTATGCAAATTTGCTTCATTAAAACAAGACTAATGGTTTTTTTAAACAAATTCCTTATATGTGCTTTCTTTAAACAAAATGTTGTTTTGAGGTGAGTTAGATAACTGACATGAATTATTTTGCAGGTACCAAAACAAGCATTTTGGACATACTAATTGTTATTTGCATACTTATGATAAAAGGCTTCAATATGGATATTTCCAAAATCATGAACAGTGTCAGAATATAACTTTCCAAAGTCCATAAACTTTGGTCTGAAAGATATTTGAAGAAACTCTAACATACCAACAAAATGATAGTTATTGGTCACTACAACAGAGACCATTGCAACACTTGGTTAACTTTGTTAACTAGAAAGATTTGCACTTGATAGTAGAAGATACCAAGGCAGGTGGTCTGGAGGAGTCAAAAGGAAACACTTTTAAGAATGTTTAATTGCATAGCAATGCCAACGGAGACTACTATGATTTATGACAGGAAGGGCCCATAAGGAGTGGCAGATAAACTATAGCTACAGGAAACTTGATTAAAGACTTTAAATGCCATACATTGTTAAGAAAAAAGAAGAAAGAGGTGGAAGAAAAGAAGAAGGAGAAAAAGGAACCATTAACAGGAATTGTCACAGACACATGAAGAAGAAACTAAGAATGCATGGAAAGTTTTTGGGTGGGTTGCATCTAATGCAATTCTTTACCTTTTAAATGTCAATTTTGATACTTTCCCATATTTAGTGAGCTCTAAATTATAAGAATCATCTTGACACTAAAACTATTCCTTCACTCATGATTACATGATGAATTATTTTGGCAGGGTAGGGCACTTGCCTACTGTTATCTATTTCCTACTATAAGAGTTAGTGGTAATAACATTAGTATTATTTTTATCTTGGGGAAATATTTTTTTTTCTGGAGAAATAAAAGTTTTTCTTGCTAAAGTTTCCTTTTTTTAAATTTTGAGTTTCTATGGTAATTTTGTATCTTCAAACAGTTTTCAACTTAATTTTAGTTTAAAATTTACATGAAGTAATTTAAAGAAGGATTTTAAAACTGATTATGTGAAAAAGATAGTTGTGAATTTTGCACTTTTATATGGTTCATGTAAAGCGTATGAGGGGCATTTGGATATTTGTAGTGTTCAAATAGAATACTTTTTGTTGTTTTCATATTTATTCATTATTTCTAACTTTTCTATTTTTGATATTTAATAGAGTTTAAGGATACCAGGATCATGTGAGCATAACATTACATATATTTTTATTAAAACAAAGATATACAGAAAATATTACTTTGTCAAATTGTCTCACTATATTATATTCCCTTTGAGATAGAGAATCATCCTCTGTATGCAATTTTCAGTTGCATGAAACACCATGAGAGGTAGGTGTTCTTGTGCAAAAATATCCATCTGTTGACATTTCTGTTTGTCTGCAATCCTACTTCAATGAGTAATCACATATTAGAAATATTAGGCAACTCAGCAGTCACATTTTAAATCCTATATACACAAAAACATCCTCAAAAATAATACAATGAAGCAGGGCTTAAAAAGTTGTCAGTCATTGCCACAAATATTTCTGTGAGATTCAGCTAAGTATTATATGAAAGTTTTCCTGTAAAACTATGTGAAGTACATCTGAATATTTAAAGATTTAACAATTATTTTATCAGAAGCAATATTACTAAGAAGTCACAAAGTCAGGGTAGGGCAGGAACCCAGGATTTTCAACACGTAGTCTAATATTTTCTTTCCTTTCACTAGTGGCTTTCACAGATATTTTAACTATGGAACTGTTTTTTTCAAAAGAGCACTAACATGGAAGCCTAAAAAATAAAAATACAAGTATTCTAGCTGAAATCAGAATAACCTGTTTAATTTTACTTATTCTTTCCACATACCCACAGTACCTGTTTTTTGGTATCTGGGAATCCCCTGGATTCCTTGGAGAACTTTCATAACATTTTATTATACTAAGTTGACAACTCAAGTAGGATGGGTTTATAATAAATGCAGTGTATTCACAATTAGTAATATTTATTTATCACAGTTGTAAGTAGATTCAGCAATCAGACATTTTTTTTTCAACAGTAGATAACCAAAAGCCAGCATAACACTAGTTTAAAAAAACTGGTGGATTATTACTCTCTTAATATACAAAAGGAAGTTAAGGTAGATAGCTACTGATGTTAGTTTAGTAGCTCAAGATTTGAGACGATTTCCTTAGCTGTCCCTCATGGACACAAAATGTTCCTGAGACTTCAAGCTTTGTAATCATCATTTAAGACAGAAAGAAACTTCCTTTATCAAGAAGACTTCTTCCTTAGAAGCTCCTCAGTAAACTTCTGCTTATGTCTCATAACTCCGAACTGTGTTATATGGCAACTGCTACCTGAAAATGGTGATTGACAACATGCTTACTTAGCTTTTTCAGCCTTGTAGTGGAGGTAAGATGAGAAAGTTGAAACATAAATATTTTTGATAACCATTCAATAGTGTCTCATGTACTGATATTCAAAACTGAAGTAAACTTTTTAGAGAATACAGACTTTTACACTTAGAAGTAATTAACTTTTTTCTTTTATTTTATATTGGTGAGGATGTTATTGGTGATTCCACCCTTACACTGATTTAAAATTACTGAGATTTCTGAAAATAAACTTTGCTTATCTTTTAGATTTTAGGAAATCCAGAATTTTATTACTTAAAAATAAATATAATCCTCACTTTGTATTGGATATGTTTCTATAGTCTATCTACTTTGGGAAATGTCTTTATATAATGTTCATAAATTCTCTATAGACAGATTTGTCATACCCTGAAGGTTCCAAGTCTCTACAAATTTGTTTTTCCTTTACAGTAATTTCCCCCTTAGGTTTTTATGCAGGTTTCAAGTTTGATAAGTGATAATGTCTCATAGGCTATGCATATCTGAGACATATATACAAATCTAAACTATTGTGTTGAGGTAAATGATGAATCCAACAGACAACTGCAGATGTCACCCTACTATTTTAAAATTACATTATCTCTTCAGCCTAAGACATTTATAATCTTATTTTTTGGCCCTTATTTGATTAATATGGACTCAATATCTGAAATTCAGAAAGCTCTAAACAATAGTTGGATAACATCCAATTATATCAATTTAATTTTTCTTGTACTAAAAAAAAAAGTAGTATCCTGAGAATTTCTTACATCAAGAAAAGGTTTAAAAGAGACATAAAGCAATGTAGACATCATTGGTCATGATGAGTTGTATGGGTGGCATACCAAACAGCCATCTAGGGGTCAAGCCAAGCAAGGCATTATTAAATCACTGAGAGCCACTGGAGTAGTCCAGCTGTGATACTCTTGTTGCTCTTAGTGATTGCATTAAATGGACTAATTGACACTGATTCCTTGCTGAGAAGCCAGTATATTAGCCAGGAGGAGCAGGTAAAACTGGCCTTCATAAAACCATGAGTCCTTTTACATTACTGACAGACAGTAGTGGAGTAGTAAGTACTAGATCAGGGTGGAAAAAGGCTGCATTAAAAGAACTTTAATTGGTCATTTAAATTTTTAATTAGAAATCAATCTAATTATAATTAGAAATTAATTACCAACTTTACAACTGATTCATCACAGAGTACTTGGCCTAGTGCATTTATGTCTTTTTAATTTGATATAGATAAATAAACATTTAACAGACGTTTAGTGGCCTACAACTTGATGGATTATAGTGTCTAAGAGAATTTGCCAAAAATCTGGGACTGGGAATAAAGATATCTTTCTCCTCTTTCCGTCTTAATATTTGTGGGGTACCTACTAAGGTATATACAATTTCATGTATAGTATCTAGTACAATCCTTACAGCAATCCTGGGTATTTTGAATTGCTATAATCACTTAATAAAGTATGAAATTAAGGGCCAGAGATTTTAAGAGACTTGCCAAGTGGCACACAGCTTGTAAGTAGCAGAACTGGGACTGAAGCCTGTGTTCACCAGCTGCCAGAACCCACAACTATTTTCAAGAGATGCCAGGCAAGTGAGAATTAAAAACCAGTAATCATTGACCTATTGAAAAATAAAATAACTAGAGAACCAACAAAGAAGAAATGAACATAGGATATGCCATCTTCCCTCCCCGAAATATATACAGACTATTTAGCAGTGAGAAAAGAGATTTCATTGGTAAGGGAACCAGAAGTTTCACTTGAAACAAAAAGAATTGAGCAGGCAAGAGTATGTAGCTCAGCTTCAAAATCAGAACCTTAACATACCCATTTCAGTACCATGTGTACTTTTTGCTCTTTTCACCCTCTTAGGAACAGTACTGGTAGATCTTGACATAATGGCTCAATGATGATGATTCTTGCAAATAACTGGATGTGAGTGTGGGCATGGGGAGCAGACAAAGATACTTTCATAATAGGGAAAAAGAGAAAATAATACCTGTATGTTTAAAATCATAAATCAATCTTACCAAAAGTAACAAAAAAAGTTATTTAGTTTTAAAAATAAGATATATTTCTCTCTTCAATGTTTGTCTTGATTCTGAATGAATGAATATTTTATGTAAGGCTCAGAGATTAACAACTATTTCACTACTATTTTTTTCCATAAGAAAACAGGGGTCTTAAGATATTTTGCTCAATATTTGTCAACTTTTTAACTGGAAGAGCTTACTTTATAATTAAATGTTTTAAAGTACTTTAATGTCAATGACTATTTTTCATGACGGTTTCAATGCTATTAATTTAACATGAGTAATACCATATGACAATTTATCAATTTGTTAAACATCTATGTGTACAGAACAAGACATTGGAACCGCTGGTCAAGACTTAGAAAACATGGCTAAAAAGTTAAGCCCTGTTGTCCAAAACATATGCTTCATGCATATTTGGCATGAATGTATCAAAAACTTGAGTTCTTATTCCCTGTCTATACATAAACTAGAATTTAAATATACCCATAAGCATATGGAAATAAAACAAGGGTGCAGTAGAATTTAAGAAAAAAAATTGTTTTATTTCCAATTTCTTTGGAGAGCTTCTGAGAGCTCAAGGGATCAAGAACAAATTACACTGCATTTCTCCTTTGCTCCTGGAGACTTTTATTAGGAGAAATCTGTCTCCTGATTCAAGAAAAGAAGTAAAACATTCATTACCTAAGAAATTTATAAGCCATTCTACTTATATTCTTGTGCAATGATAATAATACAATAAAACCACATATTACATAGTAGTTTACAATGCCCTTTCTAATATTGTCTAGTCTGACTGTCAGAACCACTCCATAACCAAATATCATGTTTCAAACGTTCAGCTTGTGCATATGCATTCACAAACAACTGTTATTTTTTAAGTGTTTAAGAAAAAAAATGTACTCCCTCCCTTTGTACTAATAATCATAATAATGAATAGCTCACGTTTACTGAATTTCGAGTTTCTGACAGGTATTGTTCTAAGTTCCTAACAGTGTCTTAACTAAACAAAAATACTTTTATATACCTAATTATGGCCTTTTTACCGATAGGAAAATTGAGCCATACTAGCATGTATAACTTCTCAGGGTTATAAAATCAGTTAATGGGGAGGCTGACGTTGAACGCAGGCAGGAAGTTCAATTCCAGAGTTTCTACTATATAACCAGAAAATTAATCCTCTTTCTCATCCCAAAAATGTGTTAGGGAAATATCTTAAAAACAAAACAAAACAAACAAACAAACAAAAACACAGCAAAATGTTGCTATTTTAAACTTTTCTTCTTTTGGATGACACGTGAATTCTTAAATTTGTTTTGTCACCCAAGTCTGCTGATTATGCTCACCAATGCTGGAATCCATATAAGAATTTCGGACAAAATTCTCATTAAATAGGTGACTTCCTTGTTAGAATGGGAGGTGTTGTACTTTATGTATATGTGACATATATAAATGTAGCAAGTAATTGATATTCTTTTAGATAGCAATACATTTATAAGAAGGAAAGATGTATCATGATCTGAGAAATAAAGAATAAATAATTTATACTTAAAAGGAAGCTAGGAATTAAAGGAATAATTTTAAGCATTTGAAAAGAGGCCTCAATATGCCAGAATCAAATATATATAGTGGAATAGGTACACTATCTTACAGATAAGGATTGGTATTTGGAGTAGGGAATTATGGTGCTTAATTTATTCCAGAGGTCCAATGATATTGGCATATTGAGACAGCCCTTCTCAGGTGAAGGATAAATTGTTGCATCTGGCCCCTTCTACAACCAAGAAAGAGACATAATGCCTGTGGGTTTCTTCAGATTTTGGAAGCAATGTATTTTTCAGTTGGGTGTGTTACTCGGGCCCATTTACCAAGTGACCAAAAAGCTGCTATCCTCAGTGGAACCCTGTCAGCTCAGGTTGCTATAGCAAAATACCATAAACTGAGTGGATATAAACAGCAGAAATTAAACATCAGCCAATTGTGGATAGGGTTTCAATATTATTATTATTTTTTTTTTACAGGGTGGCAGGGGTAGGGGGAGGCTCACAAATATTTAGTCATTAATAGGTCCAGAACAAGAGAAGGCTCTGTGACACGTCCAGGCTGCTGTGCAAACTGTTCTGCCTCTTGGGCCATGTAATCCAGGAGATGCAATGATGATTGAAGGATCAGTGGCAGATAAGGATATTATTTGGAACTTTTGGCAGACCCCTGGAGGTGAATTGCAACATAGGATTTTGAAGCAAGACCTTATCATCATCCACAGATAAATAGTTTCCTTTTGAGAAACAATGCTTTTCTACTGTTGGGCTTTAGAAGAGATTGAATGCTTAACCATAGGACACCAAGTAACCATGCAACTTGAGCTGTCTGTCAGAAACTGGGCATTGTCTGACCTACCAAGCCATAAAGTTTGGAATGCACAGCAATATTCCATCATCAAGTGGAAATGATATGTACATAATCAGGTTTGAGCAGACACTGAAGACATGAGAAAATAGCCCAGATGCCTGTAGTCCCCATTGCTGCTATACTATCTTTGTTTTCTTTCCTCTCTTATTCCCTTTTAATGTAAATAAAGTGTATTGATTTTAAGTAGTGTTACTTTTACATCATAGTATTTAGTTCTGGGATATGAAGGAGGGAAGTAAACCCACTCAAGGACTTTATCTAGACAAGAGCTTAATGTGTTTTTGGTTGAAAGGAGAGTAAGTTTTATCATGTAAGCCAGAATTATGACCTTATTATTTTCTTTATTCTAAGATTAAGTATGATTTAAGGGGATGCATATGATTGCTAAGTGGACAAGAAGTGGACTTCTGATAGTCTTCTATGTTATCTTCACTTGTCACAAGGTGCCCACATTAAACAGTATTTATGGGTGTGACGGTGGGCATGTTTCCAGATGAGATTAGCACTTGAATCTGCAGACTCAATAGATTGCCTTCCCCAGCAAGGGTGGGAATCATCCAATCTGTTGAGGGTGTGAACAGAATAGTGGCAGAGAAAGGAGGAATTTCCTTTTGCCTCCTGCCTGTCTGCTTGAGATATTTGCTTGGGACATGTCATCTCATTTTATCTGGCCCTAAAGTTTCCCTGGTTCCCAGGCCTCTGGACTCAGATTGAATTATACCACCAGCTTTCCTGGGTCTTCAGCTTGCAGACAGCAAATCATGGGACTTAGCCTCTATAATCACGTAAGCCAATTCTTTATAATAAATCTCCAGATAGATAGATAGATAGATAGATAAATAGATCTATATATATCCTACTGGTTTTATTTATACCCTACTGTTTCTCTGTTTCTCTGTAGAACACTAACTAATACATACTGCTATTAGGGATAACTTATATGAATGAATCTCAATATTTTAAGCATATAACTGCTCATTGAGTTGTGCTTCATTAATAATTTTATGGCTTGCCATCCACCACAAATGCAGGTTTCTACTTGCCCATACCTGGGATTAGCTCTGGTTCCAGAAATGCTACTTTCTAAATTTGAAAACCTTAACTTCCCTTGGTATTTTGATGGGACTGGAGGACAATATAGGATCTGGATTTCTATATTGTACTGATATTTAACTAATGATGCGAAGTTGCTGGTTAAGGAGAATGGGAAACATTTTATAGTAAAATTCCATAAATCCATATAGGAGGCTGGGAGGAATTTAACTGAATAATTTACTAGATTCTTTGAATAAGATTCTTAGAATCAAAAAGAGCAGCATTATATTCAATGGAAATAAACTTTTAAAAACTGGGTCAAAAATAAAGATAATATGGTACACACACACACACACACACACACACCATGGAATACTATACAGTCATAAAAAGGAGGAAATTCTGTAACATGGATATGTTACTTACACTATGATAAGTAAAACAAGTCAATCACAAAAGAACATATATTATATAATTCCATAAATTGATGTATCTAAAATAATAAAAATCATGGGGGAGAAAAAGGAAAGTGGAAATGTGCCAAGTCTAAGGGAAATGTGAGGGAGAATTAATGCTTAATGAGTATAGAGTTTTAAATTCAGAAGACAAAAAAGTTCTAGAAATCTGTTACACTGTATTGTTAATAAACTAAGCACTATTGATCTTTATTGGGAAAATATTTAAAATGGTAAATTTAATAAAATTATGTGTTTACCAAAGTTAAAAATAAAATTTAAAAAATTGGATCTAAAATGAATGAGGAAATGTGAAAAAAGAACACTTTTAATATCATTACAATTCCTATAATTAATGTAGTCTTGCTGAAACACAATATAGATTAGATAGAAAAAAATGGTAGATTCAATATTTTTCTTTTTAAAATGGCTAGAACAAAGTTAACTAATTATCCAAAATCAGATTGACATTAATGATCACCATACGAAAACTATAATTTAACACTACAAATCACTATTTGACAAAAACGCCAGGTAGGATTGGAATCTGGTTTAATTGCATAAAAATCTAAAAAATAGAAAACCCACCTCTCTACAAAGAACTGGCACTTACTCATCTCTAATAGTTGTATCCAATGAGAGTTGATCCCTAACATACTAGGTTGGCAAGAAATTTGCAACTAATAAAAATCAATGAACCCTTTTTTATTAACCTAAATATACATGTGTCATAAGATTAAACAATGGGATTTCTAAGACATCAGCCAATAAATTGTCTATGTGGTATACATAGGACTAAAACCAAACAAAACAATAAATTACATGAACAAATGATACTTTGTAAAAATATTTGTTAATCATGCTGAACATTCAACCATATTAAATAAAACTTAGAAAATATAGGTTGACTCTCAACCGGCAATCAGCCTATCATTATTTGCTTCACTACATAAATATTATATGGGAAGACTTGTCTTTTATTTCATCAATTCACTCCTCAATCCAATTACTGTTATGATATTTACACTTGCAGTTAAAGTGAGTATAATATTAACCATGGTACTACAAGGGAAAAAAGTTTGAAAATCCCTATAATTATCTACTCGTTTTTCAAGAATGAGTCATTCTATACTTTAACAACCAATCATTAAACAATTCTGAAACAGTCTGTAAACTCACATATTAAATAGTTTAAAACATTATAAAGACATATAAACTATTTTATATCTCAAGAACATGCATAATAGTCCATGCTATAATGCACTCGTAGTAGTTTCCTCAGGCTCCATTTAAAAAGTATCACAAACTTGGTGGCTTAAAACAACAGAAATATTGCCTCATGGCTGTAGACACTAGAAATCTGAATCAAGATATCAGCAGGACCCTGCTGTCTGTAATGGCTCTAAAAGAATCCTTCCTTGCTCTTCCTAGCTTCTAGTGCCTAGCAATTCCTGGCATTTCTTAGCTTGTAGATGCATCACTCAAGGCACATGGCTGTTTTCTCACTATGTGTCTTCCCATTATCTTCCTTTTGTATGTGTCTGTGTTCAAATTCCCACTTTATATAAAGACAGCAGTCATATTGGATTATGGCTATATATATATATATATATATATATATATATATATATATATACATACACACACTCATTTTAACTTATCTTTGTAAAGACCATAGTATCAGGGCTTAGAATTTCAACATCTCTTTTGGGGAAGAAACATATCAAGACATAACAATGGAGGGGGCCCTGAGATGGCTCAGTTGGTTAACTTGACTTTTGATTTCAGCTCAAGTCATAATCTCACAGTTTCTGGGCTTGAACGCTGCGTCAGTCTCTGTACTAACAGCACTGAGCCTACTTGGGATTATCTCTCTCTCTCTCTCTCTCTCTCTCTCTCTCTCTCTCTCTCTCTCCCCTCTCTCTTCCTCTCTCTCTCTCTCTCTCTCTCAAAATAAATAAATAAATAAATAAATAAATAAATAAATAAGACATAACAATGGTTTACAACTGAAGCACTAGATTACTGTCCAAGAGTTTTCAACATTAAATTATTTTATAAAAGTTTTTATAGTATGTTAATATAGCATTATTGAAGAAACTATATGACAACAACTGCAGCTTATAACTTGTATGGATAACAATGAAATAATATCTAATATGTCATCTAAAATATAAGAATCCCTTTGAAAGAATAAACTCCTTAAAATTTACCTTTTGAAACTCTAAATTGACCCAGGAAAACAAATGATTGATCATTAAATATTAGTTTCATGCCTTGTAGTGAATTGAATAGATCTCTCCCCCCATCCCCAAATTTGTGTATACCCATAATCTCAAAATGTGGTTTTATTTAGAAATAGAGTCTTTAAAGATGTAATTAAGGTAAAAATCCAGATGAGTTCATTCTGTAAAAAGATGGGCCTAAATACAATAAAAGTATCCCTATAAGAGATAGAAAAAACAAACACATAGAGAAGAAGACCATGTAAACACTGAGACAAAGATTCGAGTTATGCTGTCACAAATTAAGGAACACCAGTAGTCACCAGAAGCTGGAAAAGGCAATAAAGGATCTACCTCCACAGCGTTTGGAAAAAGAGTGGCCCTGCCAACACTTTGATTTTGTACTCTCGTCCTTTAGATTATGAGAGAATAAATTTCTGTTTTTTTTACGCGACTAAGTTTGTGGTGATTTGTTACGGCAGACCTAGGAATCCACTACATCTCTTATGCCTTAATGTAGCAATGTGTGAAGAGATGAAAAACAAAAAGCAGATATTTTCTATCAGGCAGATTTATAATATAATAAGGCAAAACTAAGAAGTACATAAATAATAACCAACCAAATTATTCAAAACTTTCCAGGGATTCATGAACATTCATTCTTCACACCATTTCTTCCTCCATGTGGGAGCAGGACCAAATCCACTGTTCACAGCTCTGGTAAGTGGGATGGTTTCCCTTTGAAACTTTTGTTTGGGCCTTGCTTGTTTGTGCTGCATTATAGCAGCTGTTTAGTTTCAATCACTACCAACATAGTGAGCTAAACCATGTGTGAACTAGGCCAAATTTACTTCTCCTCTGGTAATTGATCATAAGTAAACCCTGATGATGCCATGGCATAAATTGATGGAAAAGTTTCTGTAAGAAATATGTGACCAGGTAGTCTGAGCCATATTCATGTAACTTACTTGTGCCCTCCATATATTGCTCAGGCCCAATCCTGAATGTAATATTTCTATATGGGCTAGTTTTATGACTGTATGTATCTAATGATACCAACTCATGATGAGAAGCTTCAGTCATGTATACACTTATGAGTGGCAGTGTATTCCATCTCTATAAGGGCCTATTTGTATGCTAGCAGTTAATTCTCAGCTGGTGAGTGACATGCTGAGGTGTCCTAACATATTGTAGATCCCACTCGGAACTGACAGCATTTTGAGACACTCATCAAAAAACTCAAAGCAGTTTTTCTTAGTGTGTATATTTTGCCTTCAGAATCTAAAATGGCTCACCAAATGCTGTGATCTTTTCTTAATTGTATAGGATATAAAGTGTAATATACTGCCTTTACATTTAAAGGGAAGTTTCAGGAAACCTCAGATGAATGGACTCATAAAAACTTAAAATTTTACCAACACGGCAGACCTTTAAATCTTTGTATGTTTATTTCTCATCCTGTGGCACATATATATTTTACACAATATCCAGGACACTCGCTATTTCCATTATAAATAGTCTAATTAGCATGGTGTCATTAATATAGTGGACAAACATAATGTTTTCTGGAATGTCAAGAATATCAAATCCCTGCAGGCTGTGATGTGACAGAGAATAAAAGTAATATAACCTTGAGAAAGAGGGGCAATTTTTTCTACTGACCTTCCTCCTCAGTGAGCAATGACTTTTGAGGCTTTCTACTAATAGAGATGGTAAAGAATGCATTCACCAGATCAATAGCACCATAGCAAATGCCAGAGGCAGGGCTGATCTACTGTTGTAAATATGCATTATCTGGCATAACAGCTGTTACAATGAGAAGTAATCTTATTAGTATTTATGGTAGTCCATCACCATCCACCATGCTCCACAGCTATTTTTTTTTTTCCAGGCATCAGAAAGTAGTAACTGGATGGGGTCAAAACAGAGACAACCACCCCTGCTTTTTTTAAATCTTAGAAGATGAGCTTTAAATGTCTTTAAGTGGTGCATTCCTCCCAAGATTATATAATACTTCTGACTTATTTTCTTGGCTGGAGAAGTGGGCAGTTTCAAGAGTTCTGTCTTTCTTAGCATATTGGTTCTCATTTCTGTGTTATCTCAATTCTTTCTACCATGCCTACCAATTATGGATTGGGGGTTGCAGAAATGTTTATATTAGTGAGCCAGTGAATATTATGGTTCCACTGTATGATGAATTGGGACAAAACTCTACTTAACATATGGATTGTTTTCTACCCCACTCTAAGAAGAAAACTGGTAGCCTTATGGGTCCTTTGATAAAGTGTGTACCCTAGAAATATCTGAATATGTCCTTTCCTCAAAGTACTATTTGCCTGTAATTGTCCTCAGGTGGCTTTACAAAATATTGGGGACAAATTATTGATATACTTATGGTGACACTGTACAATTCTTCAAGAGGACTCATTTTCTTATCATCATTGGACTATAACCCTAAGAACTGACTTATATCCAAAAACTGGGTGAAGAATTTTAATTTTCTACTACATCAAAGATCAACAGCCTTCTACTCCTTAGTTTTAGACATTTACTGGTAATATAAGTCAAGTAACAAACCTCTTTTAGTCTTCTGACACTTCTACAATTCATTGCTAGGACAATTCTATCATCTCTATTTTACTTACCACAAGCCATAATCCAACTGCAGACTTTAACTGGACATCTCAACAACACATCAGAGCCAGCAATTGGTTCATGACAGGACACAAATTTCTGAATCACCAAAGAATGAATAATTTCTCTCCTCTGCAGATTTACATTCTATATTCCTTTGCCTGATACTTCCAAGATCAAATCCCATATATGTTCACTCACTTCCTGCCAGGGACATATTGAGCAAGTCTTATAACTCCCTGGCATATCTACTATTTCCTCCCAGAAATGGAATTACATTGTCCCTCAGCTGTGCTGTGACTTGACCTTAGTTATTTGCTTAGAGGCAATGAACAGAATAGAGAAGAATCTTGAGGAGGGCAAGGATCTGTTTCTGAGCCCTTTATAGTATTTCTAGATAAGGGAGGAGTGTGTAAGGAAAGAGACTTCTTTTCTAATGGGTTGGGGGTTACTTCTATCAACACAGAGATTCAAGAGGCATATTATGGGTTCATGAGTCTTAGGTCATCATTCAAATATCTTTATTCTGATGAATCTCAGAGTTTTAATCTTTTCCTATCAGGGAGCTGAATTAAACTAAGGACATGTAAATGCTATGCATTCAGTATCCCCTGAAACTCCACTACACTTACAATTAATTCCCAGGCCCAATTTTCAGCCTAGTTAACCCTGTAGGACATAATATCTTTAAATACTGCTGTGGAAGACTTTGACTTTTACAGTATGCCTTGAATTTTAAGTGCCATAATCTAAATATGTCCTTTGCTTTTTAAAGGCTTTCATCTAAAAAAAATCATATAAATTCACAATCTTATAATTACCATTGCCCCCATGTCTTTCAATGCTCCATTACCACATAAGCCCATACTTCAACGAACACCTGGCTCTAAAACCAAATCACTTTGAGGTAGAATATTGCTAATTGTGACACAACTATATTCCAGAGGTTATCATCTCCCTGATTACCACTAGTAATATAATCTTTAACATCACTATGTGACAGATGAGTGAGTGACACATTTCTATCATACCATACTCAGCATGGGATTTTCCAGTGCCACATCTGATTCTAAATATCCTATCTTTTGTTATTCATAGAAAGCAGATCCCAAAACAACAGCTTTTATGAAGGTAGTTTATTTTGGGAAGTAATTCAGAGAAAAAATATGGGGATCCAGAAAGACTTAAAAGAAAAAAAAAAACTAATCCAAGGGTGATCTTCCCTGTTGCTAACAGGGGGCTCATTCAGCTGTGACTTTCTGAAGAATCCTGCAAAATACATCTATGAGTTGTACCTTTAAAGCACTAAAGAGGAAAATACTTAACTACTGGCTATTGGTCTGATTGCTCAAGGGCTGTCCTCTGTGTTAATAACTTCCTGGCATTTCCATTTTTGTGTATGGGAGAGTAAATATCTTACATACAGGCAGTTAAACCCTAAGCAGAAAGTTAAAAGTATGAGGTACAGTGGTCTAAGGCATTGTCAAGTTACACTTATACACAGATGGTAGGCATGACAACTTCTAGAATAAAATGTAGTTCTAAAGCATTGGTTCCCAAACTTCATTGTACATTAGAATCACCAGGAGGGCTTGCTAAAACACATATTTCTTGGCTCCACCCCAGAGTTTCTGATTTAGTAGGTCTGATGCAGCCTGAGATTTTGATTTTTACCAGTTCCTCAGTGATGTTGATACTGATGCTCCTGAGACCACTACCTAGATTATGTAAGGTGGGAAACAAGTTGTCTGATGTGGAAATATACAATTTATTTAACCAAGATCATGAATGAATACAAAAAATAACTGAGTGAAAGGTACTGCGGCACAGAATATGCACAAATCTTAAAAGACCACCTCACGAATTGCTTGTTAACTGAAAATATATCATATATAGTTGAGAGATCTGGAGGATACTATTTAGACAAGTGATTAGATTTTGCATCACTGATAATTGAGCATACTGATATTATGTGACTTTTAGTATGATGACTTTGGGATATCAACCAAGTAGTGTTGTACCCAAATGTCTAACTTGAATCTTATTATGAGGAAGGCAACTGACTTCATTCTTTTTTAAAAACTTTTTAAAATATTTATTTTATTGTTGAGAGAAAGAGAGACAGAGCATGAGCAGGGAAGGGGCAGAGAGAGAGGGAGACACAGAATCTGAAGCAGGCTCCAGGCTCTGAGCTGTCAGCATAGAGCCCTACGTGAGGCTCAAACCCACAAACTGTGAGATCATTACCTGAACCGAAGTCAGACGCTCAACCAACTGAGCCACCACGTGCCTTATGACCTGCATTCTTAAACATACATATTAGGTAAAGCACAAATGGAGGATACTACTCTAGAAAAAGGACATCAAAGAAACAAAACAATAAAGTCAATGTATAAACCTTGATTAGAACCTGAGGTTAGGGGAAGAGCAAATGGGAAGGATGCTGTTTTTTAAATTTAAATACAGATCTTATTTTAGTTTATATCATAGTACCAATGGTAAATTTTGTTTATATGATAATTGTATTGTTACTTCATAAGAGAATACTCTTGTTCTGGGCAATACACATAGAAGTATTTACAGGACAAAGGCCATGAAATGCTCAATTTACTTTTAGATAGCACAAAAATAGAAAAAAATATGTATAGAAATAGGTAAGTTAAACTACCAACAATTAGAAAATCTAGGTGAAGGGTATATAGGTAGTAATTACATAATTCTTTCCATTTTCTGTAGGTTTGAAATCTTTGAAAATAAAATTAATTGGGAGAGATACAAGATATAACATGATGAGCACCATCAGATACACCCTAGAAACATTCTGAAAGTATTCAAAGGAGCAAGAAGTAACTCCTAGAATAAGAAACTGAAAGAAATTTCAAAAAGACTGACACATTTGTACTGGGTTCTTGAAATGTATAGAATTTTGACGAGCACAGCTAGAAAAGAGAGACACTCTACAAAGAATAATGATAGGAGCCAAACATAAAAAGATAATTCTCAATATGATTATCATTACTATTAACAATAGCTACATCTCATGGCTAATGTGTTCAAAACACTAAAGGATTAAAAACAGTTGAGATAAATTGGCCACTACCTTGAAAGAATTACTAAACAGCCTTACTAAGGCATATTAGGTGGGAATAATATATTACTTATAGATAGTAATAATTTAACCATCATCCAGGTTTGACTATGACTAGCCTTCAAAGAAATCCCAAGTATATCATATATTAGCCTATGAAGCTAGAAATGTATTGAATGGGTCAGTTAGTATTATCCTAACACTAATATACCCTTGGAAAGCACAAAATCTTATCCTTAATTTGTATCAATCTTATAAACATGGTGGGTTTTATGTCCCCTTAGGGCATAATTTAGTGTAAATGAATATTAGATATATTTACTTGAGTAAATTAGATAATGTATTGTGTTTAACTCATTAGTCCAAAATGCCATCAGGAACTGTGTAACCATCAATTAAAATAGAATTTCTCTCTCTCTCTCTCTCTCTCTATTAATTGCTTATTTAGTTATTGTTGAGAGAGAAAGAATCCCAAGCAGGCTCTGCAGTGTCAGCACAGAACCTGATGTGGGGCTTGATCTCAAGAACCATGAGATCATGACCTGAGCCAAAATCAAGAGTCAGAAGTTTAACGGACTGAGCCACCCAGGTGCCATGACTTTTATTTATTTATTTACTTACTTACTTATTTATGTATTTATGTATTTAGAAAGTGGGAGTAAGAGAAAGAGAAAGAGGGAGAGATAGAGAATCCCAAGCAGACTACACACTACCAGCACAGAGCCCAATGTGGGGCCAAACTCATAAACCCATGAGATCATGACCCAAGCCTAAATCAGGAGTTGGAGGCTTAACTGACTGAGCCACTTAGGAGTCCCACGACTCTATTTATTTTTAAAGAAAAATCTCTCCATCAAAAAATGCAATCATTCTACTTCAGTTTTGGTAGTTTATATGTTTCTAGAAATTAATCCATTTCTTCCAAATTGTCTAATTTTTGGCATATACTTTTTCATAATATTATTTTATAATTGTATTCTATAGTGTTGGTTGTGATCTCTTTCATTCATGATTTTATTTATTTGGGTCCTTTCTCCTTTCTTTTTGATAAGCCTGGTTAGGAGTTTATCAATTTTATTAATTCTTTCAAAAAACCAACTTATAGTTTCATTTGTCTGTTCTAGTGCTTTCTTTGATTCTATATCTTTTATTTCTGCTCTGCTCGTTATTATTTCCCTTCTCCTGGTTTTAGGTTTTAATTGCTGTTTCTTTCCTAGTTCTCTTAGGTGTAAGGTTAGGTTGTGTATATAAGAATTTTCTGGCTTCTTGATGTAGACCTATATTGCTATGTATGACTGCTTTTGCTGCATCCCAGAGGTTTTGGACTGTCTTGTTTTCATTTTCATTTGCTTCTATCTATTTTCTTATTTCTTCTTTAATTTCTTGGTTTACCCATTCATTCTTTAGTAGGATGTTCTTTAACCTCCATGTATTTGTGGTCTTTCCAAATTTTTCTTGTGGTTGACTTCAAGTTTCCTAGTGTTATGGTCAGAAAAGATGCATTGTATGATCCCAATCTTTTTGTACTTATTGAGGCCTGAGTTGTGAACCAGTATGTGACCTAATCTGGAGAATGTTCTATGTGCACTCAAAAAGAATCTGTATTTTGCTGCTTTAGGATGAAATGTTCTGCATATATCTGTTAAGTCCATCTGGTCAGGTGTGTCAGCCATTGTTTCCTTGTTGATTTTCTTGTTAGATGATCTGTCCATTGCTGTAAGTGGGATGTTAAATTCCCCTAGTATTATTGTATTGTTATCAATGAATTTCTTTATGCTTCTTATTAATTGATTTACATATTTGGGTTGTCCAACATTGGAGGCATACATATTTACAATAATTAGATCATCATGTTGGATAGATCCTTTTATTATAATATAGTGCCCTTCTTCATTTCTTTGTACAGTCTTTGGTTTACAATCTAGTTTGTCAGATATAAGTATGGCTACTCTAGCTTTCTTTTGATGTTCATTAGCATAATAAATGGGTCTCCATTCTCTTACTTTCAATCTGCAGTATTAGGTCTACAATTAGTCTCTTGTAGGCAGTATATAGATGGGTATTTTTTTTTTTTTTATCAATTCTGATACCTTATGTCTTTTGATTGGAGCATTTAGTCCATTTACATCCAGAGTGATTATTGATAGATAAGAGTTTAGTGCCATTGTATTACCTGTAAAGTCATTGTTTTTGAAGATTTTCTCTGTTCCTTTCTAGTGTTCCTTACTTTTGGTCTTTCTTTCCCACTCAAAGCAGGGCACCTGTGATAAGCACTGGATGTTATATATAAGTGATGAATCACTAAATTCTACTCCCAAAATGAATATTACACTGTATGTCAACAAACTAGAATTTAAATAAAAACTTTTAAAAATGTAGTCATTATAGAAAAGGCACCTTTCAAAGATATTGGTGAAAAGATCCTCAAGATTTTGGATATCAGTTTTGAAGGCAAAGATGTATACTTCAGCTGGTTTCTAAGGACAGAAAAGAATAGTCTATATGTGTCCAGGGTGTAGTAGTCAATGTGTGTTCAAATCCTAGATCTGCAGTGTTTTGCTGAATATCCTATACATTGTTTCTCGTCTTTAAGGTAAGGATATAGCACTAAACTCATAAAGTTGTGTAAAGATTAAGTGGAATAAGACATATTCTCCAGCACACAGAAAATACCCAATAGGTACTAGTAATTACTTTCATCATATCTTATCAGGTAGGTATTGTTATTGGGGATAAAAAATAAAAGTAACACTAAGTTCAATGACTTAATAGATTAATTTCATTGTTATATCTCATGAGTGATGAAGGTGGGAGTAGTCCGATTTCAGCTGGGTTTGGTTGACATCATGAGTCACCTTGAGAGACTTGAACAACTTAGCTCTGCTCCTCACATTTATCCTTCCACTAGAACTAATGAGATAAGCCAAGAGTATCTTATTTATGGAGGTAAAATATCACAGAAGAGAGGAAAAAGTCAAATTACTCAAGTGTTTTCAAGACTGGTAGGATCCCATTGGCCAAAGCAGATCACATGGCTGAATCTATTGTCTAAGTTACATGACAAAGATTAACTGGGAGAATCTAGAATTGATATCTTTGCAGTCTACCTAAGAAATTAGAGATCTGGGGCACCTGGGTGGCTTAGCCAGTTGAGCATCCAACTTTGGCTCAAGTCATGATCTCATAGCTATGACTTTGAGCCCCGTGTTGGGTTCTGTGCTGACAGCTCAGAGCCTGTAGCTTGCTTCAAATTCTGTCTCCCTCTCTCGTTCCTCCTCCCCCACTCATGCTCTCTCTCTCTCTCTCTTGCTCTCTCTCTTTTAATAAATAAACATTTAAACAAAGTAAAAAAAAGTCAAGATCTACCTAATTACCTTGAGTGGAGACAATTTTATAATAGATTTGATATTTTCAAGCATAAGATTGAAATCTTGGGAATCCACATGGATTTCCAGGATATGTGAATATAAAGGTTCATAATCATGAAAAACTGATATACTAGCTTGTTCTTAGCTGTTTTTTTCACAGTTCTAACACAGTATTACTCTGAAAACTCTTGAAAAGTATGCATGGGTGCAGGAAGAATGATCTAGTGCCAAGGTGAAGCTGTCTCTAATGCATTGTGAAGGGCCTGGAGCAATTCTGCATCTCACCACAGTTAGCATGTTGGTGGTGGAACTGCTGAGTTCCCAAAGTTTCCAAAGAAAATTGCATTAGTCTGCTTGGAGTACCATAACAATATACCTCAGGGTTAAAAAACATAAATTTATTTTCTCAAAGTTCTGGAAGGCACAATTCCATGATTAAGTAGCAAGTAAATTCACCTTCTGTTTAGAGTTCTCTTCCTGGCTTGTAGACATTTGGCCATTTTCTCAGTATGTTCTCATATGCTCTCTCCTTTGCGTGTGCACTTGGAGAGAAAGAGTTCTCTGGTGTCTCTACTTATAAGGATATTAATCATATCAAATCAGACTTCCATCACTATGACTTCATTTAACTAGAAGAGTTCATAGGCTTTATCTCCACATGTAGCCACAGTGGGAGTTAGGGCTTCAACATACGAACTTTGGGGAACACAAACATCCATTCCATAACAGAAGTGAAGTGATTAGTAGTAAATATTGAGCTAACCATTCATTAAATTTGAGAAATAATGAAGCACTAAACAATTCCTAGAAATATAAAAACAGACCTATCTACAACAGAGTCAACAGATCAGATCTGGTCATCAAACTGTTTTTGTCTGGTCTGCAAACTAAGGATGATTTTTACATTTTTAAAATGTTAAAAAATTAAAAGAATAAGAAGATTTTGTGAGATGTGAAAATCATATGGAATTCAAGTGTGTCTATAAATAAAGTATTACTGGAACACAATATGTTTTTTTGTTTACATATTGTTTATGGCTGTTTTGGCAGTACAGCAAGGTTGAATAGTTGCAGCAGAGAATATATGTGCTCTCATCAACTCATCCTGCAGCCCAGATCACTACAATTGCAAAGATGCAGTTACTAATGGACAGTTTCAAGTGCATTCAAGTAGCATAATGCCACAATATTTATTATTATATTTTATCAATGCATGTCCATCTTGCCAATATAAGGAAAGAAGAAAAGCTAACTTTGAATGTAACATTTTAAGGCATAGTGGAGGATGCATTATTTTATTATCAAATTAGATGACGTTAGACTCCTAAAGACTCCTAAACGTTTAAACCTAAAGGGTTAAAATAATCCTTACAAGGTATTATTAACCACCCTGCTCCAATTTTTTTCCCTGAGGAGAGAGGCCCAGACAGTATTATGTTTTTTGTACAACAGTGCTATGTCTGTGCTAAAAGTCAACATTAATAGACTAAGCATTCATCACAAGATTATCAATAGGAAAGCAATGATCAAATAAATTAGAAAATTTGATGTAGAATAGCTCAACACTGCAGCGTTTCTTTACAAAAAAAGTTAGGAATGAAGGAAGGTAGAAAGGAATAAAAGAAAGAGGAGAAGAGAGAAAAGAAAAGAAAGCTTTAATAAGTTTTAAAGTGGCTCTCATGAATGAATTTGAGCCAGCTCCAACACACCATTTCTAATCCCATTAAAAGTTATCAGCACCTACCAGAATGCTAGAAGTTGTAAATTATCTTTGAATTAGTAGGATGAATTATGGTTGATTAGTTTTTACTTTCAAATTTCTTTTAGAGTTTGAAGAGAAAATGTTAAATATTACCAGGGATTTCCCCCTTAAAAATAATAAAAATACTAAAACTTAAAAAGTTTTCAAATAGTAAGCATCTTGGTATATTATATATCAAAATGAAGTCTTTGTAATAACTGTTACATACATTATACCTACAAGTTTAAAAAAATTAATGGATTATACTTGGCCATGGTTCTTTTCCCACAAATAAATTATTTATAGTGTGAACTTTCAAAATGTATTTGTTAATAATCTTATAGATTGGTATGGTTGTACAGACAGTTTAGCATATTCCCTACATTCATTCAAATTTGTTTATGAGTAAAGTTCTCTTCATTGCTAAGTGTGCTGTTTACAGAGGTAAGATTTTGTTTTCATGCACAGAGAAACTGTTGCTTTCAAGCACTAGCTATAGGTACTGTCAAATGTGATTCCTAGGCATTTGGTTTGAGTCACAAGTGACTAAGTAAAATAGTAAAGGCAAGGAGCAATTTCAGTAATCTAATTTGATTTTAATACACCTAGAGAGAAAGACAAAGGCAAATTACTGTATTATTTAGTTTGAGGTTCTGCATTAGCATCTGGCCTCCCTAGGTAGACTCTTTTGCATGGGTTGATAGAACATTGCAGTTGAAAATAAAGTGTGGAAAATCTGAATCTATGACTATGAGAGTTTCTTTTTTTTAAACGAGTATTCATTTTGAGAGAGACAGAGAGACAGAAAGACAGAGAGACAGAGACAGAGTGCAAGCAGGGGAGGGGCAGAGAGAGAGACACACACAGAATCCTTAGCAAACTCCAGGATCTGAGCTGTCAGTGCAGAGCCTGATGCCTGATGCAGGGCTCAAACTCATGAACCATGAAATCATGACCTAAGCTGAAGTCAGCCGCTTAACTGACAGAGCCACCCAGGTGCCTCTGTGACTATAAGAAATTCTAATGAAGATAAGAATTAATCTTAGATGGTCAGAAAACGATTAAAATTAGTCAAATGTTCTCTTAAAGATAAGTGTTTGTTACATATGGATGACAAAGTCATGGAAAGATTCTCTACAGAACCAAGACACAGGACAGGTTGGTAACCAGGCAAACCCAAGCAGCTTCCCTTACAATAAATAAATAAATAAGTAAGAAAAATAAATAAATAAAATAAAAATTAAGGATCATTTTATTTTTCTGATACTTAAAAACATTGTGTTCCCTAAGTTCTATGTGTTTATTATTTGAATGGACTATCAGATTTCCCATTATCCCCTTGATCTAATTTTAAACTTAGTGAGTGTAGTTTTATTAATACTAAAGTCCCTGATCTTATCATAATGCCTAACATAAAAGAGTACTTAATAAATATATTTAACTCATCCATTCTTCTAATAAATATTTGACAGCCTACCAAATTCCAGGTAATATGCTATATGAAACAAATAAGCCAGTGAACAAAGATTCATGCTTATATTCATTATGTTAAAACAGATAATCAAGCATATTAATCAACAGTGTCTCTGCATCTTGTAATAAGTTCTATAAGGGAACTATGAAATAGAATAATGCCAGGTGAGATGAAAGACTTGACATGATGTTAGAAGTGTAGTCTTTGAGTTGATACTGAAAGGATAAGAGTAATCTATACAAGATAGGTAGGTTTTATTGAGCCCCTTGCTCTTTATTCCCTGAGAAAACAGGCCTAAGGGCCCAATGGTAAAGTTCTCAGGAAAATTATTTTTTGAAGTTTCTGAAAATGTTTCATAGTTTTATCTTAGTTCAATCAACATGTATATTTGGCATTAATTTTGTAAAGTAAGATTTTAAAAACTATAATTGAACGTGTAAAAGAAGAGAAAAATATTTACCAAATTAAAAAAAAAGAATCACACACATATGCACACAAAAACATGCATTAAAAAAAATAAAGTTCTGAGCTACAATTCAGACTTAGGTGATTCTTTATCTTCTAGAGAGAGTGCATTTTCTTATTACTATAGGTATACTTGAAGATGCTCTTTAGTCCAGGGTAATATACAAGTTTTCCATTGCTAGAAGAATTTGGAAGTCTCTCTTGAAGAAAACTGGTTCAAAATTACAAATATAAGGTTACTAAACTCCCTACCAGGGCCTTAGATGAGCCTTGTCAAATTAGGGGCACCAAAGCCTATGTCTCATTTGCTTCATGAGGCATTATTAGGGTTTTTAGATTTAGCAAATAAAATATATAATACCCAGTTAAAAGTTAATTTCAGATAAGCAAAGAATATTTTTTAAATATGTCTCAAATATTGCATGAAACAAACTAATTCTTTAAAAAATTCATAAAATTCATTAAAAAAAGGTGTTGGTCATCTGAAATTCAAATTTAAATGTGCATCTGTTATTTTATCTGTCAATCTTCTGGGGATTTGGGAAATATACTCTTTATTGGAGGGAGCAGTCTGCACAGAGAAACATCTAAACAAGATCAGTGGCAGTAGGAGAGATTAGAGAAGAATTTTGTTTTGAAAGACCATTCTGCGTGCCTCCCATCTTTCTGTACACCTCAGCATTAACACTTAATATGCTCCAGACTATGTTTTCAAAGATGTTTGTATAAGCAAATAATCTTGAAAGAGATGGATTTACTTTCCTGGACCTTATGTGTTTACATTCTGGGGCAGTAAAAATAATGAAGCTCTCTTTCCAGAGTGGGATAAGGGATAGGTTTTGACAGTATTCTCTTAGATAATATTGGTCCTTCTGAATCAAATTTCCTCTCCTGCAACACATCCCCATTCACTAATTACCTGTTGCTAGAATACTAAATGAATCGTGTTGGGCATACCATGCAACACCCTCTCTAGCCTGACCCTTAAAATTTCTCTTACTATATGTTAATTTGTGCCCCAGTAAAACCAAACTCTATGTAATGCACACATACACACAAATATTCTACTGATGCTAAGAATCATTTTGGCATTGCTGCTGTTGTTGTCACTCCCTTTATTGAACAGTCTAGAACAATAAAATGCCCATACCTCAACAGTAACAAAAAATCAGAGTCCTGAACTCAGGAATTGATAGCTTGACAGATGGCTTACATTATTCTGGGGTTTTATTTGCTTTTTGTGTATAAGTCCTGTGTCTCTTACTAGATAAATAGCATAAGGTCAGAGACATATTATAAATTTTTTTAACATATATTTATTTTTGAGAGATAGAGACAAAGCACAAGTCGGGGGGGGGGGGCAGAGGGAGACACAGAATCTGAAGCAGGCTCCAGGCTCCAAGCTGTCAGCACAGAGCCGCACGTGGGGCTTGAACCCACTAACCGTGAGATCATGACCTGAGCCGAAGTCAGCACTTAACCAACTGAGCCACCCAGGTGTCCCAACATATTATAAATTTTTAAACTCCCAGTACTAGCACCGTAAATTACATGTGACAAATGTTTATAGCTCAAATACTTAAATGTGCCCTTCTCCTTTACTATAATATTTGGCAACTTTACTACAAAGTTGAGAACTTGTTTCTTACATCCCAAACTGGTTTTCTCAACCACCTCCACACACACACACACACAAAAACATATACCTGGGAGGACAAATTCCCTTATTGATTTGATTGGTTTTGAATTTTTCTAAAACTCTCCAGATCTAGGGAACTCTCAGCCCACAATCTTTTAAACAAAGGTGGTTCTCCTGAAAGAGATGCAGAAGAGTCTTTTACCTGTTCTCCTAGGGTCTCACAATAAAAGTTCTCTCAAGCCCTGAAGAGTGCAATAGCAAGTGTCCTGTTTCAAGAAGCTCACCTTGAATAAGAGTGAATCTTACATTTCCCAAGACTTCTAAAAGGGAAACCACCTTTTGTTTGTCTCTTTTATACCTGGTCTGTTGTTAATTTTATGGTCTAAAGGAAGACACCCCCCTGCACAAGAGCAAATCAGCATCTGAGAGCACAACTACCTGACTTCTCTCCACAAGGCCCAGTGGTTTTCACTCTACTGAGACTCAATGATCTTTATCACTTTATCAATTTTCTTACCTTTGAAGCCAGTAGTTTTAGATGTGTCTGTCCCTATTATCACTACTATTATCACTGTTATTATCATCATGGAATGCCATCCTTCCCATAGCAATATTATCATACCTTGATGGCCAGCCACTGCTTTCTTCAGTGGAAAAATATGAAGATACTGTTTGCTCTAGCTGTTTCTAATTAACCCTTGAGACTGCCTCTGATTTAATAATTGACCACTGCTCAGCAAACTTATCTTCCATAGTAGTCACATATTTCTGTGTTCTTTTTTTTAATGTTTAATTATTTTTGAGAGAGAGACAGAATATGAGCAAGGGAGGGGCAGAGAGAGAGAGAGGCACAGAATTCTAAGCAGGCTCCAGTCTCTGAGCTGTCAGTACAGAGCCCAACAGGGCTCAAAGTCACAAACTGTGATAATGACCTGAGCCGAAGTCAGACACTTAACCAACTGAGCCACCCAGGTGCCCCAGTAGTCACAATATTTTTACAACACTCTCAAATTATTAAACTAAGTTTTGTGATTATAAATTATAGATTTATTTTTTCCATAATCTTTTTGGTGCACACTTAACAACAAAGCATAATCCAAATCCAGTTCTCAGCAGCTTTCCTATCCTGCATTCAGCTCTTCAATTTACTTGTACCTACTAAAAACAAACAGAAAAGGAATGAGATGTTTGACTTAATTAAATTGAAAGAAAAGCTTGGGGTGCCTGGGTTGCTCAGTCTGTTAAGCGTCCTACTTAGGCTCAGGTCATGATCTCAAGGTGAGTTCGAGCCCCGTGTTGGACTCTGTGCTGACAGCTCAGATCCTGGAGTCGGCTTTAGATTCTGTGTCTCCCTCTCTCTCTGCCCCTCTCCCACTCACATATCCCTCTCTCTCCCAAAAGGAAATAAACATTAAAAAAATTTACAAGAAAAGCTCAAACCTGGACACAGAAGTAGAACTCGATTTGACCTATGTGGCCACATACTGTTTTCTACACTGTAGCTGATGTTGCTTGCTATATCTACCCAAAGATTCATTCTGTCATGTTATTGCAAGGGATCATGCATTGTGTCATAGAACTCACAAATTGTGCAGGAATGCCCAGGGATCTTCTCCCACCCGTGCCAAAAGATTTAAATAGATAGGTAAGTAAGTGAGTGAGTAATTAAGTAAATGGTTCTACTTATGATTGCAACTCTGCTTGCATGTGCATGAGGAAGAGTCATTAGCTCACCAAGTTGAGGTAGGAAATGAAATGTGGAGTGAATTTGCAAAAGGCCAGTATTTCTAATGTGTAGCAAGGATTGACCTAATATAATTCATAAGAAAACAAATTCACAAACAAAACAATTTTTTCTCATTTATTTTACTTTGAAATAAGAGCAATACAAAATTTCTGAAAAAATCATCATATGGGTCTTTAATTTCACCTCATGCTGATTTATAGTATAATTTATTCCTTAATTTTAAATGTTTTCCTTCAGTATTTTAGAATTGTGGTGCATGAAAACAGAGTAACATGTATTGCCTCTTGTATAATCATTCACTTGTAGTTCTTTATTTTTAAATTAGGTGTCAATTATTTTTAATGATTTTTATTACTATATAATTATAATTATAAAATTACATAACTGTATAATTATAAAATTGAACAATCAGAATAATACATTTTTTTTTTTTTGCCCTGAAGAATGTTCTTTTCAATTTTTAGGTTCACACCAGATGGAAAGGGTTACAGGTCTGTTTACTTTTTTAAGTATTTATATGTGTTCCAATTATTTCAAAAATTTCTGGTAGAAGCATGGTCACTTAGTTCAGCATCTATCTCCTTATTCTCTTAGAAATTATTTTAAAAAAAAGCAACAAAAAGAACAAGGAAAGTAACAACCAAAGAAACCTTGATAAATCAATTTAAAAAAAAACAAGAAAATATATAAAACCTTCAGATTCCAAAATAAGCATAATGGTTACCAAAAGCAATAAATCTGGTTCAAAGTCTTGAGGAAAGAAGTGAAAAAAAGAAGCAGGGAGAGGGGTAAGAGAGTTCAGTTGCATCACATCCTACAAAGTACCAGGAAATAAATACTTTCTGAAGGTGAAGGCCTCACTTGGAAGTGCAAAACATGTCTGTCATTTGCAATAATGAATGCAGAAACCAGAATGTACTGGGCCAATGCTAAAAGTATTTTGCATCAAATTTACTTTAGAAAAGAATCTTCCCAAAGAATTACACAGAAAATGTAAGCCTACCTGTGGAAGCAAGGCCACCATGTCCTCCACAGTACAACACACAGGTGCAAACACAGAAACCTCTTGAGAATTACTACTTTGTGAAAAATGTTCTTATTTAATTATGAGTTAAAGAAAGTAACATGAATATACAACAAAAGTATTATGAGAAAAACTATATGAATGTGAACAAGCATCAAATCTTATCATCAGATGAAGAAGCATTTACTAGAAAGCTGTTGCCAAGGAACAAGTGAAAATAATCAAATGTTTACAATTAAGTAAACAACCAAACAAAACAAATAAAACTCAATGAAATCCTTACTTGTGTAACAAAAAATTATAATTAGAAACATTATATCCATAGAAGAGAAGGTAATAAGAATAAACAGAGAAAAAATATGAAGCACTCAATAAAGAAGGAAGGGGAGGTCATTAACCTAAAGATTGAACTTGAAGGAGCCCAAGAAAAATAGTACAAGAAATGTCGGGAAAGCCAAAACCAAAAGTATTTTCATAAATAAAAAATAAAGAGTAAAAACAATATAAGAAATTATCCAACTGAAGAAGATAAAACATACATACATAATAATTTAAGCAAACAAAATGAAAAACTATAAAAAGAGAAACTACTAATATACATTATAGAAAATTTAAAAATATATGAAAATAAAAGCTGATCCTTGAAAGATATATATAATATGTAATATGATGTCATAATCTGCTAGCCACTCGAATGAGTGAAGCAAGCTCGAAAACACAAATGATTAGGTGAATATAATCACAAATAAGATTAAAAAAAATTTATAGTTTACTGATTTTTGAGACAGAGAGAGCAGAGCATGAGTGGGGGAGAGACAGAGAGAGAGAGGGAGTCACAGAATCTGAAACAGACTCCAGGCTCTCAGCTGTCAGCACAGAACCCGACAGAGGGCTTGAACCCACGAACCATGAGATCATGACCTGAGCCAAAGTCAGACGCTTAACCAACTGAGCCACCCAGGCACCCCACAAATAAGATGTTATAAATCTATTTTTTTCAACCATGCAAATATATTTCTTTCTGAATATCTAAGGTGATGATTTATCAAAATGTACCACAGAAGACATACAAGAGATAAACACACCAATTTTTGTAGCAGAATTAGAAAATGCTCTCCAGAACATATACTGCCCCAAGGGCGTCAAGCCTGGACAGATTCAGAACAATACTACACATGAAAAAGATAATCCATTGTTGAAAATGTAGGTTATAAGAAATCTATTAATATAATGTATCATAATAGAGATGAAAGAGGCAAATTGTACAAGCATCTTAATAGATACAGTTATAACACAAAGTGTTTAATTGACAAACATGGACTACACAAACAACACCAAATTTTCTGATATTTCAAAGATTATAGGCAATTACTCTGCCTAGGAGTTAAAAACATATCCATACAGGAGAAATCTGACACTATCAGACACACTTCCATAAAATGTCCCTTTTTTACTCTGAGGATGTATTTTTGTGTCAGATTTAACAGATAAGATTTTATTGAGGAATGTATGTGGACACATTAACCACACAAAAGGAACCATTTTGGTTTACAAAATTTTCCATCTTATATACCATTAATTGTGCAGGTTACATGTTTTTCAAAACAGCTGTGCTCCATAAATCCATATATCCCAGAAACAATCCTATTGTTTCTTATTTACCAGAAACAATCTGGATAAATGTGTCAGTAAAAACATTTAACATTTTTTAAGTTTATTTATTTATTTTGAGAGAGAGAGAGAGAGAGAGAGAATGCACACAGAAGAGGGGCAGAGAGAGAGGGAGGGAGAGAGAATCCGGAGCAGGTTCAGTTCCACACAGCCAGCAAGGAGTCCAAAATCAAGAGCCAGACATTTAACTGACTGAGCCACCCAGGCACCTCAATTAAAACGTATTTAATTGAAAAGTTCACCAGAAGGATTGTGCAGTGGTGTCTAGCTGGCTTATAAGGATATCTGACTGAGATAATTTATATCTCTTTGATGTCCTAGTATAGAGGGAAAGTATAGGTCTGCCATAAACAACTTCCTACCCAGATGCTAAAAAGGCATGTAACAACATTTTCAAATTTTATTGATATGGGAATTATTAAGAGGAGGAAATTTGAAGTATAGATAATAGAAAAATAATGGCAGGTAAATCACTTATTTGCAAAAAATGTAATATTGTCCTTGAGAAATGTAAGAGAAGCAACTGTAAAATGACAGTAAGATAAAAAATAATTATACTGAAAACATATTTTCATGTTTCAAAATAAAATGGATAAAAATATAACTTTCATAGAAGCAACAAAAGGTAATATATTTAAAAATGAAATTGAAAACAAATGTAAGATCATATGAATAAAACTTTAAAATAACCATGTAGAAATACCCATTTACTAAGACATACATACATAAATCTTGAACAAATGAAAAAAAATCCAGATTTATTCCATTCAATCAATTCAAAACAGAATATATTTTTTTCCTTGAAAGCTCATTTAAAAATAAACCCCATAAAACACCACCTATTTTCCTATAATTTAACAATTTAACATTAATGTTCATTTCTAAAAATAAACTAAATGTAAATGGTAGAAAACTCTCTAAATAAGATAGTGAATGACAGAGACAGCCTATATTAGACACTAAAGCATCGTACCAAGCTTTATTTTTTTAAGGTTTAATTTAAGTTACAATTAGTTTACATACAGTGTAATATTAGTTTCAGGTGTGCAACATAATGATTCAACTCTTCAACACCTGATGCTCATCATAAGTTCCCTCCTTAATCCGGAAAAACTATTTAACCCATCTCTTGACCCATCTCCCATCTGGTAACAATCAGTTTGTTCTCTATAATTAAGAGACTGTTTCTTGGTTTGCCTCTCTCCCTCTCCCCCTCCCTCCCCCTCCCTCTCCCTTTCCCCCTTTGCACATTTGTTTTGTTTCCTAAATTCCACAGATGAGTGAAATCATATGGTATTTGTCTTTCTCTTACTGACTTATTTCGCTTAGCATAATACTCTCTAGCTCCATCTGTGTTGTTGCAATTGGCAAGAGCTCATTCCTTTTTATAGCTGAGTGATATTACATTGTTTGTATATACCACCTTTTCTCTGTCTATGCATCAGTCAATGGACACTTGGGCTCTTTCCATAGTTTGGCTATTATTGATAATGCTGCTATAAACATCAGGGTGCATGTATCCCTTCAGATCAGTATTTTTGTATTCTTTGGGTAAATACCTATTAGTGCAATTGCTGGTTCTTTTTTTTTTTAAGTTTATTTATTTATTTGAGAGGGAGAGAGAGTGTGAGGGAGAGTCAGAGAGAGAGAGAAGGAGAGAAATCCAAGCTAGCTCTACTCTGCCAGCAAAGAGCTCGATGCAGGGCTCAATTTCAGGAACCATCAGATCATGACCTGGCCAAAATCAAGAAAGTGGTACAGTTTCATTTTTTTGCAGGTTTCTGTCCAGTTTTCCCAGCACCATTTCACCATTTGTTGAAGAGACTGTCTTTTTCCCATTGGATAGTCTGTCCTGCTTTGTTGAAGATTAATTGACCATATGGTTGTGGGTTCATTTTGGAATTTTCTGTTCTGTTCTATTGATTTATGTATCTATTTTTGTGCCAGTACCATATTGTCTTGATCATTATAGCTTTGTAATATAACTTGAAATCTGGAATTGTGAAGCCTCCAGCTTTGCTTTTCTTCTTCAGAGTTGCTCCTGGCTGACTTAGTCAGTAGAGCATGTGACTCTTGATCTCAAAGTCATGAATTGAAGCCCTATGTTGGGCACAGAGCTTACTTAATAGGCTTTAAACATTAAATTGCTCTGTTAACAGTAACAGTCATTAATAACCTGCAATATTAAAAGTAAAACAGAAGGCAGATACAGACCAAGTACAAATTAGCTATTTAATAAAAGTGGCATGTGGAATCAATGGAGAAAAGATGGAAAATTAAATAAATTTTATCTGTAAACATGGATAGCTTTCTGCAAAACAAACAGGCAAACAAACAAATAATTAAATAAAAATTGGTATATGTCACCTCATATTCATGGATAAATTGCAAACGTTTGAATGCTATAAATGAAATCCTAACCATTAAAGTACTAAAAAAAATGTAGGAGAAATATCCTTTATGAATTTGAAACAAGAAAACACTTTTCTAACTATGACTCAAACCCCAAAGATCAAAATAAAACATTTATATAAAAGACTAAACAATATTTTAAAATTCTGAATGAAAAGATAAGCAATCTGAATGACAAACTGGGAAAATTATTGACAATTTATTGTCAACCATAGGGAAATCTTCATACTGCATATTCTAATAGTAAGTTTGGTGAAAAAAATGGAATAAGGATAAACATACAATTTGAAAATATAAATTTTAAACAAAATAAGTTCACATTGCTCTCAAAATTTTGAAACAATGCCTATCTTCATTCTTAAATAGAGAAATACATATTAAAATAATACTGAGAAACCATTTCTACCCTTTAATTGGTCTTCAAAAATTCAAAAGTTTGAAAATAATCAGTTGATGAGGTGTAGGAAAATGGACAATCTCATATATATCTGACTAGGGTATAAATAGTGTGCCCTCTACTAAGACAGTTTAGAAATAACATCAAAATTTTAAACTACAGGTATATTTAACTCTAAAATTTTACCTAGAGGAATTTGTCCTATAGGTATACAGAAACATAAAAGAAATATTACCCTTTGAAACTATTGTAATATAAAAATATTGGAAATCAACTTGATTATCAATTATCAATTTTTAAAATATATAGTACTTTCATTTAACAAAATATTGGTTTTTGGAGAAAGAGAAAGTTCTCAGTGTATTATTGAGGAGCTATCTCACATTTACAATAGTATACTATTTTTTTGAAAGAAGGGGGATGGTGCTTTATTCATATCTGCTTTTATAAACATAATAAACTCACGAGGAAAATTTTAAAAAATAATAACTAACAATTAAGTAGTTGAGTTCGGACTGAAGGAATAGAACTAAGAAGACAGGAAATGTTTTTTATTCTACTTTTATAAAGAATGTATAATTCCATAATTCCATTATTTCTGTATCCATTAACCATTATTCTCCTACAAGGAAGTGTTTGTTGCCATTATTATATTAGTAGTAGTAATATTATTTTAGTATCTTGATGGGCTCATGTTTTACTTTTTAAAAATGTATAATCATTATCATCACTATATATATTACATTTATATGTGAAATACATAGGGTATGTATTTCCTTATATAAGAATGCTGCCTAATGAATAATGAAATTATGGATTAGGAATTATGAAACACCAGTATACATTCTATATAAAATATTGAATATTTGAATTATAAATGCTAAAAATGAGGAAGTGATTAATTATAAAGCAAGTAGCTTTTTTGTTTTAATCGGTATATGTCTAGAAAAGACAACTCTCAGTTTGCAAACTATTAAAATGTGATATTAATTAATTAATACTTTACCATGAAAATATTTTCAAGAAATTAAATTCAGAAATTTAAATGTCATATTTTCTTTCTATTTGGTTTATAGTAAATATATCAATATAGAGATTTATGGTAAAAAAGTAAATGATACAATCTAAGAGAGAACAAAATATTTCTTAGCTATAGCACTGTTCCTCTCAGTGTCTTGACATTGATTTTTATAATTTTCCTATCTAATGTATGCCATTGGTTTTAATTTTCTATTTCTATTTTCCTTATTTTGATTTTTTTGCATTTAAAAAATGTTTCCCACATTTTTATATTTAAAAAGTCAAATATATAAGAAAAGTGACAAAAAAACCTTCAAGTATCTTCACCATATATGAGTGTAATTTTACACTCAGAGCACATTTCAATTTGGGCTCAACTTGTGTTAAATGCTCAATAGGCACATGTGGCTAGTGATTACCAAACAGCCAAATAGTTCTAAAGTCTTGCTGTTGTCCATCAGAGAATGGCAAAGTGAATGTCTTAATAATTTTCTGCTAAACATTTTCACCTAGGCTATGATACAGTCTTGTCTTTAGCCATAGTTGTCTAAAATTTCTCGTTGAATGATGGCCTTCACCATTCCTACCAAGATTATTAAACATTACATAAAATAAATATATTAACTTATGAGTCATCCTGTGACAGGGAAGATTAGTTCAGTCCAGAGAGGCATACAGTAGTTAGGTGTCTTGATTTGCCCATTGTCTACATCTTCACATATATAATATTTTCTCTCCCAAAGTAACCCAGAATGTCCAAATGCATCACTTTTTTGCTGCTGTATCTTTTTTTAGCAGCAAATATTCTGTTTACTTATGCATAACTAAAAATTACATGAATGAGGTTGTTTACTTAGTCCAAGTTCCCTAAAAGTATGCCCTAAGGAAAAATACTTGTCTGCAGTAGTTTATTTGGGAATATTGTCTGAGGGAGCAGGAATAAAAGGTCAGGCAGGGGTAGTAAACAGAGATGGGAAAAAAGTCAGTACAAATAAGTGATGCAGAGTTTGCATTCTTTGGGTGAATTGTTTTCCATTCTGTCTGTGTCTTATAAGCTGTTTTATGGAAATTATTTCATAACTGTCCACCCAGGGAAGAAAGGAGGGAAGCATTTACCCACCAGTCCTTATCATCCACTCATCAAGGGTGTTAACATCTCCATGGAGATTAAATGCTCTTCTTTTTTAGCTGTGAATGCATCCATATATGTAGAGTGGAGTCCCTTAGCATCCCATTCTTATTTCAAGCAGCCTCGAAGGGAAGGGGCCTGGTCAAACTAAAACATGTCCAATTTTACTTGCACCAAACCAGACAAAGTTAATATAGAACTGGTCACCTCTCAATTAACTGAAGTAAATGGTAGGACAAGAGGGTTTTGAAATACTATAAAAATGTTTTGTTTTGTTTTCCTGAAACAAGGGATGTTTCCAAATTAAATTCAAGTTTCAACCTCCCTGAGTAAATAAAGATTTTAGGGCATAATTTATGTGAAACTCACAGGTAAATGTTTATTCCACCCCCTACCAACCACTCTTCGCATCTCTTCAAGTCTCACCAGCTATAAGCATACATGAGTATTTGAAATCTCTTTCACACCAAGGATATGAGCCTCTGAAATCAAGGCAGTACTTTGATCAAGGACATATGTGTCTCATGATATTAGTAAAAAAATAAAAAATAAATAAAAAATAAAAACACTTGGTTCTACTTAATAATATACAATTGTGGACAATTAATACCTTAGCTAATTCAGAGGGTTTGAGGTATTCTTCAGTAACCACTCCTACTTTCATACTATTTTCTGGAGAACAGAGCTAGATGAAATGCTTCTCAATCACCTTCAGCATTCTCAATTATTATGAGCATTCAGAGTTAACACTTAACAATATACTCATTTTTAAATCTAGCAGTGCAAAATTTAACTTTCACTAAATTGTGAAATTTTTCATATCCTAATGGAAGTATCTCAGATCAAAGAACTTTAGAATCCTGGAATTCTAAAATATGATGTGAGATTGTTTTGAAGTCTCAGTGTTTACTTATCCTACTTTACTTTTTTTTTTCTTTTTTAGATTTGTTAGACTTTGAGCTTGGGGTTTACACTATTTGCACTCTTGATGTAGAAGTTTAAATTATTAGAGATGGGAGAATGCTAAAGTCATGTTCACTATACTATATGTCTTATTTAAAAATCACATTCTTCCTTCAATGTATCTTTCAATTTAAATTCAAAACTTGAATAATTGAAACTGAAGTTTTTGTTCAAAGTGCCACCTTCGTCCTCCTGCCAACAGATCAACATTAAAACTTTTATTCTACTTCTGTCAAGTTCTATCCTGATTGAGGAGGCTGGTGTTGCTCATCTAAGCACAGAGCCTTCGACATTTAAAGTAATTGGAGCAAATGAATGTGATTTTTTCCCCAAATGTTTCATGTATATTATCTTTACTTTAAAACCCAAACTGCTTATGCAATGAGGAGGTTAAATCTTTTATGAGTATCAGTGAAAAAATATAGTCGAGTATTAGCAGGTAGAGAATGAAAATAAAATTGACTGAAATTTACCTATCTTTGAATTACCACCCGTCTCCACCATACTAAGTGGCACTTAAATTTTAGGCAATAAAATTTTTGTCTATTTTTTCCCTTCAGCTGTCTTATCTGAGCAAATTAACTCAAAACAAATGAAAAAGTGACAAATTTCTCACAGTATAACTGAATATTTGCATCAGTGTGTGTGAGTGAGTATGTGTTTTCAAGGTTAAATGAGGACAAGTCGCTGGGAAATGAGCTTTAAGAGAACAAGGATATTCAGAAGTGCATTAGAAGTACATGGGGTTTGGGGTGAGAAAGAAAACCCACAGACCACAAATTTTATATAAGCATATCCTTCTTGGTCTTATTCACCACTATATTCATAGGGCTAAAACAATTTAAGTGTGATAGATGCTGTGCACTATTTATTAGTAAATGAATTATTTCCTCATTGTATCATTCATTCATTAATTCATTGACAATATACATACTGGGGTGCTTTTATAACTTTGCTACTGAAGGATACCCTGAGAATACAAAGATGAAAAAAATACTCTAGACTCCGTTGTCAATAATCTCAGTTTCAAAAATAGATTGGTATATACACTAACTATTATAAAAATAATAATAGGATTCTGTCCAAGAAGCCATTCTCCAAGTTTCTTGAATGTAGTCAGGTGAGGAATTAATGAAGAGAAAAGGCTTGAAATGTGTTATTGTATTGAAATTATAAATACATTTATTCTACTAGAGCATTGGTAAAAATAGTAAAATAGTAGACTGAGAAGAGGTAGGAGGTTGTGGGGATAATTAAAGAAATTCCAACCACCTAATGATATTGGCAATGAGAAGAAACTCATAAGAAGAAAATGTAGACCAGTTAATCAGTTCATCAACCTTCTGGTACTGACATTAACAAATGGATCCTATCAATGTAATATTATGATAGTGTCATGAACTTGGAGCAAATGGTTAATTCATAGAAATATTAGGTATTTTTTACTAACTAAACTTTTCAACATATTCCACTAATGAAGTTCACTGTATTATGGTATAAGTGGCACTGAAATTCAATTGTTTATTTTTAAAAATATTCAGTAGAAAAATATTCATTATTTTAATGCTATATATGTCAGATTAAAATAATGTGTAGGGAAACCACCATTATTAAGATGGCTTTTATAAAACATAAATGAATCCACAGATGCCTAAGAGCTTTAAAAAGGCAATAAGGTTTGAATATGTGCAGGCATATTATTAGTAAATTTATTATAAATCATATTATCCAGTTAAAGTCATAATGACAAGAGACAAGAATATAAACTTGATTTATTCCTTAACTTTTTTTTGTAACTCACATTCCACATCATTCCTGTCGCTTTATTATGCCAATTTTGAAATTTCAGGCCTTTGCATTGTTTCTTCCCTCCTTTTTGTTATTTGCTATAAGCAACTTTAAAAAATCGAATTCTCCTATTGCATTTTCTAACTCATTTATGTTTTTGCTTAATTCTGCATTGTTTTAATGTAACCCTTCTTTAATTAACTACGAATCAAAAGCATAGAGATATTTTTTTTGGAAAGGTTGGTTTACATTACTTTATGTCTTGCTGGTTTTCTCACTAATATATGCATTATTATATAAACTAACAATTTAAGCCTTAACATTATATCCCAATTATATATATGGCTAAGTATTTCATTTGACAGGAACTCTTCCACACTAATTACCCATTTTACAGCTGATATCTAAGGCACATACAGATTAGGTAACTGGCTCAAGGGGGTAATTACTCAAGGCAGTAGCAGTAGAATTTGAACTCAGACACTTGCAGTTCCAGAACCTAAATCTATTAACCACTATGTTCTGAAAATACATTTAAAAAATAAGGAGAAATATAGGTATTATTTTATAAAAACTCATGCTAAAAGGAATCTATTCTTTTTTTTTGCATTACTTACATATAAAATATTTCTTTTTTTCTTTTATAGTTTATTGTCAAGTTGGTTTCCATATAACACCCAGTGCTCATCCCAACAAGTGCCTTCTCCCATGACCATCACCTTTTTTCCCCTCTCCCCCACCCCCATCATCTCTCAGTTTGTTTTCAGTATTTAAGAGTCTCTTATGGTTTGCCTCCTTCTCTCTCTCCTTAACTATATTTTCCCCTTCCCCTCCCCCATGGTCCTCTGTTGAATTTCTCCTGTTCTACATATGAGTGAAAACATATGCTATCTGTCCTTCTCTGCCTGACTTATTTCACTTAGCATAACACCCTCAAGTTCCATCCACGTTGCTACAAA
>CM053573.1:34856578-34869697 GCA_028646485.1 Cryptoprocta ferox
CATTGGGGTACCTGTGTCCCTATGCATCAGCACTTCTGTATCCCTTGGGTAAATCGCCAGCAGTGCTATTGCTGGGTCATAGGGGAGTTCTACTGTTAATTTTTTGAGGAATCTCCACACTGTTTTCCAGAGCAGCTGCACCAGTTTACATTTCCAACAACAGTGTAGGAGGATGCTCGTTTCTCCACATCCTCACCAGCATCTATAGTCTCCTGATTTTTTCACTTTAGCCACTCTGTCCACCATGAGGTAGTATCTCAGTGTGGTTTTGATTTGTATTTCCCTGATGATGAGTGACACTGAGCATTGTTTCATGTGTCTGTTGGCCATCTGGATGTCCTCTTTGGAGAAGTGTTTATTCATGTCTTCTGCCCATTTCTTCACTGGATTTTTTTGTTTTTTGGGTGTGGACTTTGATGAGTTCCTTCTAGATTTTGGGTACTAGCCCTTTTGCAACTATCTTTTCCCATTCTATCGGTTGCCTTAGTTTTGTTGATTGTTTCCTTTGCCGTGCAGAAGTTTTTTTATCTTGATGAGGTTCATTTTTGCTCTTGATTCCCTAGCCTTTGGGGATGTGTCGAGTAAGAAATTGCTGTAGTTGAGGTCAATGAGGTTGTTTCCTGCTTTCTCTTCTAGGGTTTTGACGGTTTCCTGTCTCACATTCAGGTCTTTTATCCATTTTGAGTTTATTTTTGTGTATGGTGTAAGAAATTGGTCTAGTTTCATTCTTCTGCATGTTGCTGTCCAGTTCTCCCAGCACCATTTGTTAAAGAGGCTGTCTTTATTTCCATTGGATACTCTCTTTCCTGCTTTGTCAAAGATTAATTGGCTATACATTTGTGGGTCCAATTCTGGGTTCTCTATTCTATTCCATTGGTCTATGTGTCTGTTTTTGTGACAATACCATACTGTCTTGATGATTACAGCTTTGTATTAGAGGCTAAAGTCTGGGATTGTGATGCCTCCCATTTTGGTTTTCTTCTTCAATATTACTTTGGCTATTCGGCGTCTTTTGTGGTTCCATACAAATTTTAGGATAGTTTGTTATAGCTTTGAGAAGAATGCTGGTGCAATTTTGATTGGGATTGCATTGAATGTGTAGATTGCTTTGGGTAGTATTGACATTTTACCTATATTTATTCTTCCAATCCATGAGCATGGAATGTTATTCCATTTCTTTAAGTCTTCTTCAATTTCCTTCAAAAGTTTTCTACAGTTTTCATCATACAGATCTTTTACGTCTTTGGTTAGGTTTATTCCTATGTGTTTTATGGTTTTTTGTGCAATTGTAAGTGGGATCAGTTTCCTGATTTCTCTTTCTGTTGCTTCATTATTGGTGTATTAAAATGCAACCGATTTCTGTACGTTGATTTTGTACCCTGTGACTTTGCTGAATTCATGGATCAGGTCTAGTAGGCTTCTGTTGGAGTCTGTTGGGTTTTCCATGTAGAGTATCATGTCATCTGCGAAAAGTGAAAGTTTGACTTCATTTTGCCAATTCTGATGCCTTTTATTTCCTTTTGTTGTCTGATTGCTGATGCTAGGACCTCCAGCACTTTGTTAAACAACAGTGGTGAGAGTGGACATCCCTGTCGTGTTCCTGATCTCAGGGGAAAGCTCTCAGTTTTTCCCCATTGAGGATAATATTAGCTGTGGGCTTTTCATAAGTGGCTTTTATGATGCTTAAGTAAGTTTATTCTATCCCGACTTTCTTGAGGGTCTCTATTAAGAAAGGATGCTGTATTTTGTCAAATGCTTTTTCTGCATCTGTAGACAGTATCATATGGTTTTTATCTTTTCTTTTGTTGATGTGATGTATCACACTGATGGATTTGCGAATATTGAACCAGCCCTGTAACCCAGGAATGAATCCCACTTGATTATAGTGGATAATTCTTTTTATATGGTGTTGAATTCGATTTGCTAGTATCTTGTTGAAGATTTTTGCATCCGTATTCATCATGGATATTAGCCTGTAATTCTCTCTTTTTGCTGGGTCTCTGTCTGGTTTGGGAGTCAAAGTGATGCTGGCTTTGTAGAATGAATCAGGAAGTTTTCCTTCCATTTCTATTTTTTGGAATAGCTTGAGAAGAATCGGTATTATCTCTGCTTTAAATGTCTCGTAGAATTCTTCAGGGAAGCCATCTGGCCCAGGGCTCTTATTCATTGGGAGATTTTTGATCACTGATTCAATTTCTTCACTGGTTATGGGTCTGTTCATATTTTCTATCTCTTCCTGTTTGAATTTTGGTAGTGCATGTGTGTTTAGGAGTTTGTCCATTTCTTCTAGGTTGTCCAGTTTGTTGGCATATAATTTTTCATAGTATTCCCTGATAATTAATTGTATTTCTGAGGGGTTGGTTGTAATAGATCCATTTTCTCTCATGATTTTGTCCATTAGGGTGCTCTCTCTTTTCTTTTTGAGAAGTCTGGCTAGAGGTTTATTAATTTTGTTTCAAAAAACCAACTCTCGGTTTCATTGATCTGTTCAACTGTTTTTTTTGGGGGGAGGATTCTATATTGTTTATTTTTGCCCTGATCTTCATTATTTCTCTTCTTCTGCTGGGTTTGGGGTGCTCTTGCTGTTCTGCTTCTGCCTTTAAGGGCCCCATTAGATTTTGTATTTGCGCTTTTTCTAGCTTCTTGAAATAGGCCTGGATTGCAATATACTTTCCCCTTGGAACTGCCTTTACTGCATCCCAAAGAGTTTGGATTGTTGTATGTTCATTTTCATTTGTTTCCATATATTTTTAAATTTCTTCTATAATTGCCTGATTGGTCCATTCATTCTTTAGTAGGGTGATCTTTAACCTCCATGTTTTTGGAGGTTTTCCAGACTTTTTCCTGGGATTGATTTCAAGTTTCGTAGCATTGTGATCTGAAAGTGTGCATGGTATGATCTCAATTCTTTTATATTTATTGAGGGCTGCTTTATGACCCAGTATGTGATCTATCTTGGAGAATGTACCATGTGCACCTGGGAAGAAAGTGAATTCCATAGTCTCTGGATGTAGAGTTCTAAATATACCTGTCAGATCCATCTGACCCAATGTGTCATTCAGGTCCATTGTTTCTTTAGTGATTTTCTGTCTAGTTGATCCATCCATTGCTGTAAGTGGAGTATTAAAGTCCCCTGCAATTAGCACATTCTTATCAATAAGATTGTTTCTGTTTGTGATTGTTTCATGTAATTGGGTTCCTCCAAGTTCGGTGCGTAGACATTTATAATTGTTAGCTCTTCCTGATGGATAGATCCTGTAATTATTATATAATGGCCTTCTTCATCTCTTGTTACTGCCTTTACCTTAAAGTACAGTTTGTCCGATATAAGTATGGCTACTGCAGCTTTTTTTTTTTTTTTTACTTCCAGTAGCATGATAAATATTTCTCCATCCCCTTACTTTCAATCTGAAGGTGTCCTCAGGTCTAAAATGAGTCTCTCGTAGAAGAGCAAATAGATGGACCTTGTTTTTTTAATCCATTCTGATACCCTATGTCTTTTGATTGGAGAATTTAGTCCATTTACATTCAGTGTTATTATTGAAAAATATTGGTTTAGAGTCATTGTGTTCTCTGTAGGATTTATGCTTGTAGTGGTGTCTCTGGTACTTTGTGTTCCTTGTGACATTTCCCTCATAGAGTCCCCCTTAAGATTTCTTGTAGGGCTTGTTTAGTGGTGATGAATTCCTTCAATTTTTGTTTGTTTGGGAAAACCTTGATCTCTCCTTCTATTCTGATTGACACGCTTGCTGGGTAAAGGATTCTTGGCTGCATATTTTTTCTGTTCATCACATTGAAGATTTCCTGCCATTCCTTTCTGGCTGCCAAGTTTTAGTAGAAAGGTCTGTAACTCCTCTGATAGGTTTCCCTTTGTATGTTATGGCCCTTTTATCCCTAGCTACTTTCAGAATTCTTTCTTTATTCTTATATTTTGCCAGTTTCACTATGATATGTCATGCAGAAGATCGGTTTGAGTTATGTCTGAAGGGAGTACCCAGCTACCCAGGGCAGATGGGCATGGTTTGGTGTAGGTGGGTTTTGCCTCCACTATGGGTCCTGAGGGCCGCTCCCTGAGGCCCTGTCTTGGCGGTTGTGGGGAGAAAAATGGTGAGCCCCCATTCCATTGTCTAACCAGGCATTGCAAATCACTCTTTGGGTCTGATCTCATTGTGCCACGGGCACAGCCAAGGTGGGCTGTGTTCTGTCTCACACCCAGCCTCATTTCCAGATCTTACTCTGTGCACATTAATGATACCACCTGAAATGTAATCTCGCAAGCTGGGGCACTTCCTAGTAGGGGATCAAATAGAGGAGCAGCTCCTCCTGATGCCGACTGCATCCCATCGTCCTTTGCATACCATCTATCCTGGAGGGAATTTCTGGGACTGGGGCACCCTGCCCAAAGAAAGCTCCACAGTTAGAGATAGGATCTCTCTCTGAAAGCCCTGTGGTTAGAGATGGGATGATGATAAGATCCCTCTCTGTCCTGGGCTGAGAATTTTCTCTTCTCCAGGGACAGTTCTATGCTTCCCCAGCTGCTTTTTCTGTTCCCTTTGTCTCTCCGCAGAGGGGACTCCCTCCTGTCCGTACCTCCATGTCTGTCCCAGCCCATTTTTATCTTCCCCAGTTTGCAATCATGCACCTATGAGGCTTTCCTCTTAGTGGACTCTGTATCTTTTCCTCCCAGACCCCTGTGGTTCAGAGTCCTCTGGCGTCAGCCCTTCTTTGTTTGAGAGATGCAGGCAGGAAGTACGGAACTCAGTATTTCCCCACCATCTTGCCTCCTCCACATATAAAATATTTCATCTTTTTAGTCATCAACTATTTTTCTTTGAATCCTTGGTACTATAATTCATATTTACCTTATATTCAAAAATAAGTAAATACTGACACACAAGTGGCCATGCTTTCTGATGAAGGCAGAATGACATTACTGAATGTCATTGTTGAGTCTTGTGAGATTAAGAATCAGTAATCTGAAAAATCCACTGGGATCAGAAGATGGTTTGATGCTAACGGCCAACATTTATAGTAAATGAACAGTCAACAAGATAAATACAAATGTTAAGGGTTGGGCTAAACTAGGAGTAATAATTTTAGTTAAATGGGCAGTTACCAGGGCATGTTTTCCTTACTAAAATAAAGGGAAGGAATATGTTTAACTAGAATAAAATACCACAAATTGTGGCGCCTGGGTGGCTCAGTCGGTTGTGCGTCTGGCTTCGGCTCAGGTCATGATCTCACGGTTCATGGGTTCGAGCCCCGCGTCAGGCTCTGTGCTGACAGCTAGCTCAGAGCCTGGAGCCTGTCTTCGGATTCTGTGTCTCCCTCTCTCTGACCCTCCCCTGCTCACACTGTCTCTCTCTCTCAAAAATAAGTAAAACATTAAATAAATTTAAAAAAATTTTAAAAATTACCACAAATTATCAGTGCAAACTTAATGTCTTATTAGGACATCATATTCTATCTAAAAAATAACTCCACTATCACTATATTTTTAAATGTTTATTTTTTATTTTGAGAGAGAGAGAGCTGGGGAAGGGAAGAGAGAGAGAGGGAGAAAGAGGGAGAGAGGATTCCAAGCAGTTTCCATGGTGCCTATGTGGACCCTGACACAGGGCTTAATTCCACCAACTGCAAGATCATGACTTGAACCCAAATCAAAAGTCAGAAACTTAGCTGACTGAACCACGGAGATGCCCCTCTTCTATCACATTTTTTTAAAGTCAAAGCCATCAATGAAAACTGTTAACAAAATGAAAATACAACCTTTTGAATGGGAGAAGATATTTGCAATATATCCAATATATCAAATAAAGGGTTAATATCCAAAATATATAAAGAACTTAACAACTCAGCACCAAAAAACCCCACAAACAATCTGACTAAAAAATGGGCAGAGGACCTGAATACACATTTTTCCAAAGAAGATATACAGATGACCAAAAGACACATGAAAAGATGCCCAACATCATTAATTATCAGGGAAATGCAAATCTAGACCACAATGAAGGACACCTGGGTAACTCAGTTAGTTAAGTATCTGATTTGGCTTAGGTCATGATTTCATGGTTCATGGGTCTGAACCCTGTGTCAGGTTCCATGCTCAGAGCCTGGAGCCTGCTTTGGCTTCTATGTCTCCCTTTCTTTTTGCTCTTCCCCCACTCATGCTCTGTCTCTATCAAAAATAAATAAACATTAAAAAATAAACAATGAAATATCACCTTATACCAGTTAGAATGGCTAAAATCAAAATGACTAGAAATAACAAGTGTTAATGAGGATGTGGAGAAATTTGTGCACTATTGATAGGAATGTATATTGGTATAGCCACTGTGGAAGACAGTACAGAGGTTCCACAAAAATTTAAAGACAGAAGTACTATATAATCCTATAATTCCACTAGTGGGTATTTATCCAATGCAAACAAAAACAGTAATTTGGAAAGATATATGCACCTGTGTGTTTATTACAGCATTATTTATAAGAGGCAAGATATGGAAGCAACTTGAGTGTCCATCAATAGGCAAACAGATAAAGAAAATGTGGGGTGTGCGCACACACACACACACACACACATATGTCCATGAAATATTACAGTCTTGAAAAGGAGATCATGACATTTGAAGCAAAATGAATGGACATAAAAAAGTATAATTCTAAGTGAAATAAGTCAAACTGAGAAAGACAAATGCCATATGAATCTGCTCATATGTGGAATCTAAAAAAATAATAAACAAACAAAAAGCAGAATCACTGCTATAAATACAGAAAACAAAGTAATGGTTGCCAAAGGGTAGTCAGGACAAGGGTGGGTAAAATGGATGAAGGGAAGAGGGAGATACAGGCTTCCAGTTGTGGAATAAATATGTCACAGGATTAAAAAGCACAGCATAAGGAACATGGTCAATGAGACTGTAATAGTGATGTAGCTACACCTGTGGTAAACATAGCATAATGTATCAACTTATCAAATCACTAAGTTTTACAGCTATAACTAATGTGACCTTCTGTGTCAATTATACTCAGCTAAAAAATTAAATAGATTAAAAAACAACAATAATGATCTTTGCTACCATCAGTAATAGTCAATTTTTAGCTACTTTTGATCACTCATATATACCTACTCAAATACTAAGAAGTATTTGATCAGACATAACATGATGGCAGTATTTACCCAGGTAACTATATAAGAACTTCTTGTGGAGTTTTTCTATGAAACACATATCATTTTGTTCTTTTATCAAATGTGTTCTTAAAATCATTATAGTAATGCATGGACAGTCTGCTTAGCCAAAATTGAAATTTTAACTATACAATAATAATTTTGGAGAAGTAAAATTTTAATCAGCTATGCTTTATGAAGTTGTCCATTCAAAAGAGTTGCAGTTAACTCTGATGTACATATGAGATATATGTACATATATAATATGATATATATATAATTTGTTTTATATTACTTTAAGAATATTCAATATGCTTTCTATGTTTGAGGATTCACCTTGGAGAAATTTTAAATTTGAATGCAAAATTAAGATTTTAAGACTAAGTTCTTCTAGGTGAAATGGTAAAATTAGTACAAAATAAACCAATAGTTATAAAGTAGAACACTGAGAGGATATAGCTAATAGTTTATAGGTCAAGATCATACCCCTAGCATTTAAACTTGTTGGTAGTCATCTTTCACCAAGGGAAAACTAACATATTTTTCACTTTCAGAAAATGGATTTACTGATTTGTCTTATTTTTCAATTGTCATAGGCACTATGAGGTTTGTTTGTTTACTCTAAACCTTTCCTAAATTTTGAAGTGAACTTTTGCAGATGTGTCTTACAAAATGAAGTGTATATGACCACTTACTGGTAAGAAATCAAATTTACTTGATTTTCTGTTTGCATCCATCAATCAAAGAGAAATTGAAGAAATGTTTCATAAGAAATAAAATCTGCTTATATATTGAACGGCTTGGCAATGATGGTTATAAATGAAATAAAAAATGACTGGGAAACTTAAAGACATAGATTCTGGGGATTTTTCTTTTCAAAAGGATGTGAAACAAATTTATAGCTTATAGAAAAAAATAGCATCATATTTAGAGCAATGGCAGATCATTGAAATACGTCATTATTGAATACATTTGTTGAAAAATTTTAGTAGTTGATTATTTATCTCCTCTAAATGGTAAACTTTGATTTACTTCCTAAAATGATCCAGTGAGAAAAACATTATATTATAATATTCTGGTAGTAGTTATCATCTTCATAATATCAGATATTAAAAAGTGATCAGATAACTTACATGTCCAAGTATGAAGTTAAATGTATAATTCTTCTAATTAAACATATTGAATTTCAATAAGTATTTCATATTTTGACAATATATTTCCTATAATATATGAAAAGTTGAAATTAAAATATTTATTCTAGAATAACTAGAATAATATATAGCTCATTGAATTGTTAGAAAATAGCATCTTAAAAATTTCTCCCATGGACTTATTTGTTCCCTTATTTCCTTTTTTTTTAATTTTTGGAGGACTAGTATTAAAACCTTTCAGTTTCACCACAAAATCACATAATTAGGTTTTACTGGAAAGAGTGAAATTTCAAACAAATGGTTTTTAATTGGAAGACTGAGTTTAAGAAACTCAATTTTTTAAGGTGATATATTGCTTTCTTTTCTTAATATCTTAATTCAATAAAGGGCTTATTAGACACTTCCTTAAAAAAAAAATCTTACCATCATTGGGGTACCTGGGTGGCTCAGGTCATGATCTCACAGTCATAAGATGATCAGAAGATTGAGACACAAGTTGGGCTCTGCACATAGCTTGGAGCTGCTTAAGACTCTCTCCCTCCTACTTCTTCTACCCCTTCCCTGCTTGCATGAGAAAGTGAGTGCTCTCTCTCTCTCTCTCTCTCTCTCTCTTATTCTAAAAATTAAATCAATAGAAACAAACCTTACTATCATTAACTTGAAATTATAATATTTCATATATTTTTTAATTCAGTGGAAAACCATTTAATGAAGGCTGGACATCAAGTGTAGTATGATCCAAAAGCAAATCACTCTGCAAGTCCACAAGTGCAAAAATGCCTCAGATACATCCTTAAGTGATGATTAATATATTTGGATCCTGTTCAGATAATGGACACTTACAAATTTGGGTTCATGATAAGATACAAAAAAACTGAAAAGTTCTTTGACATCTCACTTTCACTTATGAGAAATTTCTCATTAGAAAACTGTTGCTATAAAATTAATCACTAAAATAAAACTTGTAACATTTTAATAACTTTTTTTTACCAAATTAAAGGGTCAAATAAAAAGAGCAACTTTATGGAAGGTAGTGTTAATACACTTATTAAGAGTATTCAATATGTTTGGTATTATTTTAAGTTAGCAAAAAACAGCTAGTGACTGGAGGGGAGGGGACAAAGGGAAATAATCTCAGAAGTGAAATGTAAGATTTTTGTCAGATTAAAAAGATAATATTAGGCATGAATGAAAGATAAAAGTCTTTATCAAGAGTATACAAGCGAATTATTAACACTCTAAGCACTAGCATACAATTATCCACAAAACCATATTATTTCTGAGTAATATAAATATAACATGTTAATTTATATGTTAGGGAACATACTATCTGCAATTTGATATAGTGACCAATAATAGTTACAAAATAAGGAAAGTGACCCTTAAAGCATATATGACTCATCTACTTCCCTTTCCTGGATACTATATATTTTATTTAGTCCTTGGAGAGAACAAGAAAACACATCTAACAAGCAGAGGGAGAAAACCTATTTTATGTCACGCATTATGCTCTTTTGACAAATGAGTATTATAAACTAAAGGATTTACTTTTCTCTAGATATGTATTTAATATAGATTCAGTCTTCTGTCTTTTTCTGCTTTACTTTATTATGCTTTGGGAAGCTCAAACTACTTAGATAATTTCAATCTATATCACAAGAATTCTAAATCTCTCCTCTCTTTCCTTGCATTAGCACTAAATCCTTTATCTCTGTGTGTCTATAAAATATTGCTGATTTCATCATTTCATTAAATTAAGAATTTAGAGTAATTTTCAGTGAATTATAATCAATTCCTGGTTTCTCAGGTAGGAATTAAAGGTTTTCTAAATAGTCAAAATCAATCTACATTCCTTGACCAGATATTGCTATCAGGTATTGTAAAGTTGGATTGCTTCAAGTGCTCCTACAAAAATATTATGTTGCTATTAATACTTACTTAAAAATCAATTGCTATACATACATATACATTATATACAGACATACACAATTATATGCATATAAAAGAAAATGTCAGGATTATGTTTTATCTATTTTGTGATATCTAAACATTTAAAGAATGAATACCTGATGTTGATATCAAAACATAGTATATTTTAAATACAATTAATATATCTAAGCAACAATTATAAAATATCACTAGAATGAGGTACTAACTTTCTCTAGTACATATTAAGAATCCACTTAACAGTTATTGAATAAACAAATGAGAACATCAATGAATATGAAAAGTATATATTTTTAAACTTGCATTCCTAAAAAAACGGTAGCATCTCATTACTTCAAAAATCAATTGCAAAATTATAACAGATGACAGTTTTAAGTTGTATAGTAAAATAGTAAAAATAAGGATGACTAAACATGGTATTTCACTCAAAACCATGCTAGGCATTTGATCCTAGGGAACTTTTATACCGAGATGACATTTTAGATAAAATAATGATTTACATGGTGTTTGTAATTGTTTATAAACTATTGCTTCATGGATCACATTTAGATGAAATTTATTTACTACCATTGGTAAAGTGAATTGCATTTGGCAATATCACAATACATATAGTGTATGTGTATTTTATCTGTTCTACAATTTTATATTTGTACATTTGCTATTACTGAAGTTTCAAGTTCAGTTTCAAGTCTCAAAAACTAGGACAAGGAATAGACAATCTTTTAAAGAAATCTCTAGGGCATAACCTTTCTCAACTGCATGCTTTTATTCTTGTAATCAGGGACACAACTGAATCAGCACATGCTGACAACTATGCTTACACAGGCTTCATAGACACTGTCCAGAACTATACTGGGAGAGTAATTCTGACATAAGACATGTAGGCTTTTCCTTTAAGTAGTTTTTTCCATGTTTGTCCATTTTGCCTATCTTGTTTGATCATTAGTCTTTGTTTAAGGATGCTAGATAATCAATGAAGGCAGAAGAGCCAGGATCTCATAGCCCATAGTTAGTCAAGAAAAATACTGTATCCCGCAGCACAAGCACAAATCGACATTTCAAATAGCCTCTCTTAAATTGCTTACTGGAAAAATAATCATCATCAGTACTAGAAATGGACTTTACATTATAAGTACTTAATAATTGTGTATACATAGCGAAGTTAGAGGTCACCATGAGAGATCCCAAGAAATGAAATTACTTTCTATGCCTTGAAGTAAACACTTAAAAATAATTTAATTTGTCAATTATAATGGCTCTTCTGGCTAGAGAAATTTATGTCATTTTAAAAGAATTTCACATGTAAAGATATATGTATATAAACATATGTATAGCTTTTGTATTCTCTTTCCTCAAAATATCCTATCTGACTTATAATACCATAGATTATTTTTATTCTTTTTGACTTTTATATAAATAGAAACATGCATTATTCACCTTTTGTGTTTGGCTACTTCTGTGCAACATTTCTTCATACGTGAGATTTGGTCTTACTGATATAGCAGTGGTTCATTTATAACTTTCTCCATTCTGTTGTTGATGTACATTTTGATTGAAGTTTGGAACTACAACAAATAATGACATTTTGGGAAGTGTGTATATGTTATTAGTGAACATATGTACATATTTCTGTTTCATTTCATATCTAGAAATGAAATCCTGGTTCATGGGGCACCTACACTTAAACATTTAGCAAACACTGTAAAAAAGTTTCCCAATGTTGTTGCAACAGTTAACACCACCTTAAGGCAGTTAAGAAAATTCTAGTATTTCATATCCTCACTATAACTTGGGACTGTTAAGTCTCTAGGATTTTATCCTTTATGGATTGCTATAAATCATAATATATAGGGTATTATTTTACACTGATCATATACTAATGAGCATGATTTCCTATATGTATTGGTCATTGTATGTCTTTAGTTTTGAAGTTACTGCTCAATATTTTGCTCATTAAGTTTGTTTTCTTCCTACTTTTGTATAACTTACTGAGAAATGTGTACAAATGCTCCACTATAATAGTATTTCACTATCATATTCATTTTCCTTTTAATTTTGTTGTTTTTGCTTTTTATATGTTTTGGGTTATTAGGAGCTTAGAAATTAAAAATTGCCATATCTTTATGGTAGTATCCCCATTTTATCATCATAAAATGCCACTCCTTTCTAGAGTATCCATTTTTAATCTGTAAATCTACCTTATCTATTATCGATATATCACATCATTTCTGTTAGTGTTTTGTAGTATATATTTTTTCAGTCCTTAATGTATATTTTTTGTTATTGTTTTGTTTTTTGTTTTGTTTTTATCTAGTCTACTAGTGCTTGACTTAGTTCATCACTACTTGACCTCGTAGTTCATCACTTTTTTGAAATTAAGATACCTTTTATTGTGTTGTCATACCTTTATAAAATGTGTTCATAAACTTATACTTATCATTGATCATTATTAAAAATATAATTTGAAAACATATTTAATCTGATATATTTCCTTTAATATTCTATATTTTATATTATGCCTTCAAAAACATTGTTCTCAGAAGTCCCACATTTCACTAAACTGCCTAAAAAATAAAAACTCCTCCACAGCAGCCCCAAATGCTCAGCTAATCTCACTGAATTTCCTTCCCCTGAATTTAGGCCCATAATCCTTCACTACTTTGTTAGTTTTCTGCTGCCTTCAATCATTATCTTGTTTTATTCCTCCCCCCCCCAAGATTTAATGGTTGTTCTCGGTGCAGATTGATCTGACTTACTTTGTCCAATATTACCAGAAGCTAAACCACTCCATTTTATTTTCCTATTGGTCACTGATCATACATGGGTGAGTTATTGATTTTTGAAACACCTATCTCC
>CM053573.1:34870197-34897266 GCA_028646485.1 Cryptoprocta ferox
GCCCATCCCCTAATTTCCCAGATCACAGTCACTCACTCAGGCATCTTTGAGGTTGTCTTCTTTCTGGCATCTGTTTCTTCTTTCCCCCACTTGCAAATCCAAGTTTTATCCCTTCAGTCCTTCTCAGTTCAATCCATACGGGCGTGCGCGGATTACAGAGCTCCCTGCTTCTCCGCCATCTTGTCCTCTCTCCCCTTTAATTTATTTTTTATTTATAGTTTATTGTCAGCTGGTTTCCATATAATACTCAGTGCTCTTCCCCACAAGTGCCCTCCTCCATGACCATCACCCCCTTCTCTTTTCCTCCTCCCCCTTCAGTCCTCAGTTTGTTTTCAGTATTCAAGAGTCTCTCATGATTTGCCTCCCTCCCTCTCCCTAATTCTTTTTCCCCCATCCCCTCCCCATGGTCCTCTGTTAGGTTTCTCCTGATAGACCTATGAGTGAAAACATATGGTATCTGTCCTTCTCCGCCTGACTTATTTCACTTAGCATGACACCCTCAAGGTCCATCCACTTTGCTACTAATGGCCAGATTTCATTTCTTCTCATTGCCATGTAGTATTCCATTGTATATATAAACCACATCTTCTTGATCCATTCATCAGTTGATGGACATTTAGGCTCTTTCCATGATTTGGCTATTGTTGAAAGGGCTGCTATGAACATTGGGTACATGTGCCCCTATGCAGCAGCACTTCTGTATCCCTTGGGTAAATCCCCAGTAGTGCTATTGCTGGGTCATAGGGGAGTTCTACTGATAGTTTTCAGAGGAACCTCCACACTGTTTTCCAGAGTGGCTGCACCAGTTTACATTCCCACCAACAGTGTAGGAGGGTGCCCTTTTTTCACATCCTTGCCAACATCTGTAGTCTCCTGATTTGTTCACTTTAGCCACTCTGACCACCATGAGGTGGTATCTCAGTGTGGTTTTGATTTGTATTTCCCTGATAATGAGTGACACTAAGCATCGTTTCATGTGTCTGTTGGCCATCTGGATGTCCTCTTTGGAGAAGTGTTTATTCATGTCTTCTGCCCATTTCTTCACTGGATTATTCATTTTCCGGGTGTGGAGTTTGGTGAGTTCCTTGTAGATTTTGGATACTAGCCCTTTATCCGATATGTCATTTGCAACTAACTTTTCCCATTCCGTCGTTTACATATTAGTTTTCTTGATTGTTTCCTTTGCAGTGCAGAAGCTTTTTATCTTAATGAGCTACCAATAGTTCATTTTTGCTCTTGATTCCCTTGCCTTTGGGGATGTTTCGAGTAGGAAATTGCTGCTGTTGAGGTCATGGAGGTTGTTTCCTGCTTTGTCCTCTAGGGTTTTGATGGTTTCCTGTCTCACATTCAGGTCCTTCATCCATTTTGAGTTTATTTTTCTGTATCGTGTAAGAAAGTGAAGACCTGATTTTAAATATATGACAGATATCTTCATCATTTGCCCTTTATTATTTTCCATTAATAAAATATTCTCAACTTGATAATACGTAGCAGACTTTTCATGAAATAAATTATAAAATATGCTAATATCACTTTAACTGCTTTAACTTCACTACTTCTACATTCCATCCATAATTCCTTGATTTAGAGCCAAAAGTCTTGTTATTATTATCACTTTGACAGTTTGACTCTGACATTCCCAAATTGGCTTTTATATTCTCAGTTTACACTTCTAGCTTAATGCAGGTTATGTTTCAAACTATCTTCTGACTACTCTTTAACCTTCTGGTTTTCCACACCATTCCCAGATCCCATCTAGGTAATGGCACCAATACTGTGACCTGATCTCAGGAAATTCCTTTTTGGGTTATGCCTTTGATATTTCCTCTTTAATTTTGTTTTTTATGTTTCTTTTGGTCGGATACTCATGATAATTCCTAGATATTCAAATCATAGTTCAAAGCATATCAATGGGAAATACTAAAGAGTGGCAAGAAGATGGCAAAAATCATCCTATGAAAACTTTCAACACATTTTAAGTTCCTTACCAATAATAAGGCAAAATCTACCCAAGAGAAGATTTTTTTAGATGCTGTGTAGGCCCAATGTAGGCTGCCAGAAAATATGTCACAATGGCATAATGATTATTTTAAATTAAATTTATTTAAGACACAGCTAGTGCAAAAAGAATACTCTGATCCCAGAAAGCAGGAAGTAAATCTACCATGTGAAATGTACCATGTGAAAAGTATCTAGAGGTAAAGATACATCCTTACCATCACAGACAGGGAATTCAGGGCCAAGGAATTTTATCTAAACAAACCTTGATACTTTTACTAATTTACTGTACTTACCCAAATTCTGTTTACTGATTGAAGCTCCCAGACCTAAGTTTGATTTGTCTTGTCAGTATCTCAGATTTATGTGTTTATTGTTTGTCTAAAATTTATTAAAGCTGAATGCCTTGATCATTTCTTTGGGTCTCATTTTTATTACTGGTCTTCTGTGTGCATGTAACTAAACTTTATTTTATTTTTTTCTATTAATCTGCCTCATACCAATTTAATTCTTAGAGCAGCCAAAAGAATCTTGAAGGTTAGAGAAAAAAAAAATTTTTCTTCTCCCACAATGCCAATGTTCCACCCATTGTCTAGAGTTTAAAACAATGCTTTATTCCTAGGATAAAAATGGAATAAAATGGGGTCAAGCAGGGAAATGAGAATAATCACAGTGCAATAAACAAGAAAGACAATGTGTCCTTAGATTGGTAGCAAAATGTAATATGAAAGTGTGCAGAGTGGGTAAAAACCCATACTTGTTTGTGGTATCCCAGATCCTGAGCTAAAGTGTGAAGTAGATAAAATGGTACTGAATCCTAGGTCTTGTGCATGTGAATAAACCAATGATATACTTCCAGCGTTTGTTCAAATTAAGGAAGAATATTGGAAAGCTTGTAAACTAGTTCTACAGGTAGGATTATTCAGTAAATAGATCCTCAAAGAGCTGTGAAAGTAAAAGATAGATAAAATGAAGAAAAGATTCATAATTTATTTTTTCTAAGTAAGTTCTATCAAATTTAATGGTGAGAAATGTTGCCAAACACCATAATGCAAAACAGGCAATAGATAAGTCATTTTTTTTTTTTTTGAGTAATTGTCTTTCGAAGAGATGTATTTGATGTTGATACTGAAGGTTCAGTAGGAGTGATTCTTGGGGTTCAAGAAAGTCAGAGGCATCAAACTCAAAGAGAACAGCCTGGTAAACTTCCCACACTATTCTACTTAAAATTTATTGCAGGGGCACCTGAGTGGTTCAGTTGATTAAGCGTCCGACTATGGCTTGGGTCATGATCTCATGGTTCATGTTCAAGCTCTGCTTCATGCTCTGTGCTGACAGCTTAGAGCCTGGAGCCTGTTTCAGATTCTGTGTCTCCCTCTCTCCCTGCTTTCCTCTGCTCTCTCTCTCTCTCTCTCATTCTCAAAAAAAAAAAAAAACAATTAAAAAAATTACAACTTATTGCATATAACACTCAGTAAAATACTTAAAAATATGTTGTTCTTTCTTTAAATGTTTGTTTCATTTATTATTATTAATTTATTAATATTTATTTATCCAGAATTTGTCTTTATAAAATACAATTTATTTCTCCCTCTCTAAATTAAAGTGACTATAGAATTCCAGACTGCTTTGAAGACTGCTCTCAATTATGCAGTATTTTTTTCTTTGAAATTTTCCACAATTGTTCTAGCAGTTTTTATGTATTCTTTATAATCTGCTAATCAGAATGTTACCAAATGAACAGTTAACTTTTCTGTACTTTTAGTGTTTATGATTGGTGAAATAATACTGAGGTTAAAATATTGCTTCAGGATTTAATTTTCTTTTATTCTCTTTTCCCCCTTCATTATACCCTGGCACCTAGTGGCCATAAAAACAAACAATAAAGGTTGAATTGAATTATAATTATCATTAAAATATTATTAGATTAAATTTTATATTTGAAAAGAAAGAAGACAAAGAAAGTTTCATTTGTGATATTTTTCATACTCTAAAATGAGATAATGAGATGGTCAAATAAATATTGAAAGCATAATTTAAGTTCACCATTTCTGTCTTTCCATTTTCCATATTAACAACCATTGTAGTTTCAGTAGAAATTTTGTAAAATGTTTTTGATTGTATCATTTTTTAAAGTCAAATACCTTAAAGGACATAGTTAACTGCTATAAGGTGGAAAATAGAACCTAAAAGAAGCCTCCTGACATGCTTTAATTTATTACAAGAGTGTATTAAAAGATATCGTAGATTAAGATCTCTCTCAAAGGTAGATTTCTAAGGGGTCTTACTCAATTTTTAACAGTCTAGTTCTTAGCAGGATGAATGAGAATAACATGACTTGAAATTGAAAGTGTTAAGTCACTTGCTGAATTAAGTCTTCTAAATTTGGACAATTTTTTCCAGTCTATTTGATGCTAATATAATTACAAGAGATTACTTTGGTAGTATTCAACTTTGTTTTTTCTTTTAATTCTTTGCCCTAGAATGACTAACAATGAGAACAGGTACTATGGGACATCAGTGTTAGAACCACTGCATCCAACAATATCAGAAGTCTGGCTGCATCTGCCTCCACTTTCAGAGACTCAGATAAATTTTATAAAATGTTCTGAATTCCAAGAATATCAATAATATTTACGGTATACCTACTATGTTTCAATTATTATGATTTACATTATAAAGGATGTAAGTTTTTCAAATACATTGGTGTCATAAATTCTGCCCTTGAGTGCTGTTATATTTCTTCTTTGTAAGCTAGATAGAGATAGAGAAAAGAGAAATAAAGAAAAAAATATAAAATATAGAGATAGAGATAAAATTTAAAAAAATTATATTTTATGATGTGGTAGATTAATTTCCTTACAGGCCATTAGTTTCTATCTCTTCCTGGATCTACACCTTTTAACATTTAACTTTACAAGTCTCTCTCATTCTGATTCTGGTCTTAGTCTTGTGATTTACTTTGGTAAATGGAATTCTAAAAGGTATAATACAAGCAGACACTTGATAAAGCATTTGCACAGTTTTGCTTGTGCTTTTTTCCCTCTGCTATCACCATGAAAAAGACATACCAATGAGACTGTTGAGGGATGAGATCTACAGAGCAGTCAAGTTTACCTCAGCATCTCAACTGAGGCCTGTTACATTAGCCAACAGCTAGCTGACCTATGGACATGTGGGCAAGTGCTGTTAATATTAGGACTCACATATCAACCACACTAGGTTCATGATCAATGGATACTATTATTGTATGTAACTGAGGCTTTTTTTTTCTTATACACCATTATTAAGGCAATAAATATGTAATACAAATAGTACTAAATTATAGCCTAAATATTGTGGAAGATTCTCAAAATTTAGGTTCCTGTGAGGACTGAATCAGAAAATATATGATAATCCTGCACTTAATAATCTTTCAATGGTTATCATCTCCTTCTCCTCCAAAAATTCCCAAATGATATTTTAAATTCAAAATAAAGTGTGTGAACACAATTAAGAGTGTTAGCTAAATAGTTAACCCAGTCATAAAGAGATGTGTTTGCTTGAAATGAACATCAGCATAAACACATATATGTCCATGCACTCATGTGCATAAACAGACATACATATGTCACAAACTTCCAGTTTTAGGGACACATTTTCCTCCAGATTTTAGGTAGAATATCATAAACTTTCATTCTCTACAATCTGAGCTGTTGCATATATCATCTCCATATTTTAAGAGTTTGGGGGATGAGAAAATAGGGATGAATGACTAAAATGTTTCCTGATGGATCCATTCAGCCACCTGCTCCTCCAATGCCAATAATCACTGGCAAATCTGTTTCCGTAATTCATTTCCAGTGTCTGTCATTTTCTTATTTCCTTCTTTATGTTCAGGACATATCTCTTTTCTTCATCCCTCCATAGTGTTCTTGTATAGATGAAATATATTGAATGTTTCTGGATGGCAAAGTGTAGTTACAACACAGAACATAACAGAACTTTAAATTCTACCCATTCTAAAAACATACCTGTATTTTTACATCAAAGAAATTATCTCCCCCATCCCTCTATTATCTTACTGCCTCCTTTCGTTATCTCCCTTTATCCTTATAAATTTCCTCATCCACCAAACACGATACACACAAATCTGAAGCTACTGTAAATAACAGTTCCTAAATATGACTGTAGTTATTTTTTTTATATAAAACAATTTACTCTTTGTTTGTTTGTTACCTTTTATTTCAGACTGTCCTGGAGTGAGCCATATTGGTTTGGTAAGTAACTCAATTCACCTTTTACTGGACTATCAGAATATTTCTAGATCAGCCACAACAAAGAGTCCTTCTGCTATTTCTACCTGAAAGCATACATGACTACTCAAATAATTTATTTGAACGGTACATATGTGGACAAATGTATACATTTAAGACATATTTAAATATATGTATATATGTGTTTTGTATAAAAAATTTACAGATAATATTCAATGTATTTATGGTATCAACTCTTCCAGTACATGGTGACTAAGATATTGATGAAAAATTAAGAAGATATAATTAAGCAAAAATCTTGTCTAGTGCTATTGAGATAGAATTCTTTGGTTACCATGGTCACATTGTATTTAGATTGTCTTCTCTGTCCATTTCACTATGTATAAAAGTTTTGGGTGTTTTTTTTTCCTGTGGTTTAAATTTCAAATACAAGAATGTACCACATCTAAGAGTTTAATCTTTCAACTTCAGATGAAGAAAGTCATCTATGCTTATTCTAGGGCCAAATGAATGATTGCTCTACCATAAAAATGAGATTAAGATTTTTATTTTTAAAACTTAATAAATAAGAATAATTAGATAAAATGGGTTGAATTAGAATAGACCAAGGACCTATTGTCTTTGTATGTATTGAAGCCCTGGTGTTGATTTTAAATTACTTATCAAAGATAAAATCTGGTGTAATGAACATTAGTCATTTTAGTTTTTGCTGCCCTTTCTTTAACACTTGCTTTTAGTTTTGAGAATTTCTAATATTAGGAAGACAAAAATCTTCCTTCCCAATACAAAAGACAAAAACAATATATTTACAATCCTTCCTCAGTTATGTCAGTTATCTGGCTTTATATTACAATTTATTCTAAACTGATAGTGACTAGCTTAACATACCAGAAGATAGCATGTATCTAAGTGAGAGTGTATGAGGCTTTTAGTACTTGAAGAATAAAAAGCAATAAAAGAGGTTTCAGAATGAGTGGATGGACCACTCAATACCATTCTATATTCTAAGTCTCAGAAGAAGCTGCTTTTGGGATAAAGCACTTACTAACCACATGAAGGAGAAAGACCCACTCTGTGAATATCTTCTTTTAGTCCTTTCAAGGTGTTATAACAAAACATCACAGACTCAGTAGCTTGTAAACAACGGAAATTTATTTCACACAGTTCTAGAGGCTGAAGGTCCAAGATCAGGGTGCCAGCTCAGTTGGGTTCTAGTGAACACCCTCTTCGAGATTGTGGAAGCGCATAATCCTACTCCAAAGAAGTCATTGTTTCAGATATCAGGGATTTAAATACAATACATTTGGGTTCACCAGGTAAGTTCTGCCTATTGCCATGACTGAAGATCCAACATGCCAGCATCAGCATTCATGTCTCCTTGATATACCACCATATCTTACAGTAACCAACCAGTCACCTAGTGTTAGGTTGACTACACTTCAATGAAAAGATGATTAATTTGGAGAGAAATTTTTTATTACTGTCTGTGAAGATACATTTCCCATGCTCATGATTCTTGAATTTGTAAGTTAGATGTTTTAGAAAACATTAGTGCTATTCACCTTCTATAAAATTATTCGGTATGATTTTTAGTTACATCCATCTTACATTTCATAATTCTCATGCTGCTGAGTGAATGGAAAAATATAATGCAGCTATGGTATTATTTAGGAAAGTTTTTGTTAACTACCAAGGAGGCTCTGGGGAATAGCTATACAATGCAGTCAGAGAGGAGATGGAAGAGACTGGAGGATGCTGAGGAGTAGAAGAATACTATCTCAGTGCTCTGTCTAGTAATAACAATAAAAGGAGAATTATAGCTGTTTTATACAATCAAGACTAATAAGAATTCAGGTTTCTCAAGACCTGATCATTTGAAATAAAATATCTTTAAATGTATTCAACATAATAAGCTCTGAACCATAATTTGGTGCAAAGGAAGTAAAACATGCACGTAGAAGATGTCTCATTATACTGAAAAATCATGGCTTACTACAAAAGATTCTAACAATAATTATGAAACACATGGGACTCAATTGTAAGATTTTCAATATACTAAGTGAAGACTCAAGTCAGAGTTTTAAGTGGCAATGACTCCTCAAAGTAAGGCAGTGACCGGGGAAAAAATAAAAGACAACATTTCTTTATCTTTGAGGTGCTACACTTACTCTTTTTCTAAGACAGGGCAAGAACCAGCTAATCTCTGAAAGTTAATTCCAGCTCTATGACTGTCAAACTTTAGTTAAGCACTCTTTTTCTTCTAGGTAACTATCAGCATGCTTTTCCTTTCTGTTCATATTTATCAAAGTGATTAAAGTCACATCATTCCTTCTCAGTAAATTTCCATCCCAAATATTAATGTAATATTGCAGGACATAGGTTATCTGCCCTACATGGACATTTAATATCTGGGTTGCAAGAAGCATCAGATTCCTTTGCAAAGAACTAATTTGGGAAGTATATTTTATAAATCAGTGTGATACATTTTGGATATTAGGTGTTGATCAATACAAAAACAAATTTGTTTATTCTTCAATCTATTTAAGGAGTCTTATACAGTTGGTTTAAGGTTTACCTTTTTAGGAGAAATTTCATTATTAAAGGAAAAGCTATCACTATATTTGTTCAAACTTTTTAAATGTTTCCACCCACTAATTTTACTTAAAAAAAGTTTAAACAAAAAAGAATGAACCAGAGATCCAAACACATTTTTATATCATAAGAATTATAAAACAGCTTTATTTATAAACAAACACTTAGAACATACTCCAGTAATATGCCTGCTCATGAATATTTTAGGTTTATTACAACTTTCAAAAAAACCTGTATGAGTTACACAAGTAAATAAGAAATCTGTCTGAAGAGAAAGGCATCTGTCCACTAATGGTTGTTCCCAAGGTGAGAGCATTTCTTCACAGCCTCTGCTGGTCATGGGTGAACTCTGTTGTTAATGGTCTGTGAATAGCATCGTGGATACTCTCCTGGGGACAGGCCTAGTTGCTAATAATTTCTACCATGCAAATATGCTCATTGACCTACAATGGGGATGAAAGTGCAGGCTTCTGAAGCTGTTTGCAGCAATTAAACTCAGTGCCCAGGGTGGATAATTTCCACCATCAGAACAAGGAAAATGGTTAACACTTTACTCTGCCTTTGTCTCACATCCTGTAATTTCTGTTGAAACTCTATGTCAGGTGACTTCTTCTACTGAGGGTTTCCAGCAGAGTCAATGTGTCTACATCATCACATATATGAAATTAGGTAGTTTAGAAAATAATGATACTAATGGGAATACGATGTAACTTTTTGTACATTAATGCCTGCATTTTTGTTGTACTTTCACTAGAACCATGAGGGTGTGTGGGTGGAAACTATAGCCTAATAGAGCTGTATACAGGCTCTAAATTGGAAGAGAGCCTGGAGAAGTCAGAGAGGCTTTTTGCCTCTCACCACATGAATTTACTATTATTCTTTGTTGAGTTATACTAATATTACTTGAAACCTGTGAAAAATATATGTTTCACTGAGTGACTGGAAAAAATCTCAATGCATTGTTTTTTAAGTGTATTTGTTGATGCCATTGCCTTTTCATCTTTCTGAAATGGTGCATGTTAATAAAGAACAGTAAAAATTTGTTAGAGAAAGAATTAACAGTTATTAAGTCTATTAATTTTTACAGTGGCTAACAATCACATTTCCAGAATATAAAGAAAGACAACTAGTTTCTTTAAAAAATTAGGTAGCCATTTAATATAGGCCTGGATTTTAGTTAAAGTTCTTAATTTTCCCCTAAGAAAAGCCAAGCCATCTTCAGAATTTCGAGAATTTGGAAATACTGTTCTTAGTTAGCAAAAAATTAACATTGGCATTTGAGGAGCTGATGTTCAATTTTTATCAATAAACTGAAAAAATATTATTTTGTAAAAATTCTTAAAGAGAATGCTGTCCATGAATTCCTTAGAGAAACCACATTTTATTCTTAAGCCAAATGATTCTTTTTCACATTTTATATTTTTTCTACATCTCTTATCACAATCTAGCATAACTTATTTGTATTTATTGCATTTATTGTTTTTCTATCCTTCTAAAATGCAACCCTCATGAAGGCATGGATTTTGCTTACTATGCTAAATTCTTTATCCTGTAACCTAGACCAATTCGTGACACATATGAGTGCTCATTATATATTTGTAGAAAGGATGAATATGTCAACGGGCCATTCTTTGACTGGCTCTTTATTTTATATCACAGACACTATGTGTCTTATAAAATAACTTATTTTCTTCTCTAAGGAAGCTTAGGATCAAATACTTGTTACATATTTGCAAATATAGAGCACCAGTTGAATGAATTTTGGACTCCATAATGACATTGGTCTTATTTATGTTATCATTCTCACAAATGTTTGCTGTGCCTTTTAATATTGTTATTTTTGAATGTTACATAAAATATTGTTTTATAAATCTGGAGAGTAAGGAGAAAAAACAAGATAAAAGAAGGAAGAGGATAATAAGATGACAGGAAAGAAAATAAAGGAAGGTATAAAAAGAACAAAAAGAAAGAAGGAAGGAAGGAAGGAAAGAAAGAAGGAAGGAAGGAAGGTAGGAAGGAAGGAAGGAAAGAAACAAGGAAGGAGGGAGGGAGGAGAGGGAGGGAGGAAGGAAGGATGGATTATACAAAAAGGAAGCAAATAAGAATAGAAAGACCTAGGAAAGTTAAATGGGAGAAATTTTTGAAAAAAAGGAAACTAAAAGGAAGTGACCTTGGTAGTGGGGAAAAAATAAAGGATTTGGGAACAATTCCTTAGTTCAAATGACTGAAGCTGCAGAATACAGGACAATTATTTCTTTCTTAGAATACTATATTCTGAATAAATACAAATCTATCATGGCTAACTGTACTTTGCTTAAATTTTGGAAGACTTGTAGAGCTTTCCAGCTCTCTCCCTTTCCCAATCATTGAGCCAGTCAGTAAGATGAGATGAAATAAAATAAAATAATTTACATTTAGGTAATGAAGCTTATGTCTAATATTTTATTTTTTTAGATTATGAGTAGTATTAGAAATAATTTATTATTTTATAATAAATCTAGAAGGAGTAAAAGACACAGGCATAATGCAGGGTACTTCTGCAGTGAAGACCTGAGTGATTACTCATATAATCTTACAGCAATGAAGTTGGCATATAGCTAACTATTGGATTGATGGGAAGAGTTAAAGTTGTCCTCTAAATACAGCCATCAATAACTTATAAGAACAATAATGCAGAAGATGTTTGGGGGATTAAAATACAACTTAACAATAAGCTACTCCAAAGCACTGGATTTGGTACCCCCTCAGCAGCCAGGAAAAAGAGCAGTTCCAGCATTTGATGAGCTATGGTTACAGGTTAACACATTAACACAGGAAACACATTACTTTTCTAAAACCTTATTTCAAAAATGTTTTAGAGAGTAAGATCTGTTTCTTATCATTTGTTTCTTCACATAAAATCTCCTCTTTTTGCAATCTAAAAATAAATGAATTAATGAAAATCTACACTAATTGAACTCATCTACTCATGTACACAGCACATCAATACTAGATCAACCCATTAATTTTCCCTACTGGCCTTATCTGGATGATTTTACATCACAATACATAATGGGGGTAGACTGGAAAACATCTAGTTAACCTTCCTGCCCTCCTCTGCCCTGTTCTGTGTCTTGGGAGACTGACTATTAGGGACTGCATCAATTGGGTGCCCTTGCCTTCTGGCTTTAAGATGGATTTGACCAAAGAGCAGGAATAGCAGGAGATTCGAGGAGAGGAAAATAGAGCCAGGTTCTCTATTTTCTCACTCATTTATAGTCTGGTATTTATAGGGTCAAAGATGCTTTTCAACTATGTCTCCTACTAACTAGTCTTTCTTATAATACACAAGCTCTCACTGGACTCTGGTGACCCCCCTTTTTCCCTCTGTTCCTTCAGGATTACAGGGGTAATGATTTTATGCAATTGCTAGAGCCTCAACATCCCCTTTTGGTTGCTATACCCAGTTCACATTGTACTAAAAAGTCCCTATTAATTTGTCTTCAAATAGTCAACTTGCATATCCTTCCATGATGTAAAGGCAATATATGTCAAAATATATTCTAGTCTTATGACTGTGTCATGTTGGGCATAACAAACTGGATTTGGAAAGCAATGTAAGAAACAATAATTACATCTTCAGCCCCGTAGTATCATTAATAAACAAAAGAGAAAAAGTAATATTGTAATTGCTTATAGTTTTATAATTCCACACTGAGCATGGAGCCTGCTCAAGATGCTCTCTCTCTCCCTCTACCTATCCCTGAAGAGCATGAACACTCCCTCCCTCCCTCTCTCTCTCTCTCTCTCAAAAAGTATAATATATAGACAAAACATTTATCATCTGGGAAGTATTATATAATTATTAGCTATCTCATTTATTTTATTTTATTGCTAGAAGTATAAATTATATGACCTGGAGGAAGAATACCTGAATTTGTAGAGAACTGTATTTTCTTTTATAGTGCCAGGTTTCTGGTTTTCAGCCCATTAATTTCAGTTTGCATTTCTCCTAGCAGTTTCAAAATTTCTGTCATGTTCCACCTATATATCATGGCCCAGAATGTCATTGGCCTTTTCATTTTTAATGACTTCTAAGTTCTTTAAAATCATTTAAATGAAATGTTTTCTTTATTTGTATTATAATAGAAATCATGCTTTGAAATGTAAGGAATACAGAAACCTTTTAATTGAGTCTCTTCTTACACTTTGTAGTATTTACTTTTTCTTATTTATGTTTTGTTTATTTGTGTTTTTACTTTCAAATATGATCTCTCTCATAATTAGAAATTGTTATATCGTTCCATTAATTCACTTAACAACTGAGGAGTTGGTTTGAGTACTGACTGGGAAGACATTTATATTTCTATTGATTTGTCTTTTTTTTTCTTGGAGAAATTTCTTCCTCAAAGAAAAACAAATGTCAATATAATATCAATATAAATTTATCCTCAAATAAAAGGATTCAACAGAGGGTCAAAAAGAAAATTATGTGCAGTCTGGTTGTTTGTAGTTTATACAATCACTAAAGATTTATTAAACCTCTTAGTTTTATTTTGAGAGGTACGAGCAATTATAGGTAATAAAATCAATGGCAAGTCTTTTGAAGGTGAGGTTTTGTATGGAATGAAAATTGCTCTACTGGGTATTGAAAGATAACTTGACCTAGTAATGATAATGCCGTATTTCCACTCCTGTGTCTGTAGCATGCAAAATTTCTCCAGGCAAAATTTTCTGGCAATTGCTAGCTCACATATTTTGTTTTAGGCAAAGGAGGAAATTTCTGTTACTACATTTTGGTTAAATGCTGAAGTCTCCATGGTTTTGGTTCTTTTCAGTCTTTCTTTCTTTCTTTCTTTCTTTCTTTCTTTCTTTCTTTCTTTCTTTCTTTCTGCCTTCCTGCCTTCCTGCCTTCCTGCCTTCCTTTTCTTCTTTTCTTCCTTTCTTTTCTCTTCCTTTTTCTTTCTTCTTTCACTTTTCTTAAATTATTTATCTATTTCTGCTATCTGAGGCAAATAAATGTTGGTGTGGTTGCGGTGTTTAGCTGGAAGGTTTCAGAACTAGAAGAATCAAAGAGACCATATTCTCTTTCAAATAAAGGAACAAACAATGGTACAAAAGAGAAGGCTAGGGATTTAAAAGATTACCTTTGACTTTTTCCAGAACAATGGCTTTTCCTAAGAAATCTTGTTATTTCACCTTGTTCAAAGAGAAAACAGAAACAACTAAGATAGATTGTTTAGAAGTGCTGTAGGAAAAAAAAAAGCAAAAATGTAACCCTTCTTAATATATGACACATAATTCTGGTTTAGAATTCAAATTAGTATGATTTCAACATGACTTGTGAAAGGTGGTTCTAAAGGTACACAAGACTAATTTTCATTGAAGTAGCAGACCACGTTTTAATTTATAAAAGAAGTGTTTTTTTTCCTACATAAGACATTTATAGGATGACTTAGATTTCTTCTGGGTTTTTCATTCACAAATGTTTCCTTGTGCTGGTTTGTAACCCTTCTGTCTCATTCTCCCTATCACCCTCACCCAAGTATAGACAATGACTGTATAATCCTTTTTTTCTGGTTTCCTTCATATATCATAATAATTTTAAGATTCTTCCATATTATTTCATGAAATATATTTCATTCCATTTTATTGATGAGTAATGTTTTACTATATTGATATGCCATAATTTGTTTATTCACAAAGTTTCTGATGGACATTGGGTTGTCTACAATTTTTAGCTAATAGAAATAAAATTGCTATGAATATTCTTTTTTTAAATTTTGTGAATATTTATTTCTGAGAGAAAGAGAGAGAGAGAGAGAGAGAGAGAGTAAGTAGGGGAGGGGCAGAGACAGAGGGAGACACAGAATTCAAATCAGGCTCCAGGCTCTGAGCTGTCAGCACAGAGCTTGACATGGAGCTGGAACTCACAAACTGTGAGATCATGACCTGTGCTGAAGTTGGACACTTAACATACTGAACCACCCAGATGCCCCATGAATATTCTTGTGTAAAACCTTGTATGGGTCTACAATTTAATTTCTTGGGTACATACGAAGATGTAGAAGCACTGGATCATTGTTAAGAAACTGCCAAATTTTTTCTCTGATGTACCATTTTACATTTCCACTTTTAGTGCTGGAGTTGTGTCTTATTTTAAGCTAAGTTAAGGCATGGAGAACAATTAGTCTAGGGTTATTTTTGCCCTACTACTGAGAGAAAACCCTTCTGTGCACTGTACCTGATCCCCAATCAGTTATGAGTTTTTCGACTTTGGATAATGGAAAGAGAAGCTATTCTTGGCTACATGTGGACTTCTATGATTGTTTCCTTTCATTCTTTTGGGTGATTTTTTTTTTTCTAGCTTCAGATGCTTTCCTAATAGGCATGCAGGGACTAGCTCTCAGCTAAAGATTTGAGGCCTTTTGGCAGGGCTCTTTTTCTGTGCAGCTCTTCTCCAGTGCTATGTTCTGTGAACTATACCACTTTGCACTTCTTGAACTACAAACTCCATTTCCTCAAGACAGAGAGACCTCTGGACCCTGCCTTTTCTGCTCCTGTGTCTGTAGCATGCAAAATATCCTGAGGCAAAAAGTTCTGGCAATTGCTAGCTCACATATTTTGTTTTAGACAAAAGAGGACATTTCCGTTATTCCATTTTGACTAGATGCTGAAATCTCCGTGGTTTTGGTCCTTCCTTCCTTCCTTCTTTCCTTCCTTCCTTCCTTTCCTTTCCTTTCCTTTCTTTTTTTGTTACTTGTCTATTTCTGTTACCTGAGGCAAATATTGATGTGTTTGCTGTGTTGAGCTGGAAGCCTTGAGAGTCAGAGGAATCAAAGAAGAGACCATATTCTCTTCAAGCACTCACTTTTAGATAACACTAACACTTGCATTAATACACACCTTAATAGAATGGATGCCCTATGCAACTCTATACAAAAGATAATAAGATAATTGCCTTTCTTACTCACTCTACTTCTTTAATTCTTAACAAAAACATATCTACTTCAGTTGATCATACCCTGGCCCTGTACTGGGAACACCCAGATTGGTTTTTGGTTTGTTTGGTTATTTTTATTTTTTTTAATGTTTATTTATTATTGAGACAGAGAGAAACAAAGCATTAGTGGGGGAGGGGCAGAGAGAGAGGGAGACACAGAATCTGAAGCAGGCTCCAGGCTCTGAGCTATCAGCACGGTGCCTAATGTGGGGCTGGAACCCACAAACTGTGAGATCTGACCTGAGCCAAATTTGGACGCTTGACCTACTGAGCCACCCAGGCACCCCCCAGATTGGTTTTTAATACAATTTGTATCTTTTTTAATGTTTATTTATTTATTTTTGAGAGAGAGACTGAGGCCATGAGCAGGGGAGGCGATGAGAGAGAGAGGTAGAGAATCCCAAGCAGGTTTGGTACTGTCAGTGCAGAGCCTGACATGGGGCTTGAACTCACAAACCATGAGATCATGCTCTGAGCCAAAATCAGGAGTCAGATCCTTAGACTGAACCACCCAGGCGCCCCTAAAGGTATATGTATATTGAACCTACCCTTGAAGTTAAATAATAATCTCTGGGATTTAGACCTCAGCATTAGTATTCTTTAAAAACTTCCAAGGTGATTTCGATGTATATGAACTACAGTCCTGCACTAATCCACTTTGAGAGATTGTGTGTGTGCATGTGCCCGTACTATGCATGTACGTGTGTATTTGTAAATCAAATCTTAAAACAAAAAAATGCTATTAAATAAAAGTAACATCTTAAACTTACTATAAACTTATTGAAACACGGAAAATTATGAAATCTATTTTTTATTGAGTGTTTAAAGATACTTTTATTTGAGATGGTTTTTATGAGAGCTCTTGGGATTTTTCTCTAAGATAAATAGAAGGAAAGGAAATATATATGAGGGAATAAGTATGATCAAATGCAATATCATTCAAGTCTAGAGAGCACACTCAAGAAATAATAAAGTATCTGGATTTTAGAAAAATAAGTGTGTGTGTATTTTGTATTTTGTATTTATGTGTGGCAGAGTAAAGAAAGGTAGAAGCAAAGAATGACATGACTTGTTGGTCCAAGTTGTATAGACTATTGCATTTTATGTTGAGGAGTTTTACTTTATTATTTTGGTAACAAGTAGTTATTTATACAAAAACTAAGTCACATAAATATAGATTAATGTCTTAAATACAGATTATTAGATCTGCTGGTTTATGAATATAGTTTGGGATCCACATTTCCTATTGATTCTACAGTAGTTTTGCAGATTGTCAGATTTCATGAGAATATACTAAGCTAAATAACAGAAAACTTGGGGAGCTTGGGTGGTTCAGTCAGTTAAGCATCCAACTTCAGCTCGGGTCATTATCTCCCAGTCTGTGAGCTCTAGCCCCGTGTGCTAACAGCTCAGAGCCTGGAGCCTGTTTCAGATTCTGTCTCCTCTCTCTCAGCCTCTCCCCTACTCAAGCTCTGTCTCTCTCACACTCTCTCAAAAATAAAAATAAACATATGTGTGTGTGTGTGTATATATATATATATATATATATATATACACATTTTTTTTTTTTTTTAAATAACAGAAAGCTTGAGGGATGCCTGGGTGGTGCAGTCAGTTAAGCATCTGACTTCAGCTCAGGTCATGATCTCATGGTTTGTGGGTTTGAGCCCCGGGTCTGGCTCTGAGATGACAGCTCAGAGCATGAAGCCTACTTCAGATTCTGTGTCTCCCTCTCTCTCTGCACCTCCCCTGCTTGTGTTCTCTTTTTCTCTCTCAAAAATAAATAAATAAACATTAAAAGAAACCCAGAAATCCTGAGTGTCAAAACAAACTACATTCTAGTCCTTTTATATTACTCATTCATTTATTCCAATAGTAATTATTGAGCTATTTATGACATTTAGCTAAGAGCTACATGTTTTCTTTTAATATACAATAATTTAGTAAATAATTTTAGAAAATAATATCATACAGTCCAATTGTTGTAACTAATCTTTATTCAATCAAGATGTTGTTATTATGTCTTAGGACCAGTAAGAAAATTTAATTAATGAATAGATAAAGTTAGAAAGTAAGTTGAATTTATTTTCAGTAAATACACAATGTGTTAGTGAAATGTGATGGAGAAAAATTGTTTTTTTCAATTTGAACTGTGCTATGTTGACTATGCTTGCCTTGACTCTTAATTTGTGATCTATTCTTCTGGGAGCCATTTCTGAAGTAAGGCAGGTTTGCAAGGCCTCCCAATGTCATATGGCGACCAGTGTCTACACCCACTCAACCCCCACTCAATTTTTGCTTGAGCACCGACCCCCAAGGTGCCTGGCTGACTGGTATCAGACCTTGTGAAGGAACTTATAGGAGTTTCTTCTTTTGTGATTATAGGAGCAAATATTACATTTCCTGAGAAACCTGTTTTTCTTCCCCTCAAGAAAACAGGCCATTGACCCCTGGTCACAAAAGAACTCTTGCCTTTGCTATGCTAAAAACATTGCCTTGTATTTGAATGCTAAAGATAGCTTCATTCCCCATGTGATAAGCATCTAGTCACCTACTTCAATCACTATTGATAAAGATTATGTATGAATCTTCTACCAATCTATGTTCTGGGAAATTTTTACATACCAAAGAATTTGTCATCAGAAATCATTGTCTAAGGCAATTGCCACTCCTGTTTTGTACCCCATACATTTTTTCAATAAATAAAGCTGACTCTCTGGTCAGTGCAGAGATGCCTGCCTGGTGATCAGAAAGAAGCCAAGGCTCTCTCGCTCCCTTTTGCCAACACCGTCCATCCTTCTGGGAGCCCTGGACCTGCTCGAGCTGGACTCTGGCACTATTCTTCAGCTGAAAAGTGTGACAAAATAAACAGTGGAATTTAGTGACGTATATTTATTACCAACATAAATTATAATCCATATTATGTAATGGGATTATGCATTTTGTCCAGAGAGACTGCAGAAGAATTAGTCTAAACACAAAGGTAAAATTTTACCCAGAGCAAGAATTAAAAAGTGAAAGTGTCAGATAATTAGGCTTAATTGTGACAACTTTAAGTGGGTAAATAGCACATGTAATGGAATTCTCTTTTAAATATTGAGGGTGGTGACAATTCTGGGTATGTAGAGAAGAGGATAGCAAGGAAACACACTGAAATACATTGTCTGATATGAAACAGTTTGTAAGAGATAACCAAATTAGATAAGCAGAATAATTTGAGATAAATGAAAATATCCAGGATTTTATAAAACAGAAAATTGGAATTTTCAGTGTAGCTCAATAAGGTCATCAAGGACACTTACAGAAAATTATACCATTAAGTAAGGACTCTAAGGTGTCAGGTTAAACTGGAACTAAGTAGCCAAATGTACAAGCGAAGAGTCAATAAAAGGTTAATTTTATAGCTTCATCTCTAGTGTTTTTTCCCTTTTTTAAGATTATTTAAGCACATAATGAAACTCCAGTTTACATGCATTAGACTTTACCTTAAATTTTTCTGTTCTTTTTGTTTTTGTTTTTCTGAGTATTCTTTTTAAAAAAAATTTTTTTAATGTTTATTCATTTTTGAGAGAGAGAGAGAAAGAGAGCATGAACAGTGGAGTGGCAGAGAGAGAGAGGGAGTCACAGAATCTGAAGCAGGCTCCAAGCTCTGAGATGTCAGCACAGAGCCCAATGAAGGGCTCAAACCCAGGAACCATGAGATCATGACCTGAGCTGAAGATGGACGCTCAACTAACTGAGCTGCCCACGTGCCCTTGTTTTTCTGAGTTTTCTTGTTTTTCTTTTCTAATCTAGGCTATTTGTGGACTTAACAGATAAAATCTCAAATACTTCTTTTTCATGGTAGAAAGGCTGTGGAAGTAAGGAAAATATTGAATTCATAAAGAAAATTAAGAAATACATGCTAGAAAACTGAATTTATTTTACGTGTTGACCACTAAGTTGTTTGCTGATAATTTACAATCCTAAAATTCATGGTTAGTATTCCTAATCCTAAATGTGTAGTTCACCTAAGCCACATTAAGGATCAATACTATTTCAGCCCAAAACATACATATATATATATATATACACACACACACACACACACACACACATATATGTATGTACATATATATGTACATACATACATATATATGTTACTGTTATGTTCTAGTTTAAAAATGTATATATATTTTATTATTATTTTCTTTGCAGGTATTTGCGATCCTTTTATGGATACAATACATAAAAGTAAAATATCTTGATCTCTAGTTCACTTGCTTAGACGATCTCAAAGACAAATAGATTAATATTTAAATTTCAGGGATGCCTGGGTCCTGTAGCTGGTTGAATATCCAGCTTCAGCTCAGTTCATGATATTGTGGTTCATGAGTTTGAGCCCCACATCAGACACTGTACTGACAGCTCAGAGCCTAGAGCCTGCTTCAGATTCTTGTCTCCCTCTTTCTGCCCCTCCCCCACCCCCACTCATGCTCTCTCTCTCTCAAAAATAAATAAACATTATATATATATATATATATATATATATATATATATATATATATTTAAATGTCAGTAGTCTGGTATTTTTTAGAATTTTGTTTTATTTTTGTTTATTTATGTAGAAGTATTCTTAAAATATAATATTTATTCTTAATATTTTCTCTTCCAGAGCCAATTTATTTTTATTTAAGCAAACATTTGGATAATATCTTATATATTACAGAATATGGAAGTGTTAAGATTGCCGAGTAGTAGGAGTTTCTTATGCTTGCCTTGTGCCTCCAACACAGCTAGGTAAATATCAAATCATTCTGAACAGCCAAGAAATTGATCTGAGGACTGAGGACTGAGAGAACAAACTGCACAAATAGAGGAAGAGAAGAGACTACCTGGTGGAAGGCAAGAAGTGTGGAGATGTGATTTGGGGGATGGGGAAAGAATCACAGGTGTGCTGATGGATAGAGAAGGGAAGGAGGGAAGAGATTGAAAGAGGGAAAGAAAGAACAGCACACAGGGGATCACAGAAGAAAAACTGCTGGTGTGTACCAAGTGCTAGAAACCTTCAGTTCTAGTGGTAATAAGATCAGGCCAACTTTAACAAGCAGACCAGACCACAACTACATAAAACTCACCACAAACTGGACAAAATCCAAACACTCCCCACTGCAGGCAAGGAGAAACTCTGCACAGGCTGATCTGAGGGAAAAGCAGCCAAAACACAAGAGCAGAGTACACACAGCATTCACCAGAAACACTTCTTGAAGAGCTAAGCTCTGGACACTGTATGACCTCTTCTTAATAAATCCATTACTCTCAGGAACAAGAAACATACAAGGCTTTCCTAACTCATGGAAGACAGAAACCTAGACTAAATGCCAAGATTGAGGAATTCATTCCAAAAGAAAATCAGAAAAGGTCATGGCCAGGGATCTAATCAAAAGACATATAAGTAATATCCTCCTCCAGAATTTAAAACAATAATCAAAAGGATACTAGCTGGGCTCAAGAAAAACATAGAAAACCAGAGAGTCCCTTACCACAGAGATAAAAGACCTAAAAATTACTCAAGCCAAAATTAAAAAATGCTATAACTGAGAAGCAAAATCGACAGAATGTAATGACCACAGGATGGAAGAATCAGAGGAATGAATAAGTTATATAGAAGATAAAAATCTAGAAAATAATCAAGGTGAAAAGAATAGGGAAATAAAAATCTTGGATCAAGAATGTCGACTTGGAGAACTCAGTGACTCCATAAAACGTAATAACATTTGTATCATAGGAGTCTCAGAAGAAGAAGAGAGGAAAAGGGGCAGAAGGTGCTGAAAACTTTCCTAATCTGGGGAAGGAAACAGACATCCAAATTCAGAAGGCATATAGAACTCCCATGAAAATCAACAAAAGCAGGCCAAACCAAAACATAGCATAGTAAAATTTGCAAAATACAGAAATAAGAAAAAAGAAATAAAACGTGAAAGCAGCAAGGGAAAAGAAATCCCTAACTTTCAAGGGAAGACGAATAAGATTAGCAACAGACTTATCCACAGAAACTTGGCAGGCCAGCAGGGAGTGGCATATATTCAAGTGCTGAATGGGAAAATTATGCAGCCAAGAATACTTTATCCAGCAAGACTTCATCCAGAATAGAATGAGAGATAAAGTTTCCTAGACAAATAAAAACTAAAGGAGTTTTTCACCACTAAACCATCCTTGCAAGAATTATTAAAGGGGACTCTTTGAGTTAGAAAGAAATACAAAAAGCAACAAAGACTAGAAAGGGATAGAGAAAATCTCCAGAAACAATGGAGGCAATACAATGGCACTAAATTCATATCTGTCAATCATCACTCTGCATGCAAATGGACTAATTACTCCAGTCATAATACATAAGATATCAGAATGGATTTAAAAAAAAAAAAAAAGACCCATCTTTATGCTGCCTAAAAGAGACTCATTTTAGACCTGAGGACACTTGCAGATTAAAAGGGAGGGGATGGAGAACCATTTATCATTCTAATGTACATCAAAAGAAAGCCAGAGTAGCCATATGTATATCAGACAAACTAGATTTTAGAACAAAGGACTGTAACAAGAGAATTGAATTCAGTAAATTCATAGGATACAAAATCAACATACAAAAATCTGTTGCATTTCTATTCATGAATAATGAAGCAAGGAAGAAGGGCACTATAGCATAATAGAGGGATTGATCCAACAAGAAGATCTAACAATTGTAAATATTTGTGCCCCCAATGTGTGACAACCAAATATGTACAACAATAAAAACAAACATAAAGAAAATCAATGATAACAATACAATAATAGTAAGCGACATTAACACCTTACAACAATGGTGGGACATTACAACCATGGACAGATCATCTAAGCACAAAATCAATAAGGAAACAATGGATTTAAGCAGCATGCTTGACCCGATAGACTTAACAGATATATTCAGAACATTTCATCCTAAAACAGCAGAATACACATTCTTTTCGAGTGCACACGGAACACTCTCCAGATTATTTCACATACTAGTTCACAAATCAGGCATCAATAAGTCCAAAAAGGTTGAGATCACACCATGCATCTTTTCAGAACACAGCACTATACAACTTGAAATAAACCACAAGAAAAAATTGGAAATACCATAAGTAAATTAAAGAACATCCTACTAAAAAATGAATGGGTTAACTAGAAAAATAAAGAAGAAATAAAAAAAAATAAATGGAAACAAATAAAAATGAAAACATAACAGTCCAAAACCTTTTGGATGCAGCAAAAGTGGGCCTAAGAGGAATATATACTGTATTGTATATAACAATACAGACCTACCTCAAAAACAAGAAAATATCAAATATACAACCTAACCTTACACCTAAGGCAACTATAAAAAAAACAGCAAATGAAGTCTTAGGCCAGAAGAGGAAGGGAAATAATAAAGATTAGAACAAATATAAATGATATAGAAATATAAACTACAGGAGAACATATCAATGAATCTAGGAGCTGGTTCTTTGAAAGACTTAATAATATTGATAAACTCCTAGCCAGATTTATCAAAAAGAAAAGAGAAAGGACCCAAATAATTAAAATCATAGATGAGAGAGGAAAAATCACAACCAACACCACAGAAATACAAACAATTATAAGAAAATATTATGAAAAATTATATGACAACAAGTTGGGCAATCTGGAAGAAATGGATAAATTCCTAGCAGCATATAAACTACCAAAACTGAAAAAGGAAGAAAGAGAAATTTGAAGAGACACATGAACATCAGAGAATTTGAATCAGTAACCAAAAATCTTATAACAAACAAATTCAGGGCCAGATTCTACCAAACATATAAAGAAGAATTAATATCTATCCTACTCAAACTGTTCCAAAAAATAGAAGTAGAAGAAAAATTTCCAAATGCATTCTATGAGACCAGTATTACCTTGATTCTAAAACTGGATGGAAACCCTACTAAAAAGGAGAATTATAGGCCAATATCCATGATGAGCATGGATAAAAAAATTCTCAATATGATACTAGCAAATCAAATCCAACATTATATTACAAGAATCATTCACCATGATCAAATGAAATTTATTCCTTGGTGCAAAGATGGCTCAATATTTGCAAATCAATCTATGTGATACACTGCATTGATAAAAGAAAGAATAACAACCATATGATCCTTTTAATAGATGCAGAAAAAGCATTACAAAGTACAGCTTCCATTCTTGATAAAAACCCTCAACAAAGTAGAGAGAGAGAGAACATACCTCAACATCATAAAGTCCTTATATTAAAGACCAACAGCCAAAATCATTCTGAATGGGGAAAAAACGAAGCTTTTCTTCTATAGTCAGAAACAAGACAAGGATGTCCATTTTTTTACCATTGTTATTTAATATAGAACCAGAAGTCCAAGCCTCAAAAAGAGACAAAAGGCACCCAAATAAGCAAGAAAGAAGTCCAACTGTCACTATTCATAGACACCTTTATATTCAATGTATAAAACCTAAAAGACTCCACCAAAAAAATTGTCAGAACTAATTATTGTATTCAGTAAATTCGGAGGACACAAAATCAACATACAGAGATCTGTTACATTTGAATAATAATGATCATGAATAATGAAGCATTGAAAGAGAAATCAAGGAACCTATCCCATTTATAATTAAAACCCACAAGATACTTAGGAATAGGCCTAACCAAAGGGGTAAAAGATTTATACCCTGAAAATTATAAAATGCTGGTGAAAGAAATTGAAGATGATACAAACAAATGGAAAAACATTTCATGCTCATGGATTTGAATAGCAAATATAGTTAAAATGTCTATACTACTCGACACAATCTACATATTTAATGCTATCCCTATCAAAATAACACCAACATTCTTCACAGAATTAAAACAAACAATCCTAAGCTTTGTGTGGAACCGCAAAAGACCCCTAATAGCCAAAGTAATATTGAAAAAGAACACAGAGACTGAAGGCATCACAATTCCGGACTTTAAGCTGTCTTACAAATCTGTAACCATGAAGACAGTATGCTATTGGCACAAAAACAGACACATAGACCAATGGAATACAATAGAGAACCCAGAATTGGACTCACAATTATATGGCCAACTAATCTTTGACAAAGCTGTAGAGTATCGAATGGAAAAAAGACAGTCTCTTCACCAAATGGTGCTGGGAAAACTGGACAGCAACATGCAGTAGAATGAAACTGGACCACTTTCTTATACCATGCACGAAAAGAAACTCAACATAGATGACGACCTAAATGCAAGATAGGAAACCATAAAAATCCTAAAGAAGAACACAGGCAGCAACCTCTTTGACATCAGCTATAGCAACTTCTTCCTAGACATGTCTCCTGAGGCAAGGGAAACAAAACCATAAAAAGCTTCCATGCAACAAAGGAAAAATATCAACAAAACTAAAAGGCAGACTATGGAATGGAAGAAGATATTTGCAAATGACATATCTGATAAAGGTTTGTATCCAAAATCTATGAAGAATTTATCAAACTCAACACTCATAAAACAAATAATCAAGTTAAAAGGGGAAGAAGACATGAATAGCTATTTTCCAAAGAAGACATACAGATGGCTGACAGATACATAAAAGATGCTCAGCATCACTCATCATCAGTGAAATACAAATAAAAACTAGGATGAGATACAACCTCATACCTTTCATAATGGATAAAATTACCAACACAGAATATAGCACATGTTTGCAAGGATGTGGAGAAAGGGAAATCATCTTACACTGTTGGTGGGAATGCAGGCTGGAGTAGCCACTCTGAAAAGGTATTGAGGTTCCTCAAAAGTTAAAAATAGAGCTACTCCACGACCCAGTTACTATGGGTAGTAGTATACCTACTACTAGGTATTTACCCAAAGGATGCAAAAATACTGATTCTAAGGGTCACTTGAACCCCAATGTTTATAGGAGCATTATCAACCATATCCAAATTATGAAAAGATATATATACATATATAAAATAGAAAAGATATATATAATAATATATATGTATATTATATATAATAGAATGTTATTCAGCCATCAAAAGGAATGAAATCAGCCATTTGCAATGTCATGGATAGAGCTAGAGTGTATTATGCTAAGGGAAATAAGTCAGAAAAAGACAAATACCATATGATTTCACCCATATGTGGAATTAAAAAAAAAACAGATGAACATAGGAAGAAAAAAAAAAAGAGAGAGTCTTCTATCATAAGAAGACTCAACTATAGAGAACATACTGTGGGTTGCTTGAGGGGGATGTGTGCGGGAGTGGGCTAAATGGGTGATAGATATTAGGAGGGCCTTTGTTGTGACGAGCCGTGGGTATTGTATGCAAGTGATGAATTACTGGATTCTACTCCAAAACTAATATTACACTGGATGTTAACTAACTAGAATTTAAGTAAAAACTTGAAACCCTAAAAAAAAGTGGAAGCAATCAAAAAAGTATGAAAGATTGCAACTGTGTTTTATGATTTTATTGATAAAAATATAACCATTTAGATTGCTATCAAACAAATTGAAAAAATAGAAAAAACCTACCAAATATCCTCACTCATAAGTAAATGCAGAAAAATGAAAAAAAAATACTAACAAGATTTCATCGTCATATTTCAAGAATGACAAAATATGGCCAAAATGGTTCAACGAAATAATAAAAAGGTAATGAAATAGTAGAAAAACTAGTTATATGTTAACAAAGTGAATAAGTGAATAAAAATTCTCATCAGAAATGTTAAAAATGAATGATAAATTTTAGCATCTATTTCTGATTATAAATAATGAAAAAGAAATAAAATTAGATTGCTATTGTATTAATATTAAAAACAAAAATCAGAATCATAGAAATTGATGTTGTAAGAAACAATTATAATATTGTCCAGAACAATTCAGTGATTCTTCTTATCAGCGTTATCATTTTATTTATTTTTTTTTAAACTTTATACTTTATTGTCAGGTTGGTTTCCATATAACACCCAGTGATCTTCCCCACAAGTGACCTCCACCAAGACCATCACCCCCCTTTACCTTTTCCCCTTCCCCTTCCCCCCTCAGTTTGTTTTCAGGATTCAAGAGTCTCTCGTGTTTTGTCTCCCTCCCTCTCCCTAACACTTTTTCCTCCTTCCCCTCCCCATGGTCCTCTGTTGGGTTTCTCCTGTTAGACCTATGAGTGCGAACATATGGTATCTGTCCTTCTCCGCCTGACTTATTTCGCTGAGCA